>CM024247.1:6971956-7453342 GCA_013421045.1 Propylea japonica
AAGATTAGAAGAATTGGAAATGAGTAAAATGTTGAAACAGCATTCAAGATTCGAAAAAACGAATCTAACACCTTATAATAGAAATTCAAGAAAAGCCCTGAGCAGGTGCTTTTGAGCGCTTGAGAAAAGATGTTATTACCTCAAAATTTTGTAAAGAACTTGAGGTTCGTGTTAAGTATCTCATCACGACCTAAATCATATTCTGAAAACTATTCGAAAGATGAAATATGTTAAAAATTAATAATTGAAAAAATATATACTTATTGAATGGTTTTGATGATCCTCTTGAAATTTTGTATGAACATTCAGTGTATCATTTTTTATTCACAAAATAAATTTCACTCGAATCGGATATCTTGTTATGGAAATATAGAGATTCTTTATTTCAATACTCCAATTGATTTTTTTTTCAATATACCAATTAAATTTTTTATGATTATGGTCACAAAATTTTGCATGAGCCTTTTATGAGCATCTTGCATTTGGCCGCAAAATTTCATTTAGGTTGGTTCCGTTTTTTCTGAGATATTTTTGAATGGCCATATTTTATGTAACACCCTGTACGACTTGGCGGTTAACGAACTTATCACGCTAACGGACGGCGGACGGCCCCACGGACAGAATTGAATTTGACCTCGAATTCGTCACAGGGAGTCGAATCTATCGCTTGAGACCATTTCAGCTCAAAATTCGAAAATAAAAGATATTTGGGCAAAACGATATAGCGTTTAAGTAAAACGAACGCTCAAAAATCAACTCGTCAAAAACACCATATATCAAGTACCTTGTGAGTATGGTAGAGAAAATAAACGCCTCGCGAATGTTAGAACCATAGAACATACAAACTAGATCAACTTGGTGATACTGAGAAGTCAATTTGAATGAAGACCATGAAGGATTTTATGGGGGGAAGCTTCCATAATATCAGAAGGAGAAAACTGAAGGAAGCAGCTTTCAGGTTAATAACCCAAAACCCTATCAGTCAACAAAAATCAAAATCTTATTGAACTGGGACGAGAGTTGCATCTCTTGAAAGCTATGGTGTACTCCTTTGCAGATGGTCGTAAGACATACAATGTCAGTATCCTGAGTTGAACTGTTACTATGTTTCCCTTAGAGCTAATAGCAAACCTCATTAACTTTATTTTGCACATGTACATAAGATTGATGCACAATTAAACATTTCCATGAGAATAGTAACTAGAACAATAAAATCAACACCAACACCATGGTTACTGTTCTTTCAAACATTGCTCCTTCGCACACCCGCAGGCAGGACCTTACTTTGAAAATTTACAATAAATTTATTTTTTCTACAAATTCATACCAAATACTTCCTTTTTTTCCAGAAAATAAGGTTCCACGATTAAAATCAAGTAAACCATTTTGATCCAATTTTTTTTTGACCTCGAATGAAAGCGATAAAGCAATTTGTCAATGCGAGTGGAACAGATGTAATATTCAAAACAAAGATTAAATAACTGATCCCTTGAATAAAGTTCCTGGATTTATCTTCCAATGAAAATTTGACTGTTTTTAATCGTATAAAAACAGGTCAAGTGGAATTCAGTTAAGAGTCCTAGTTTCGAATGCAGATAAGCAGAGGAGACTAAAGAATATCTGATAAATTATTGTCCACTATTTGAATTTCATGATGGCCTAAGTTAAAGAGTAGTTTTTGAATTGGGTTGTTAATTTTAAATCGATTTAATAGAGTTTCAATCATTTTATTTCTCTGTTCCTTTTTTCTGTTTCGATTTTTTCGTTTCAGATTCAGAATTGTGTTGTATTATGTTAGCTCTTGATTTCAAAAGAATATTTATTTTGAGAATCAAACATAATTTCAGAAAACGAGGCTGCCATACTTTCATCTCATCTTTCAATACCATTCTTCGTACCAAAATAAAATAACACGAATTTCACGAACAATACGTGACCCAATCCTAACTGTATGTGTAAAGAATTCCACTTTACAACTTGCTACTATTACACCAGTAGGCGTCGGCAATAAAAATCTGTATTAGATTTCGTCAAAAGAAAAACACCCACGTAATTACAGTCAATACCACGTGCAGTAGGTAGTTAGTCTGATCATTTTATGTCAGTGCGAATTGGAAATAATATATACAACCGAGTGGGCGAAGAGTCTCTTTCCTTTTTTCAGAAGTTGCGGCCGTTTGAACGTCTATCATTCTATTAACACTCATGTGGCAAAGATTTATCTTCTGGAAGTAGGCTACGATTCATTAATTTTGACGAAAAAGGTCCGATACTTTGAAACGTCAATAAAATCGAAAAGAACTTTGTTTATGCGCCTATTTGCTGTTTGTTTTTAGCGCTGTAATTATGAGATTAAAATTTGTAAGTGACGTTGATTGAGTAATTATTGAGGGACTTATAAGGGAAGATTTTGTGAGCAGAGGAGATTTTATGTTTGCAATTAATCGTCTTCATTGAGTTTATAATACCATTACCTATTAAATTCATACATCGTTTTTGCGCACCTCTCTTTCTATCTGATTGGTTGAACATTTCCTGAACACATTTACTCAAAACGTTCAATAACGATAGTTTAAAGTTTAAAAAGGGCTTACAATTCACTGCGACCTCAAGGTCTATTGTACCCCTTACAGATCTGTTCTGACCACATCTTTCACATCTGGCCTTCCAGTTTCAGAGATCTGATGAAATCCAGTATCTGTGAAACCTTCAACGAGGTTAGTTACTCACTCTTACTAGTTTCTCGCCCAACGCATTCTTTCCTTAGACACGCAATGTCAAAGCTTTCGTGACTAGGTGAATGGGAGTTTCTTCCTCCTCTCCACAGAACCTACACTCGTCAGTGTCCGACAATCCCATCCTCAACAGGTGCTTCCTAAGGCGACAGTGTCCTGTAAGAAAGCCAGTGAGGTGTAATTGTTTATTACCAAGATCCAGATATCTTTGGATCTTGTTGTTTCAAAGTTAATGGAACTCAATGGAATGATCAATCCCTGGGAGATTCCGCCAGAGTTTTTCTTTCTCGGCTTTCTCCTTCTCCAGAAACGCCTTCTTATAGGTACATTTATCTATACAAAGAAGGGTTCTGGGCAATGAGTGATATGCGTGCGCCCTCTTTGGCAAGTATATTGACCTCTTCGTTTCCTTTGATTCCCGAATGTCAATCATCCTTGTGAAAAAGGAACAGTACCACTTTTTTCTCTACTCACAGCAATGTATGCTTTTCTGAAAGCCAATCGAGGTGGTCGACACCTCCCACATATTTATTGTAGTTGTTGACTACGAGTGGTTTCGAAACAGCTACTTTTTCTTTTTTTCTCGACTCCTTCGTTGAACATAACAAATGGTTCCATAACGTCGAAATAAGTTCCCAAGAGAGTCTTGAATCAACCTGAAATAATATCACGAACTAGTCAAAACCCAGCGTCCTATTTTGGGGACACATACTTTGCCATCACATCATGAAAAAAAGTAATGCAAAATAACTGAATAACATATTACCGTAATAGTTTCACTAGTATAAAAAAAACTATTTATAAATATAAAACTACTCACCAGCAAAAATTGATAACAAAAGTACACTGTTTATTTCGACGATTAATGGATCGACAAAAGTCTGAAATTCAAAGCTACACAATTTCGAAGAACAGAAGATTTTTTAGTTTTAAAATTGATCAGAGTAACTGAAAATAGTTTCAAATGAACTGTCAAATAAGTAAACATATGGAGAGAAGCTCCATCTATTCCTAATCGCAAAAAGTAATAGCCGTCCTCAAATGAGAACGCTGAGCGCTAATGGGTTAATTCTTTTCTTCGAATTTTTCGCAGATCTAAATCAACATTGTCTTGTACCAAATACCTTCAACAGAATAAAAAAATATTCATTCTATTTCGAGAACAACTTTAGGTTACCAATATAAGTGAATCACCCTGTACAATTTTCAAATCACGATTGATAAACATCTAACCAAATACCAAACCTAATAAACAACCTCCTCACTTTTGCTTTTCAACGTTTTCCATATGCACTATATCATCTTTTCTGTCGGAATATTTTCACATTACCAAAGAATTTTCGACTAATAACGCATGGTCCGGCTATACGGACCACTCGTTTAATTATCACGGTGAAATCAAAAAACTAAATCAAAATTTTGGAATAAATAATGATATTATTTGTAATTGTACTCAGTGTGAGATCGCAATATATCTTAAAATTAATGGAAGGATTGGTTAGAAAGGAGAAATATATTTACATCATCGGCTCTGCGGACGCCTATGAGGACTGTAGAAACGTCAACAACACAAAGAAGTCCGAAATATATACCGGGGATATTGGTTCTCATTAATGTTTTTGTTATACTGTCAACCTGTGAATTCGGTGTTGCTTTCAGTTGTTGGTCGTCCAATAATTCAGTTCATCTCTTCTGAAATGGATGCTGGCTCTCATCATTCGGCCAAGATGACGTTGATGCTGGAATGTGAGCTGTTGCTCATTGGTACAGGGTGTTCTGAAATTAAAGTAATAAAATCGTAGAACTTAATATTGACATGAAAGGATTTGGTTGCACTGTTTATGTGTATATCTGCTTCATTGAAATTTGGATTTTTCATCAGTAAATAAAAATTTCAGAAATTTTAGGTGAACGAGTGTATTGCTTTGTATATTATTTTTATTTTCTGTGATGACGGTGGGTGTCATCATTGATTTCAATTTATTTCAGCCATAGTGAAAGATGAATTAGGTGAAAAGGCTGTTGAGGAAATTAAGGAAAACAATTTTGTTTGTTGAACAGTTGAATTAACTTCATTTCATTATATTCGAACAGTACTTTTTCTCTTCACAAGAGCATTCTTCAGTGGGTTTTTTTTTTGTTTAGACTTCTTGTATCAACCTTTCAGTTTTCTACTACTGGAACTGGAATATTCCGGTGGTGTTTCTCCTTTCTGGTAGTAAATCCAAGAGTTAGATTTCTGGTAAGCACATCAGTATTTTTCAAAAACTACCTCTGTTATGAACTGGGATCTGCAAACGATTAACTTCATGAATCTAATCTAACCTACAAGTTTTATGTAATCCGTACTTACCTCGATAAAAATAATCGTCTTCTCCAAAATGCAAGGAGCAAACTTTCATATTTCTGTGACTGGCTTATCAGTTTTAAGTTTCAGTTGCCAGGTTTTTCGTCAATCCATCAACACTTTACTCCTACATAAAGGAGTGTTCTATCGTTTTGCGCAAATGTCTGTAGTTTTAAAATGTTGACTGACTGAGAACCTCTGTTTTGGATTGGGATAATGCATGGCACTTTTTCCCCTCGTCCTGTATGTTTTTTTTTCTATGTTTTTAAATGTGGCGTTCTTCTTTGTGACGCTTCAAGAACCGGTTTCAAATCTGGCTACCAGTTGAGATAAGAGACATTCTAAAAATGTTGAGCCGACAATGATCTCAAACAATGAGGTACGACTCTTTCGAAAGGATTGTCCTAGAGACTTGAAATTTTTAGAGTGTATAGCTTTCTGTTGAGTTCATAAACCAGCCAACCGTGCAGGTTGTTCCATAAAGTATTTCCATTCAAAATTTAGTTTTTACACTATCTCAGACAAAAAAGTGAAATATTGCGGCCACATGCAAGATACTTATAAAAATATGATACGAAATTTTGTGGCCACAGTGTTACATAGCCTAGGAAAATTCAATCGAAATATTCAAGAGAAAATCCTGATATTTCCACAGCAAAATATTCTATTCGGGTGAAATTCATTTTGAGGGTGAAGAGTCTCTAACTGAATGTTAATGCAGATTTCAAGAGAATCGCATACGCAGAACCACGGATTTCAGATTTTATCTCAGTGATCCATTTTTTCGAATAATTCAGAATTTGTAAATTCTATCGAGCTGAATTTTTCAGGAAAATGTTCAACACCAATTCAAATCAGTACGCAAAAATTCGCGAGAGATGCCATGAAACAGCCAACAGAAAAGTCTATCGTAATATCGAAAAGAACTCTAATATTTCCATTAAAAAAATTCACTAAACGTCCCGGGCAGAGAAGCTTTCGAGTGTTCGTTCTTTGGTGGAGCAATAAGACTATTACCTCAAAATTTTATATGGGAGTTGAGATTGATACCAACTATATAAATCTCAGTACAATCAGAATTATATGTCAGAGGACATTGATTGCACGTCTGGCGTTCCTCAGGGTTCGCACCTAGGTCCGCTCTTCTTTTTAATATACGTTAACGCATGCCGCATTCAGATTTTGTCGTTTTCTAAGGTATGCAGATGATTTGAAAATATTTTTCCTCATCAGAAACTTAGCGGACTGCCTAACAATCCAGAGAGAACTTGACTCCTTCACAGAATTTTGCAAACTGAATAATGATCTCTTCCTGAATATAATAAATGCCACGTCATAATATCTTTTACAAGAAGTCAATCACCCATTTCCTATATTTACAAAATTCGTGTCTATTACGCATACGTTTTCAGCCGCCTTAAACTATATTCTGAAAATTATTCAAAAAATTAAATGTGTAAGAAATAAATATTAACAAGAATTAAATTTTATGGTATGGTAAATGGTTTACATTCAGTAGGTATAGTAGTTTTCATCTCAAAATAAATTTCACTCTAATCGGATATCCTGTTATGAAAAATAAAGATCTTTTTTTTTAATATACCAATTGAATTTTCTATGGTTTCTTGGTTCAACATTTTGGATGAACATTCAGCATATCGATCTAAATTCACAAAAAAAATTTCACTCGAATCAGATATCTTTTTATGGTATGAAGTATGAAATTCTTTTTTTTCAATATTTCAATTGAATTTTCTATGGTTCTGTTTACACTATGGCCACAAAATTGCATGAGGCTTGTTATCAGTATCTTGCATTTGGCTTTAGCATTTCATTCCGATTGGGTCCGCATTTTCTGAGATATTGGGGAACAAAAATTTTGATTGGCCATATTTTATGGAACCCCTCGTACGATTTGGCTGGTTAACGAACTTAACCGAGTCATTTGGGACATGAATTCATCCTGAAAATTTCAATTCTCTAGGACAATCCCTTCGAAAGCTATGATGCTAACGGACGGCTGGACAGCCCCACAGGCAGAATTGAGTTTGACCACGAATTCGTCATCAGGGAGTCTAACCCTACGTTTGAGACCATTTTCAGCTCAACTTTAAAAAATTACAGACATTTGGACAAAACGATAAAGCACTCGTTTAAGTAGAACGAGCATTCAAAAACTTTCGACAGAAATAAAATAGAGTTTGAGGATGTAAAGGGACGGATAGAACGAACGTGCAAATTTTCAAAATGATAGTGAAATCAGCACCAAAGAATTTTGATATTTTCAGTTATCTAAATTGTACATATTTCATGTTTTGAATAATTTCCAGAATATAATTCCGATCGTGCTGAAATTCTGCATTAATATATTTAGTATCAATCTCCAGTACCACACAAAATTGTGAGGTAATAGCTCCAACAACGAACGAGCGCTCGAAAGCACCTATTCAGGGCTATTCTCGAATTTTTAACACTACCATTTTTTTTTATTCTGATTTACATCCATACATCCGATGTAGGTAACAACCGGGAAACTTCTCAAAATCCCGAACATATCCTTCCTTCGAAATTCCTCTAAAAATTCACTGACTCAAATTTCGTTGACTCATCCTCGTCTTGGGAATTCAAACGTCCCAAACACGAGTAAAAGAGAAGAAAGCGAATCGTAGCTTGTCCTCACATATTCGTAATGGGCATCATGAACTTGACAATTTTAAAACAACCGAGGCCACGATCGTAAATAAGAAGAGGAGATGGCTCGTGTGGGCCGAACACAGAAGATTTGCGGCCTTAAATCATGGCACTCTATGTAAATCCATAAACCACTGCCACACACATTGTTTTATCACGAGCAGAACGTGAGGTTTGTGACTTATGACGTAAGTTGGATGGGTTGAGATGAGAAGAGGAAGTAGTATGGAGGAAAAAGTAAAGGATCTTAAAAAAGTGGGAATCTATGTTGGTTTTCTGAAAATGCTTGTGAAATATCAATGTTATAAACATGATACTGTTTTTATTTGTTTCTCATTTGTAAACGTCAGTTTCCAAAAACACAATATTAATCAAGGAAGTTTATTTTATCAAGTCACTAACTTGTAAAACTGACAGTTAACTTGCAAAATTTTTACAAGTTAGTAGTCTTATTTACATTGTTGTCTAGTACTTGCTTCTAATTTCATTCATCCTTCTAATTTCAGAGTTCCTAGAACAAATGTATTTCTCAATAAACGTTCTCAAACTATTCAAAAACGATATCCTTACCTTGTTTTATTCGTATCTATTTGTTTTCCTTCTCAAAATTGCAAATATCCTAGAGGTTTTTGACCTGTAAACTCACTGACAGTTGTAACGTTGCTTTTAATTTCATTCATTCATTTGGATCTGGCTTTTTCGTCAGAAATGAGCAAATATTTTCGAAGGACTTCCCTCTCGTAAAGCCACTGACAGTTGTCATAATTTTCCGATGTCATAAATAATCCAATTTTAGAAATGTCAAAATATTTAACGCAATTATTGAGATTTTTTTTGGAATTCATCTTAACTTTTTACAAATGAGAAACAATTAAAAAATAAAACAATACACGCAAGGTAACGGGTTTTACTGGCTCAAGGAGGTAACTGACTCGCCTGCGGCTCGTCAATTATATCCTCCATTAGCCAGTAAAAACCTCTTACCTTGCTAGTACGGTTATATACTATTTTGTAACCAATTTGCTTGTTGTGTCATTCGTTTCAATTAATTCATGTGTTTCCAATCATATTTTGACTGTACCTATAAATGTCTTAAAGGATACAATAAAGATTATTTTTGTTAGGTATTATTATCGACTTGAGCCTATTAGCATATAAATGGTGTGATTTCTCACACCCCCTAGCGGTTGGCTATCACACTCCCTAAGGGGAAGATTCACTCATTCCGGATAGCAAGTATCAGGTTGATTGAGCTCTGAGGTGTTCGGTGTTCTTCTTTTCCTGGGTTGTTCGTCCTTCGTTGCTTGGTCCTGGATTTCTCGGTTGATGTCCTGGTAGTCGATCTTGCAATGTTTCCTTCCATGGTTGTTCTTGGTGTCCATCGTGACCTACAAACTTCCTTACCCTTCTAGCAACACCGAGAAGTACCTACTGCTTTTTGCATTACTTTGTGAAGGTTTTCATCTAAATCCAGCTCATTGAGGTTGGACTTGAGGCTCTTAGGAATAATTCCTGTGGTTGATATGAGAATGGGAATGGTTCTGGTATTAGACATTCCTCAGTGCCTTTTGATCTTAAGTTCAAGCTCTGGATATTTCGATATTTTTTCAGCGTATTTTCGATGTAGATTGTTGTTATTCGGGATGGCTACATCTATAAGTGTTGCTCTTTTCTCTCACTAGAAATATGACTGGCCTGTTATTAGCAACTGTTAAATTTGTAAGTACTGTGCGATCCCAGTATAGTATTACTTCAGGCTGATACTTATAATATGCAATTTTTTCAGATTGTTATTATTATTATTATTATTATTAATTAAATCTGAAAGCCATCATTGTCATTTTATAATCTATAATGCCTGCAGAAAGATGGGTGATTTTTGAGTTCCTTATAAAGATCTTAAGAAATTTGTAGGTACCATTTTCTCACCTCTAAACATTTTACATTTTTTATAAGCTTGAGAAGATCCAATCGATCAGTTATTTTTCAATAGATCTGGCAGTAGGTATGGCGTTAATTGTGGGCCCACAAAAAGTAAAAGATGCACGAACAGTGGCGAATCCAGCTCTCGAGAAATAGGGGGTCACGGTCAGGTGGATTACATACCCTCAATTGATTTTTTGGAGACAAATCAGCACCCCATAATAAAATTCTGATGAGGTCTTACACAAACAGGAAGTTTATTTGATTTATCACAAAAACAAAAACAACTGAAGTGGAGCGATTGAGAGAAATCACCCTATTGCACAATGTAAATAAATATAACAGACATTTACATTGTGCAATTGGGTGATTTCTTTCAATCGCTCCACATCAATTGTTTGTTGATTCACTGTTCTGATGGGTTTTAGCTCTTTATGACTGTATTGTTTTTGACAATGTATTCTTTGACGAACTTGTTGGTGATCCGAAACGTTGCTGATAGAACAATAAATCACACATATAATCCGTTCACGAAAGTTTGAGCACATAGTGGGCGTTCGTTTAGTTATCTAAAGTTGGCAGTATTTGCTGTCATAACGTAAAATGAAATCAACGTTGCCAAATGTACCTGGCCTCGTCTGACTATCTTGCGGGTTATCAGAGAACTCTATGCAGTAGTGACAACATTGCGTATCAATCTGACCAGAAAATAAACAACATAACCCAAAATTTTAATATACACAGTGAAATATGCCAAAATATTATGGCCAACCGACGGGTCAACCTTTCGTGAACGGAGTATATGTTCCTATGACCGTTATTTTCCACCCCTAGTGATATATTGAAACGAAAAACTGAATTGAATGTTTTTAATCATTCGTGTGCTCATTGCCGACGGGTAGTTCTATGTCCAGGTGCTATCCTATTTACGTTGTATTTTTTCAACGATTCAGATAACTGCTTTGTCCAATAAATTAAATTCTCGAAAACAGAGGTAAGACATACTTTTCATTAAGAAGATAGAAGTTAACCAGAACAGATTTCGATTTTATCGAACTACATTTCAAGAAGATGAAAACTACAAGGTATCATCCATCCCACTCGGCCCATCAAAATTCCGATCATAACTCTTCCCCAGGCGTACCAACCTGCAAATTCCTCACTCTTCTCACCTTCAACCATTCATACCTCGATACCCATTTTTGTTGAACCACAGATGGGCATCCCAGATGCGCCGACAATTAATAACCAGCCACAGAACATTCATTTACATATGAAAGGTAACTCGATTTGCAAACACAATCGAAAGGGCAATAAATAAATGTAAACGATTTGTAAAAAGGGTAATAAGACATTTAAAATACTATCATTTCTTCACCAGAGATATAATCCATCACAGGGCGGGGGTCCCGCTTATTAGATTAACTTAATCTGTTACAGACCGCGGGGTGAAGACCGAGATAACATCTACTCGAAGAGGTTGCCAATTATGCGCCTACTGTGATTGAAACTAATCGGATAAGTCTTCATCTGCTTCATGCGTTCAGTCTTCGTTTGCCTCGCGCTAAATAGAAAATCGGTTGGTGTTTTGCTGCTTCCTTGTGGGCTTGAACGTAGATCATCAGTTAGGTGAGGTTAACTGGGAGGATCTGGCTAAAATATTGTGGGTACTAAGATAAAAGAGAGAAAAAGAAAACGACTGGCAGGTTTGCTAGGTAGGGTGTGTTGTTGATGGGCGTTATTTGTCAAGAGGAAATAAGTACTGTGTACAATTTGTGAAAGATTTTGAAAGTTGTCTACTCGGTTAGGAGAAGGGGTGTTCTTGCTTTCCTCCAAGGAAAGATGAGACTTAGTAGTGGTGCTGGTGATTTTATAGCGTTTTCCATTAGGTGCTCTTGTTTGCACCAGTGTTGCACTGACAATACTCTGCTTTTCATCGAATTCTGGTGTACTTTATTCCTAATAATTGGGTTAGATCACAGGATACGTCTTCATCTGCTTCATGCGTTCAGTCTTCGTTTGCCTCGCGCTAAATAGAAAATCGGTTGGTGTTTTGCTGCTCTTTGTGGGCTTGATCGTAGATCATCAGTTAGGTGAGGTTAACTGGGAGGATCTGGCTAAAATATTGTGGGTACTAAGATAACAGAGAGAAGAAGAAAACGACTAGAGACTCTAAGTTCGTCTGAGGTAGGGGTGTGTTGTTGATGGGCGTTATTCATCAAGAGAAAATAAGTATTCTGCAGAATTTGTGAAAGATTTCGTATGTTGCCTACTCGGTTAGAAGAAGGGGTGTTCTTGTCTCCCTCCAAGGAGAGAATGAGACTTAGTAGTGGTGCTGGTGATTTTATAGCGTTTTCCATTAGGTGCTCTTGTTTGCACCAGTGTTGCACTGACAATACTCTGCTTTTCATCGAATTCTGGTGTACTTTATCCTAATAATTGGGTTAGATCACAGGATACGTCTTCATCTGCTTCATGCGTTCAGTCTTCGTTTGCCTCGCGCTAAATAGAAAATCGGTTGTTGGTGTTTTGCTGCTTCTTTGTGGGCTTGATCGTAGATCATCAGTTAGGTGAGGTTAACTGGGAGGATCTGGCTAAAATATTGTGGGTACTAAGATAACAGAGAGAGAAGAAGAAAACGACTAGAAGGTTTGCTATAAGTCTCTGAAGGTAGGGTGTGTTGTTGATGGGCGTTATTCATCAAGAGAAAATAAGTATTCTGCAGAATTTGTGAAAGATTTCGTATGTTGCCTACTCGGTTAGAAGAAGGGGTGTTCTTGTCTCCCTCCAAGGAGAGAATGAGACTTAGTAGTGGTGCTGGTGATTTTATAGCGTTTTCCATTAGGTGCTCTGGTTTGCACCAGTGTTGCACTGACAATTCTCTTCTCTTCATCGAATTCTGGTGTACTTTATTCCTAATTGGAGTAGATCACAGGATACGTCTTCATCTGCTTCATGCGTTCAGTCTTCGTTTGCCTCGCGCTAAATAGAAAATCGGTTGGTGTTTTGCTGCTTCTTTGTGGGCTTGATCGTAGATCATCAGTTAGGTGAGGTTAACTGGGAGGATCTGGCTAAAATATTGTGGGTACTAAGATAACAAAGAGAAAAAGAAAACGACTGGCAGATTTGCTAGGAGTCTCTGAAGGTAGGGTGTGTTGTTGACGGGCGTTATTCGTCAAGAGGAAATAAATACTCTGTAGAATGTGTGAGAGATTTTGAAAGTAATCTACTCGGTTAGAAGAAGGGGTGTTCTTGCCTCCCTCCAAGGAGAGAATGAGACTTAGTAGTGGTGTTGGTGATTTTATATCGTTTTTCATGAAGTGCTCTGATTTGCACCAGTGTTGCACTGACAATACTCTGCTTTCCATCGAATTCTGGTATACTTAATTCCTTATTGGATTAGATCACAGGATAAGACTTTATCTGCTTGATGCGTTCAGTCTTCGTTTGCCTTGCGCTAAATAGAAAATCAGTTGGTGTTTTGCTGCTTTCTTGTGGGCTTGATCGAAGATCATCAGTAAGGTGAGGTTAACTGGAAGGATCTGGCTAAAATATTGTGGGTACTAAGATAACAGAGAGAAAAAAACGACTGTAGGGTTTGCTATAAGTCTCTGCAGGTAGGGTGTGTTGTTGATGGGCGTTATTCATCAAGAGGAAATAAGTACTCTGTAGAGTTTGTGAAAGATTTTTGGAAGTTATTCACTCGGTTAGAAGAAGGGGTGTTTTTGCCTCCCTCCAAGGAGAGAATAAGACTTAGTGGTGGTGATTTTATAGCGTTTTCCATTGGATGCTCTGATTCGCACCAATGTTGCACAATACTCTGCTCTTCATCGAATTCTGGTATACTTTATTCCTAATTGGAGTAGATCACAGGATACGTCATCTGTTTCATGCGTTCAGTCTTCGTTTGCCTCGCGCTAAATAGAAAATCGGTTGGTGTTTTGCTGCTTCTTTGTGGGCTTGATCGTAGATCATCAGTTAGGTGAGGTTAACTGGGAGGATCTGGCTGAAATATTGTGGGTACTAAGATAACAGAGAGAGAAAAAAACGACTTCAAGGTTTGCTATAAGTCTCTGAAGGTAGGGTGTGTTGTTGATGGTCGTTATTTGTCAGGAGGAAATAAGTACTCTGTAGAATTTATGAAAGATTTTGAAAGTAATTTACTCGGTTAGGAGAAGGCGTGTTTTTATCCCCTCCAAGGAAAAAATGAGACTTAGTAGTGGTGCTGGTGATTTTATAGCGTTTTCCATTAGGAGCTCTTGTTTGCACCAGTGTTGCACTGACAATACTCTGCTTTTCATCGAATTCTGGTGTACTTATTCCTAATTGCAGTAGATCACACGATAAGGCTTCATCTGCTTCATGCGTTCAGTCTTCGTTTGCCTCGCGCTAAATAGAAAATCGGTTGGTGTTTTGCTGCTTTCTTGTGGGCTTGATCGTAGATCATCAGTTAGGTGAGGTTAACTGGGAGGATCTGGCTAAAATATTGTGGTACTAAGATAACAGAGAAAAAAAGAAAACGACTGGAAGGTTTGCTATGAGTCTCTGAAGGTAGGGTGTGTTATTGATGGGCGTTATTCGTCCAGAGGAATTAAATACTCTGTAGAATTTGAGAAAGATTTTGAAAGTAATCTACTCGGTAAGAAGTAGGGGTGTTCTTGCCTCCCTCCAAGGAGAGAATGGAACTTAGTAGTGGTGCTGGTGATTTTACAGCGTTTTCCATTAGGAGCTCTTGTTTGCACCAGTGTTGCACTGACAATACTCTGCTTTTCATCGAATTCTGGTGTACTTTATTCCTAATTGCAGTAGATCACACGATACGGCTTCATCTGCTTCATGCGTTCAGTCTTCGTTTGCCTCGCGCTAAAAAGAAAATCGGTTGGTGTTTTGCTGCTTCCTTGTGGGCTTGATCGTAGATCATCAGTTAGGTGAGGTTAACTGGGAGGAACTGGCTAAAATATTGTGGGTACTAAGATAATAGAGAGAAAAAGAAAACGACTGGAAGGTTTGCTATGAGTCTCTGAAGGTAGGGTGTGTTGTTTATGGGCGCTATTCGTCAAGAGTAAATATGTACTCTGTAGAATTTGTGAAAGATTTTGAAAGTTATCTACTCGGTTAGAAAAAGGGGTGTATACTTGCCTCCCTCCAAGGAGAAAATGATACCTACTAAGTAGCGGTGCTGGTGATTGTATAGCGTTTTCCATTAGGTGCTCTGGTTTGCAACGGTGTTGCACTGACAATATGTATATAGTCCGTTCACGAAAGGTTGAGCACATAGTAGGCGTTTTTTTATTTATCTGAAGTTGGCAGTATTTGCTGTCATAACGTAAAATAAAGTCAACGTTGCCGAATGTAACCGGCCTCGTTCGACGAGATTGCGAGTTATCAGACAACTCTATGCAATATTGACAACATTGCGTATCAATCTGACAAGAACATAACCTAAATTTTAATATACACAGTGAAATATGCCAAATTTCCATGGCCAACCGACGGCTCAACCTTTCGTGAACGGACTATATGTATGTACTTATACTTACTTGTGGGTACTAAAATAACAGAGAGAAAAAGAAAACGACTGCAAGGTTTGCTATAAGTCTTTGAAGGTAGGGTTGTTGTTGATGGGCGTTATTCGTCAAGAGGAAATAAGTATTTGTAGAATTTGTGAAAGATTTTGAAAGTATTCTACTCGGTTAGGAGAAGGGGTTTTTTGTCTCCCTCCAAGGAGAGAATGAGACTTAGTAGTGGTGTTGGTGATTTATTTCGTTTTCCATTAGCTGCTCTGGTTTGCACCAATGTTGCGCTGACAATACTCTGCTTTCCATTGAATTCTGGTGTACTTTATTCCTAATTGTAGTAGATCACAGGATACGTCTTCGTCTCCTTTATGCGTTCAGTCTTCGTTTGCCTCAGTCTAAATAGAAAATCGGTTGGTGTGTTTTGCTGGTATCTTGTGGGCTTGATCGTAGATCATCAGTTAGGTGAAAGGATCTTGCTAAAATATTGTGTGTACTAAGATAACAGAGAGAAAAAAAACGACTGGAAGGTTTGCTATGAGTCTCTGAAGGTGAAGTTTTTTGTTGATGGGCCTTATTCGTCAAGAGGAAATTACTCTGTAGAATCTGAAAGATTTTGAAAGTAATCTACTCGGTTAGAAGAAGGGGTGTTCTTGCCTCCTTACAAAGAGAGAGTGAGACTTAGTGGTAGTGCTAGTGATTCAATTATTGAATGGAGAACGCTATTGAATTCAATAGCGTTCTCCATTAGGTGCTCTAGTTTGCTACAGTGTTGCACTAACAGTACTCTGCTTTTCATCGAATTCTGGTGTAGGTACATTGTTACTTATTGGAGTGGATCACAGGATACGTCTTCAACTGCTTCATGCTTTCAGTCTTCGTTTGCCTCGCGCTAAATAGAAAATCGGTTGGTGTTTTGCAGCTTTTTTGTGGGCTCGATCGTAGATCATCAGTTAGGTGAGGTTAACTGGGAGGATCTGGCTAAAATATTGTGGGTACTAAGATAACAGAGAGAAAAAGAAAACGACTGGAAGGTTTGCTATAGTCTCTGAAGGTAGGGTGTGTTGTTTATGGGCGATATTTGTCAAGAGGAAATAAGTACTGTGTACAATTTGTGAAAGATTTTGAAAGTAATCTACTCGGTTAGAAGAAGGGGTGTTCTTGCCTCCCTCCAAGGAGAGAATGATACTTAGTAGTGGTGCTGGTGATTGTATAGCGTTTTCCATTAGGTGCTCTGGTTTGCACCAGTGTTGCACTGACATAACTCTGCTTTTCATCGGATTCTTGTGTACTGTATTCTTAATTGGAGTAGACCACAGGATACGTCTTCATCTGTTTCATGCTTTCAGTGTTCGTTTGCTTCGCGCTAAATAGAAAATCGGTTGGTTTTTGCTGCTTCCTTGTGGGCTTGATCGTAGATCATCAGTTAGGTGAGGTTAACTGGGAGGATCTGGCTAAAATATTGTTGGTACTAAGATAACAGAGAGAAGAGAAAACGACTGGAAGGTTTGCTATAAGTCTCTGAAGGTAGGGTGTGTTGTTGATGGGCGTTTTCGTCAAGAGGAAATAAGTACTCTGTAGAATTTGTGAAAGATTTTGAAAGTTATCTACTCGTTTAGAAGAAGGGGTGTCTTGCCTCCCTCCAAGGAGATAAAGAGACTTAGTAGTGGCGCTGGTGATTATATAGCGTTTTCCATTAGGTGCTCTAGTTTGCACCAGTGTTACACAGACAATACTCTGCTTTTCATCGGTTTCTGCTATACTTTATTCCTAATTGAAGTAGAACAGGATATGTCTTCATCTGCTTCATGCGTTCAGTCTTCGTTTGCCTCGCGCTAAATAGAAAATCGGTTGGTGTTTTGCTGCTTCCTTGTGGGCTTGAGCGTAGATCATCAGTTAGGTGAGGTTAACTGGGAGGAACTGGCTAAAATATTGTGGGTACTAAGATAACAGAGAGAAAAAGAAAACGACTGGAAGGTTTGCTATAAGTCTCTGAAGGTAGGGTGTGTTGTTGTTGGGCGTTATTCGTCAAGAAAAAATAAGTTCTCTGCAGAATGCGTGAAAGATTTTGAAAGTGATCTACTCGGTTAGAAGAAGGGGTGTTCTTCTCCCTCCAGGAGGGAATGAGACTTAGTAGTGTGCTGGTGATTGTATAGCGTTTTCCATTAGGTGTTTTGATTTGCATCAGTGTTGCACTGACGATACTCTGCTATTCATTGAAGTCTGATGTACTTTATTTCTCATTGGAGTAGATCACAGGATACGTCTTAATCTGCTTCATGCGTTCAGTCTTCGTTTGCCTCGCGCTAAATAGAAAATCGGTTGGTGTTTTGCTGCTTCCTTGTGGGCTTGATCGTAGATCATCAGTTAGGTGAGGTTAACTGGGACGATCTGGCTAAAATATTGTGGGTACTAAGATAACAGAGAGAAAAGGAAAACGACCGGATGGTTTGCTATGAGTCTCTGAAGAGAGGGTGTGTTGTTGATGGGCGTTATTCCTCAAGAGAAAATAAGTACTCTGTAGAATTTGTGAAAGATTTCAAAAGTTGTCTACTCGGTTAGAAGTAGGGGTGTTCTTGCCTCCCTCAAAGGAGAGAATGGGACTTAGTAGTGGTGCTGGTGATTGTATAGCGTTTTCTATTAGATGCTCTGGTTTGTTCAGTGTGCCACTGACAATACTCTGCTTTTCATCGAATTCTGGTGTGCTTTATTTCTTATTGCTGTAGATCACAGGATACATCTTCATCTGCTTCATGCGTTCAGTTTTCGTTTGCCTCGCGCTAAATAGAAAATCGGTTGGTGGTGTTTTGCTGCTTCCTCGTGGGCTTGATCGTTGATCTTCTCTTAGATAAGGTTTACTGGAAGGATTTGGCTAAAACTGTAGATAAAAAAAAGATTACGAATCTAACTAGATGGTTTGTTACAAGCGACTCAATGCAGATTTCAGGTTGTGTTGTTTATGATGTTATTCATCAAGAGGAGGTTAGTACTGTTTGAAATTGATGAAAAGTAAGTTGCTTACTTGGGGGGTGGTGTTCCTGCCTCCCTCCTAGGGAATGAGTGGTGGTGCTTATAGCGTTTTATATCGGATGCACTGCTTTAGCTGGTGTTGCACTGGCACTACCCTGGTTTTCATCGTATTCAAGTGTAGTTCATTCCCAATGGAATACGAAAGTATTTGGCAGATTTCCTGTTGCCCGTTCAGCTGATTAAAAGGTTACGTTTTATTCAGTTTGAGCCGGTTGTAGTCTACGTTTGCCATGCGCTGAGTTTTAGAGAGTATGGGACTGAAATATTATAGATAATAAGATAACAGAGATAAAAAAAACCGAAAGGTTTATTATTATCGAGTGAATGCTGATTGTAGGGTGTGTTGTCGATGGGTGTTATCCGTGAAGAATGAGTAGGTATTCTTTGGAATTAATGAAAAGAAGGTGATCTAATAGGAGTGCGGGGGCTTGTTTCTGCATTCCTCCAAGGAGAAATGAGGAGCTGGTGATGGTACTGGTAGACTAAGGGTAAGAAGACTTTTGAGTCTAGATTCCTTCTCAAGGTTATAAAAAACAAAATTGTTGTTGTTGTTTATAAGTGAACTCAAATATCACAGATCTATTTATGAACAGCTACACAAATTTCTGATTTTAAATGAAAAGCAGTAAATGACCTTTATCAATTTCTATATCAATATTATGCATTACTCTCACGTTGAATTGTTCATCATTTCTGCTTTAATCTTTCAAACTTTTGATCTGTCTAACTTATTGAGAGAAAAAGGAAGTTTGTACTGACTGGATTTTTTATTTTACAATCTACTGTACTAGTTTCGCCTGCTAGGCATCATCAGGAGCTTTGTCAATAAAAAAGTAATTCACATTGAACATGTGAATTCTTAAGAATTCCGGAAAAGTTTTCAGTCGTTTTGTTGTTTGTGGATGTCAGTTTTCCGACTGAATGTGACAAAGCTCCTGATGGTGCCTAAGCAGGCGAAACTAGGAGAGTAGATTGAAAATAAAAATCCAGTGGGTACAAACTTCCTCTTTCTCTCAATCAAAATGATCCTGGATAATGGCTATGTTTGTAATCAAATTTTGTCAACCTTTTTTTGTTATCTGTTTTCAAGATCAAGAATTATCTCCAAAGATCCATTGAAATATTCAGTAATACTTCCTTCTCATCAATCAATTCATCCATATGTAAAATATTTTATTATTTATGGCCGTCCCATTGTGTTCGCTAGTATAGTTACCCTTTATATGCAAATAAATGTTCTGAGGCTGCCTATTAATTGCCGGCGCATCTCGCATTCTCATTCATGGCTCAACAAAAATGGTATCGAGGTATAAACGCTTAAAGGTGAGAAGAGGTTAGGAATTCGCAGGTTGGTAAGCGTGGGTAAAAAATCTTATCGGAATTCAGGTGGTGCAACTAAGAAGTATGAAAGGAATTTGCAACTGGGATGGAGGACATAATTGAGATATATCATGTTTAAGTTCTGGTATGCGTATTTCGTTAGATTTATTAAGATGACTCAGTATACCAACTATGAGGACATGAGCTACTTGTCGAAGGAATGTGCTTGTCTAGTTGAAATGAGTTTACGAGTGTTCCAAGAAAAGCATTACTTGTGAGAAACTGTATGCGAAAGTATGAAAATCTCTGTATTGAGAACTTTACACTGCACTTGAATATTTTGAGTTAAATACATATCGCACAATCCACTATTGATAATAACCCTCTAATGCAAAGCAAGGAGTTGAATACTTTGTCAAAAAATTCAAGAAGGGTCTTGAGCAGTGCTTTTGAGAGCTTGTTCATTGGTGGAGCAATAAAACTCCACTTGAGATTGAATCAAAATACAGGGTATCTGTAAACAAATGCGAGGAACTTTGGTAGATGATTCCTCGATAAAACAAGCAGAGGTAGTTTATTAATTTGTTTTCGAAATCGACCCTATTTCCAAGATATAGCGTTTGAAAGGCGATGACGAGTTGACAGTTCTTAATTTTCTTACGGCTTCTTGAAAACACTGAGTCATTAAACTATACATAATATGAAGCTCTAAGTACCTAGATGTACTCACACAAATCTTTAGATCTCATAACTTCATTATTAGGGGTTGAAAATAACAACCCCCTATGATTTTCGTTCAAAAATTGTTTTCGTGGGATAGATTTTTAAAAAGTGAAATTCTCTTATGGTTTCCCATTCAATTCTGGGGAAAAAAAGTCTCCTGCAATATTTTTTCGAAAAAAATTAAAACTTAGGAGCTGCTTGGATCACTGTTCATTCCATTTCATCTTATAAGTATTCCATAGAACGACTGTATTAAGATATTGTATGTCTATGACAGGAGATAAAGATGTTCCTGATCTTCCTGAAGGTTTAATTACTAATTCCGGAAGAAAATTATATCCCTTACATTTTAATTTCACAAACAGAACTTCCTTTCGATTAAAAGCATAATTGACAAAACCAGTTTCGAGCATAAACAATATCTTAGAATATTAATTCTCTGGAACATACGATGGAATGGAATGAACAGTGATCATAACTGCTTGTAAGTCTTTATTTTTTCCAAGAAAAGTATAGACTGTATGTATATGAACTACCCCTGCATATTTTCATCGAGGAATCATCTCGCTTAGTCCCTCGCATTTGTTCACAGACACCCTGTATATGAATGCATAATTGCAGCGTAAATACTAACTTGACAGACACGTATGAGAAGGCAAATTCACCTATAAGAAAGAGTTTTTTGAGAACAAACTAAAAGAGAAGCACTCTGGAAGAATCTTCTGCTAATGGATCTTTCGAAAAACTTACTTCGCAACTTTTAAACTGCAAGGTCCAACAAGTATTTTAATCTCAGCAGAAATAACTTACGCCTCCTTACAGGCTTTCTTACAGGGCATTGTCGTCTTGGCAAGCATATGGTAAGAATAAGCTCAACAGAAACTGATGAAAATAGATTCTATGGAAAAGAGGAAGTAAATCTTGTTTTTTTAATTACAGAATATCTTGCTATAGCGAGTTTGCCCAGATATGTTTTAGAGAGGAAAATTATAGAAGAAACGAGGGTGAATTTCGGTGATCAGCGGATATCGATCATATTTTGAAGTAATTTTATTCATTAAGTTTTTCTGAACAACATTAGTGAAATCAATAAGTGGTGGTCCGTCTTAGTTTAAAAAATATGGGCACCAACTTTCCGAAAATGTTTCATCTTCACGTCACTTTTTCAATCTGAAAACACTAATTCACTGCTCCAATTTATTCTACAAATCACCTCCAAACATTTAAGTAACTATTCGTTCAGTTTCATTTCAGTTTCTTATCCACAAATTCTAAGGAAAGCCCACCGTAAGTTTGGCATCACTGTTCCGTCCCTCGGCGATTGACATTACAAATGTTGGCAAGAATTACAGGAAGGCATGGTATCATATGCGCGGGAAGATTCTGCGGCAGTGCCAAATCGGCCATTAAAAATGGCTGTGTTTCCTTCGAATTTGTGGATATGTGGTACCTCCAGAATTCGATGTTTTTGCATTAATTATTGAAATACCTGAAATGAAACTAATCGAATGAGTATTTGAATGTTCGAAGGTGATTTATAGACTAAATGTAGCAGTGAATTTATGTTTTTATAGTGGTAAAAGTGACGTGAAGATGGGAAAATTTTTGAACTTTGGGGGTCCATGTTTTCTAAACTAAGACAGACCGCCACCTGTGGGTTTCACTAATGTTGTTCAGGAAAACTCAATAAATATAATGACACCAAAATCTGGTCCATATCTGGTAGTCACAAAAATTCAATCATTCACCAAATAACAGATGGAATTCGAAGCTTCGTCTATGAGAGGCGTCGTCCAACCTAACCATTCAGCACTTAAGATAATTTCCCAAAAAGCTACTAAATCTCACCCAACACATAAATATGTCCCGTAATGGCCACTAAATAAATTTCCAGTGTGTACAGATTCCAACACCAGATTGATAAGACTATGCAGAAATAAGGAAGCCCCTTCAATCAGCCATGTCACTTTCTTGATCGTTAAGAGACCTCAACGTCAGTGCGAGGTTAAATAAGGAGCACCACCCACGTGACAGACACCTTTCTCCGTCTTATCTGATCAGGCATTATCGTAAATATTGAGTACTACAGGGGTTTAAAGTTGAGGAAATTTTACCTGGTTATGTACGAACCGCCCTAGACAAGCGGATGAATCTATTCTTGGAAATTGAGCAGTGATACATCGAAACTTTGTATCTTCGAAGAATTATAACTCTATCAATTTGAATTGTGTGTGATCTTGGCTTTATTGAAGAGACAATTAATACCAATCGAAAGGACCTTTATATTGGTGTGTCTTCATTTGTGACACTTTTACCTACTGCTCGATAGATGAATGAAGTTTTTTTTGTGGATAACGAAGAAATCAAGGTTTCTTTTTAAAGAAGTGGAGATCATTGAAGGAAAGAATTCAATATTTGAGTGCTATATATTTTGGTAAAACATTGGAACTTCCCTTTAACTAAAGCGCTAAATCCGCAAGAATACTTCGTTATATAGAAATTTTGTTATACAGGAAATTTGTTTCTATAGTCGGCAATATCGCGGTCGACTTCACTGATAAATTTAAGTTTATCATTCAAACTCAAGCACTTATTTTTAGACATTTTCGCACAACTTTCACAGTAGCGTAATGGTTAGATTGAAACCATGGACCTAATAATAATGGACACCGCATGAGAAAGAGAGGTCACTTGGTTGAATGTGATGGAGCTATTGTGGGCAATGTCATACTTGTTCTATGGGGGATGTCAGTTCAACGTATCAACTCCTTGTGGGCAAAGCAAAGTCTGTGGTCACATAATATTTGTTACAAGTTCCATATGATTTGACAAGTTGCCCACAAACTTGTTCATCTCTTTCTTTTCGATAAGATCGCATATGTCTTTCTCTCACTAATGTAGCCAAGTGTTCGATCTTCTGTTAGATCACGTGATTCTGCATCCATAGTAATTATAGATCTATGATTGAAACCAAAACAGCCAGGGGTTGTATTTAAAACTGTTTCAGAAAAAATCCCTCTGCCCGCCGTGATGATTCAGTTTAAGGTCGGGATTTATTACATACGAAAATTTCCGGAAAAAACACCCACCTTATACCTTCTTACCAATAACCGTTCAAAGAGTGATGTTTTTCGAATTTTTCGTTATAGAGAGAATTTACTTCGTTTTAGAGGGTCTTTTTAACATGGAATTGGATTCAAGGTGCAATGTCTTGAACGAAATCGTTATATAGAGAAATTCGTTATAAAGACGTTCGTTGTAGGGAAGTTCCACTGTATGTAGAATATTTTAGAATATTAATTGTCGATGTAGTATTTCGCACTAGAAAAGTTTGTTTTCTGTCTTTTTGTATACCGGCCAAGGGAGAAGTGCACACTATCCTTAGGCTCTATTCGCGTGTTTTTCAGGCAGAAATGCATAGATAAAAACCTGGAAATAAACTATCAACTATCATAGTGATCCATTCTGCTAGTCAAGCTGCTATTAAAGTACTAAACTTGTAGGTCATCGACTCAAAGCTATATTGGAGTGCCGGAAAAAACTCAATGGAATAAGAAAAAACAACCAGGTGTCTTTAGTCTTGACTATAGTCTGTTCAAATGTAAGAAGGAGCAATAACAACAAGTTTGGCGCAGCGGTAGGAGGGCCTTCGGATAGGTACTTTCAGTCCAGAGTCGAATCGAGGAGATTGCATACAATCGTTCAGTTTTAACTGAATGCCATTCTCAGTTCTTACAGCACATCTAAGTGAAATATATACACGCTCTCGTTCATTCCTTATCTAATTCAATCCATTTGGAGGTTCCACACTGTATACACTTTGTCAAAAGATTTTCTCTATCCAGTACCATCCACAGTCCGTTATACGATCCTGACAGTCTCTTAGGGCGGTCGAAGGGTGCGTTTTTATGACAGTTTGATCAATACGAGCTTTATTGTGCGCAAACCAGACGATTCTGTTTGTTTACAAAGCTCCTTCTTACATTTGAACGGACTTTAGTCACACAGAAATCAAACAAAATGAAGAGGCTGACACACTAGCCAGAAAAGAAGGATGAACGACACTTCCACAGATTTCTGTTTCTTTTTCCAGTAGAGTTGTTAATACTTTTATTGCGCAAATAAATGGGCCATTATTAATTAATTTCGTATAAGTTAGATTAAAGTTTTGTTTTGAGGTAGACGCAAAAATTTATTTACTGTATTCACAATCAAAAGCATTATAGCCACTGTCCATTTCCTGGTATTAACCAACAATTAGTATAAATTATTCTTTATATCTGACGATGAAACATTTGATAGGATCCCACTATCAAAGTCGTAATCATTACTCAAAGCCACAGAACACGTTTTAAGATTGAACGCTTCACTTTTAATTTACCAGAAGTTTTTCACCTTCTATCACAAAACGTAAAGTAGTGAATGTAACCTTTGGCCCAGGTAACCTTCGCTTACCGGTTGAGAAGAATTATGTTTACTCTGTACGAAATTAATGATTCCTTGAATAGAAAGTGATGATTTTGTTTGTTGAATGTCGATTCCGATTTCCGAATATTATCTGACACTTCCTGAAAAAGAAATTCTTGGGTTATATGCAAAGTTGTTAGTGATTGTAGTAGTGTTTGTTAATGATTGATTATACTTCTGGTAAAAGTTCTTGTCACAACAGTATTTCGACTTACCATAATGAATAGGATGAAACCAAGAGGGTCAAGGCAAAATGATATCCGTAATTCAATATAAAGTTACATATGGAGAAAAAAGATGTAGGGAACAAATCATTTTAAACAGAGTCCATCATTAGGACAAAATCGACAAAAAAGAAAAAAAAATCGTTGATATCAACTATTAGAGTGTGAAATCTATCATCTTTTTGAACAATACTTAAACGATTACTTTATCGTTTTGTCCATGTCTGCAATTTTCGGATTTTCAGCCAAAAATGATCTCAAACGATAGGGTTCGACTCCCTGATGACGAATCCGTGGGACCGTTCGTTAGCACGATAACTTTCGAATGGATTATCCTAGAGACTTGAGATTTTCAGGGTGTTCTTTAAAATATGGCCATTCAAAATTTTTGTTCCTCAACATCTCGGACAAGAAACCAAACAAAATAAATTTTATGGCTACATGCAAGATTACGTATTTCATTTTTTGAATAATTTCCAGAATATAATTCCTATCCTACGGAGATTTTGCATTCATATACTTATCATCAATCTCAGGTGCTATACAAAATTTTGAGGTAATAGCATTATTGCTTCACCAATGAACGAGCGCTCAAAAGCACCTGCTCAGGTCTTTTCTGATTTTTTTATTATCCTCATAATTTTTCCACTTATTCAATCGACAAAAATTCACTCGATATTTCTCAGGCTGAATGTTATTATTGGAGTCCAAACAGTGGAATGATCTCGGTAATTGGCATGAAAGCTGCTTCTTTCAATTTTCGACGTCTCAGTTTTCTTCTTTTGATATTATGGAAGCTCTAACTTATAAAAATTATAGAATGCTGTGGTCCTCATGCAGGGCATGCTGTGAAAAAGCTTTGATTTATCGGTATCTACAAGTTGCGCTACATAGTTTTTTATGTTCCTCGATTCTAAAATTTAAGGAAAGCTCAACGGCCAGGCCACCGCTTAGTTTCTCCAATATAACCTTTATCGCACTCACAAGTTACTACATATGAGCAACTTTTGGGTCGTCGTGAAGCAAATAGAGAAATTGGTGGAAAAATTCGTGCTGTTCGAACAAGTTAGTGATGTGAAAAATAAAACCTGTGCACGTTCTGAAGACCATCCGAGAATATTGCAGCTGTATGTAGCCGAAACTGTTGGAGAAAAACCCAGGTTTGTTCATTGCGCTATCGAGAGATGATTAATGATTTTTATGGCCGAAATTCGATAGTGTTGATCTGGACGACGTTTGCTTTCAGCAAGACGACGCTACGTGGCACATAAGTAACGAACTATTGATGTTTTGCGGGAAAAGTTTCTGGACGAGTTATCTCTCGAAGAGGTGATAACAATGGACCACCGAGATCTTGTGATTTTTTCCTTTAGGGCCACGTGAAAGAGAAGGTCTACGCCAATAGCCAGCGTCTATTCAAGACCTCAAAGATAGAATTCATGAGGCTATCAAGGATATAGGGCAGCCACTTTGCGATTTGGTCATGAAAATTCATTGAAAGGATATGGTCCTGTAAGCGTGGTCGTGGTGGTCATTTGCCCTATGTTATTTTCCACTATTAACGGCATAGCTTCTTCTTTATAAGGAAATAAACATCCGATCGTTTATATTGAAAAATGGCATATTTTTAAGTCAAAATAACGCCTCTTAGTGGAAAACCCTTCAGTATCTTCAGTCTTGAATACTGTTCTCATATTGTACTTAGGTCCAATTGTTCTATTTTTTTAGATAACCTTAAACATATAGTATTACAGTAGAACCTCGATTATCCGTGCGCGCTTTATCCGGGCGGCGGATTCTCCGTGCGGTATTCTGACAAGCTTAGAAAAATGAGGGAGATTATAAAAGTGTAGAATTTACGAAGCCCAAAAACAAACAAAAATCGGTGATTTTTTCAAGCGATTTTTCAATGTGACATAGGGTGTCCGGGGAATAACTGTACATACTCATACCAGAGATAGAGTTGGACTAGCTGATTACGAATTGACTATAAAAAATTAATTTCTGGATTTCTCTAGAAATCTATAGGGTGATTTTCGAACTTCATGGAAATACTTACATCATCATAAATCCAAACTGATTGACGGATATTTTTGAAACTTGGGAGATTATTGGCACATGCTAAGGTCGAGTCAGAAAGGTATCAAGATTTCATCATTCCAGGGCCGGACTCATTAATCTTCATTTAAAGTGTTCAGGGTTGAAATAACACTTTGTATTTCGAATTACAAATAATTGATTCGTTTTTCAGAAAGAAGCTAAATTATGCTTCAATTGGGATATCGCTAAAAGTTGTCACATCAACAATTATTTTTTTATGAATTTTTGAATTTGGATTAAGTTCGAAAAATTGAATTTATTTACCTGAACAGGACTAAGCCATCTTGTAGAGGTCGAAAAAAATTATAAATTTTCTTAAAAAAGTCACTGCAGGTGGAAAGATTATAATAATTTGTTGATATACTGGGTGGCCACCCCGGTCGCGGATCTCATTGCGATGAAGTAAATGAAGGTATATTTGGAAAAAAAAATTGGTGATTTGTATAGGGTATACATAAGCATATTTCAAAATAATTCCTATGTATACGGGGTGTTCGACAAAAAAAATTTAGACCAAAGTGACACTTCTTCCAATGAACACCCGGTATACATACGAATTATTTCAAATATGCTTAAGTATACCCTATACAAATCACCAATTTTTTTTTTCGAAATATACCTTCATTTACTCCATCGCAATGAGATCCGCGTCCGGGGTGGCCACCCAGTATATTAACAAATAATTATAATCTTTCCCACCTTCAGTGACTTTTTTAAGAAAATTTATAATTTTTTTCGACCTCTACAAGATGGCTAAGTCCTGTTCAGGTAAATAAATTCAATTTTTCGAACTTTATCCAAATTCAAAAATTCATAAAAAAATAATTGTTGATGTGACAACTTTTAGCGATATCCAAATTGAAGCATAATTTAGCTTCTTTTAAAAAACGAATCAATTATTTGTAATTCAAAATACAAGTTGTTTGTTTAACCTGAACACTTTAAATGAAGATTAATGAGTCCGGCCCTGGAATGAGAAATCATAAGATATCTTTCTGACTCGACCTTAGCATGTGCCAATAATCTTCCAAGTTTCAATAATATCCGTCAATCAGTTTGGATTTTATGATGATGTTAGTATTTCCATGAAGTTCGAAAATCACCCTGTAGATTTCTAGGGAAATCCAGAAATTAATTTTATTGTCAATTCGTATATACAGCTAGTCCAACTCTATCTCTGGTATGAGTATGTACAGTTATTCCCGGACACCCTGTATAGACACTGTTCAATGTACGTTTAGACATTATGTTTAAATATTAAAACTGTTATTTCTTGTTGCATGTATCTAGTATTACGTTTTTTTTGTTTGTTTGACACATAGCCCTGTCTAAATAAATGGTTGAAAATTAAAACTAGGTCTTTGGATTATCCGTGTTTTCGATTATCCGGCGAAGGCTTGGTCCCGACTGGCACGGATAATCGGGGTTCTACTGTACTCTTACATTAAATATTGTTGTATTTTCTCGGTTTGAATTGTTGTAGGTCGTCCTAATAAAGGCTGGCAAATGATGGTAGAAAAGTTGAACAGAATAAGTAAATATGATGAAAAAGCCCAATTAATATATCAACCTTCCTTGGTTTTTTGAACAATTTACATGAAAGTTCAACGTTCGTTGAAATTCTATCAAAAGAAGTTATTCTCCCATTTGAATAAAACAATAGTCAATTGGAAAAACTCACTTTCCTCTTCACAGATTCATGCTACAACTCAAATCTCCTCTGGTGCATGCTAAACGATGTTATCGTCTCCCAGAAGTCTACGACATCGTCTTCATCGTTTAGTCCTCCAGTGAGAAACCGTAGAATCGACCTGATTCGCACACTTTCGAGACTATGATAGATCGAACTCCTATTATTACCCAAAGCTACTACCTAACTCGATTTTTCATCGGTTTAAATAACTCAAATTACTGGAAGCAGCAATGTCGAAACGAAGCATTAAAAGAACCCCTGTGGTCCCATCTTGCGATCTACAATTGATTTGTTAGCTGTGTACCTCGGCTTGTAGTTGCGCAAGGAGATTATTGAAAATTGATGGTGATCTTAGATAGAATCTGATCGTGGAATATTTAGATAGCTTTATGTTATTGGTTCGATTTGTGAAATATGCTGATCAAGGATGTTGCGTTCGAAATGGTATAGGTACTTGTTTTTCGCATTGGGGAATTTTTAGTGAATGTCTGAAGATAAATAATGCTGGGTGCCGTACACCTGTCCATTGGTATCACGCAGTCAAAGTCCAATGTGCCCTGATAATCTCTTTGCTTTCGATAATTTGAATTTAAGAAATTATGTGGAATGTGAATGATCCGAATTTTATTTTTGTTGGACACTTTTAACACCTTTCAACTCACAATTGTATGGGCCAAACAAACACACTATCGATTGTAGATTGTAAAGGGAGTTATTCAACAGTGTCCTTGAGGTCTATTAATTGAATTTCATTGGCCAGCAGATATCGACCAGATTCGGTATCATTGTTTTCATTGAGTCTGCCTGAACAACATTAGTAAAACCAACAGGCAGTGGTCTGTCTTAGTTTAGAAAATATGGACCCTCAAAGTTCCAAAGATGTTCCATCGTCACGTCACTTTTTTCATTATAAAAACACAAATTCACTGCTCCAATTCAGTTCATATATCACCAACGAACATTCAAATACCTTTTAGATTGATTTCATTTCAGGTATATTCAATAATTAATGCAGAAACATCGAAATTCTATAGAGGCACCACATATCCACAAATTCTAAGGAAAGCCGTTTTCAATGGTAGATTTGGCATTGCCGCAGATTCATTCGCGCGGATATGATACGATGCCTTCCCGTAAATCCCGCCCAATTTGATATGTCACTCGCCGAAGGACGGAGCAGTGATGCCGAACTTACTACCAAGAACGGTGGGATTTGCTTACAATTTGTGGATATGTGATTTAGAATTTCGATGTTTCTTCATTAATTATTTAATATACCTGAAATAAATGTAATCGAATTGTTATTTCAAAGTTTGAATGTGATTTATAGATTAAATTGGAGCAGTGAATTTGTGGTTTCATACTGAAAAAAGCGACGTGAAGATGGAACTTCTTTGGAACTTTGGTATCCATTTTTTTAAACTAAGACAGACCGCCACCTGTTGATTTCACTAATGTTGTTCAGGAAGGCTCAGTGAATACAATGACACCAAAATCTGATCGATATCTGGTGGTCACTGAAATTCGATATTTACCGTATTTTCTTATATTAATCCTTTCCTCCTACTTTTTATTTATATTGGCAAACTACCAAAAATGCCTGTCGATGACGAAATTCGCAATGAAATTCGAATTCGATAAAACCTCAACCGATACCTATAAAAAATCATACATATGTCTAAAACATCATACATTATTGATCAAGCAATCGTCTTATGACTCAACACCGAAAACCGCGAAAGCCATTATATCCTGAAGCTCGCAACACCTCCTCACATGTTCACGTGTAAAAAACGATTCAGATAAATATCATGAATGAAAGTTCCATGTGTCCAAGCCAAAGATAAAACGGTAAAAACGGAAAAAATCGAATCCCGAGATAAATAAATGGATAATAAAACAACGTCAATAGCACAGGCCGAGAGTCTCTAGCCACTCCGGTTATTGTTCAGGTTTTACTCCGATAACGGAATTCCTAAAAGCGAATAAATATAGCAGGTGATATTTTCATTCGATAACCACGACCAATTAGTGCGTTGTCACTAAAACACGACCGATAAATTAGGAAAGACACCTCTGAGATAAAGATACGGACTTTTGTCAACGCCCACTTGGACACAGGTCTCATCATGGCCTTTTGGTACCTCGGGAGACCTATAAAGTCATGGGTGGCCAGGGATCCATTATTTGCTTTATGCTGTAATTTAATATCTTTAATGGTTGAAAGAGGAAATTTACTCAACAAAATTCTTATCACCTTTATAAATATCCCCGAGATGTCATCGTTTCTTCATCGAATCTATTAATTCCACCTTCAAGCGTGGATCTTTGGATTCCTCGAGTCGATTCTTGGAGACTGGTAGCTTCAAGGCTATTGTTGTGATTCGTGAAAAGTTGATGATGGAGATAAAAAATCGATTTTTGTAGGTATGGGTCATCTGATAAGTCGCTTTATAGATCAGCAATTATCACAGTACCTACTGAGAGCACTCATGCCATTTTTCAATGTATGTGATCGGATGTTTATTTCATTATAAAAAAGAAGCTATGCCGTTGATAGTGGAAAATAATATCAGGCAAATGACCACCACTATCACGCTTACAGGACCATATCCTTTAATGTAATTTTGCATAACCAAATCGCAAAGTGGCTGGCTTATGTTCTCGATTGCCTCACGAATTCCATCTCTGAGGTCTTCAATCGACGTTGGCTATTGGCGTAGACCTTCTCTTTCACTTGGCCCAAAAGAAAGAAGTCACAAGGTGTTAAATCACAAGATTTCGGTTGCCAATTGTGATCACCTCTTCGAGAGATAACACGGTCCGGAAACTTTTTCCGCAAAAGATCAATGGTTTCGTTACTTGTGTGGCACGTAGCGCATCTTTATGTAAAATACGGTGTAATGACGTTTGTGGAATGCCTAATTCCAAAGAACGACTAGGAATGGACAAACCTGGGGTTTTTTTTTAATACTTTCGGCTACAGCAGCAATATTCTCGGCTGTTCTTGAGCTGCACTTGTTTTATTCTTCAATCTCCAACTTGTCCCAAGAGCTGGAATTTTTTCACCAATTTCTTTTTTACGGTCCGACAAGGTGCTTCACGCCGACCCACAAATGTTCTAGTTTTGGGAACCGTCTCTGCCAAATTTTCACCATTTTTATAGTAAATTTTGATAATTTCAGTGCGTTCTTGAAGCGTGTATCGTTCCATTTTTATTAATGGTGTAGTTTCTACTTGTCAAATGTCAAAAAATGACAGATTCAAACGTGAAACTTACCGAAAATATTCAAAATACCACCTCTTATTGGAAAACCCTTTATAATCGAAATTAGGAGGAGGATAAATCTACTCAAATTGACACACTGTTACCAATAATTCTTCTCTGAAATTTGTTTTTGGATGGAGTAATATTTCTCACAGTTGAGTCAACGCAAAAGTACTTAGAACCTAAATATTTCGATATAATCAAGTTTAAATACTGAGTTTTCATTTCTCAATGTTTTGGATAAGCCTGTGAGATTCTTTCTTTTAATCTGCAAAAATTTCAAATTAGAAATTACTGGACAGAAACGCATAGGTATTGCCGCAAGTGTCCAACAATAGCTTTGAGACCGAGTTCATCAGAAAAAAAATAAGGTCCATTCTTGGATTTCACCAGTCGAAATTTTTGAAGACGCCAATGGAATCATATCTGCAGTTCAAAACATCAAAGTATTCTCTCAGATCTTTTTCGCAATCTTACACCCAATGATGGCCAAATTACGGAGCACGAAGGTATTTTTTATTATTTTGAAAGCTGTTCATCGGCATGTGAGATCCAGGTAAGACTTTGATCCAGATAAACTACTAGAAATTCAACCGATTCACTAGTAATATGATCTGCTATGTGTCAGTTGTTTCTACATTTCAAACAAGCGTGTTTGATGCAAACCATTTCCTGGACCTCAACTCTGCTGCACTCTCAAGATGCTCAACCTTATGCAGTTATCGATGCCCTACTGTAATACGAGATCCGTCATCCCATGGTAGGTATCCATAGGTAGCCATAAAACTTGGGAAATCATTCATTGAATTATAAATAAAGGTGGTCTTTTTATGAAACCCCCTGGGCTCAATAGAGCCTTAGCAGTTAATGTAGCAATGCAGAAGAATTTTGCTTCATATTCGTGAAATATATTTTGACAGCTTGTCCAAAAAACCTCCGGGTAAGCACAAACGAAAGCTGGACTCAGTTCTGAAAATATTAATAGTGAAGCAAGCTCTCTCCAAAGGGTAATGTAGTAATACAAGTTCTAGATTCTGATTGATTTTTCTAGAGAAGATAGTTGAGAAGAAAATGAAGAAAATAGCCCTAATATCATTTCAATAGTTCCCAGAATATTCAATTTCAAATTATCATTTACCCCATGCCAATAAGCTCTCTAAAACTTTAGACTTTAGACACGTCAGGGCTTCAAATTCCACACATGCTTCCCTTCATAGGACTACAGTAAAAGTATCAAATCTCAGTTCTTACAAAACACCGACATCGATGTGATCCCTTTATATTCATAAACCACTCAGCCAATCCACTGTTCCAGCAAGTCATCGACGTTACCAAGGAATCCCAAATATTCCCAAACCGTCATCTCCTGAAGAAACACTGGACTATTTAGTACCGAACAATAAGAATGGCGGTCGTCCATGAATGGGCACATTTCTAAAACAGTGTGAAGTCCGTCCATTACCGTCCATTGTGGAACCAGAGAACCACGGGGTTCTCGATCTCTAAATGCCTCGTATTGTTGTCGAGTTAGCTTTGTGTATTTGATTATGTGATTACCTCTGGCAGGTGTACGAATTCGGCATATCGCAGCGATGATTGATTGAATATTTCTATTTTATTGTGTCCATCTCGTCGAGATCTTTGTGCTTGGAGGTGTTAACATCATTAATTCAATGGGATTGTCTAAAGGGATGCGAGGATTGTAGAGTGGCCGCGGCAGTTTTTGAATTTATCAGATTCTTGTTTGGTTGTGTGATGGGTCTTGGTTTTCGGGGAGATTGATGAAGAAGGATTTTTCATACAGATCTGTTAGAGAATCCTTGAATGAAACTGGATGTTATAAGATTAAATTAGGGGTTTTCTGGAATTATGAAGTGAAATCGATGATGAAATAACTCTTTGTAATGGGCTATTAGTCTTATTCAGCATCTCCAAATCAAATAGAAGCTTCGCCCCGAATTAGCATTATGTAATTCATCTCGATTTTTTACCTTCGGAATTGAAACAGAAATGTTTTTCGATTTTCGTGAACTTGTAGGAATCCTGTTTCTGTAACAAAGTGAACAGGGCCTTCCTCCTCCTCCCCACAGAATCTACAATTGTCGGTTTCTGTTTAACCAATTCTCATAATATGCTTCCCAAAGCGAAAATATCTGTTGGAAATCCATTGAGGAAGAAAAGCATGTTCTTGCAGAGATCCAAATACTTATTAGATTTTGCAGTTTCAAAGTTCTAGAGGAACCTTCTGAATTGGTCTATTCCCAGAGGATTCCTTTCAGAGTGCCTTACTTACCTTCCTCTCCAAAGTCTCTTTCTTGAAGGTGCATTTGGCAATTCCAAAGAAGGGTCCAGTAAGTGGCTAGTATGTTAGCCTCTTCATGTCATTCGGTCACGAGTGACCAGGAACCCAGACTGGAGAGACTTTCTTGTCCATGCCTACTTCATTAAGTTAAACGGTGTGATATACATCATATAAATATTTTGTTAGCTTTTTGTATTTGATTATGTGATTACCTCTGGTAGGTGTACGAATTCGGCATATCGCAGCGATGATTGATTGAATATTTCTATTTTATTGTGTCCATCTCGTCGAGATCTTTGTGCTTGGAGGTGTTAACATCATTAATTCAATGGGATTGTCTAAAGGGATGCGAGGATTGTAGAGTGGCCGCGGCAGTTTTTGAATTTATCAGATTCTTGTTTGGTTGTGTGATGGGTCTTGGTTTTCGGGGAGATTGATGAAGAAGGATTTTTCATACAGATCTGTTGAGGAATTCTTGAATGAAACTGGATGTTATAAGATGAAATTAGGGGTTTTCTGGAATTATGGAGCGAATATTGGATAAAATAACTCTTTGTAATGGACAATTAGTCTTATTCAGCGGCTCCAAATCGAATAAAAGCTTCGCGTCGAATTGGCATTCTGTAACTCATCTCGATTTTTTACTTTCGGAGTTTGAAACAGAAATGTTTTTCGATTTTCGTGAACTTGTAGGAATCCTGTTTCTGTAACTAAGTGAACAGGAGCTTTCCTCCTTCTCCCTACAGAATCTACACTCGTCAGTTTCTGTTGAGCAAATTCTCACTATATGCTTCCCAAAGCGATAATATTTGTTAGAAATCCATCGAGGAGGAATAGCATATTCTTGCAGAGATCCAAATACTTATTGGATCTTGCAGTTTCGAAGTTCTAGAGGAACGTTTTGGAATGGTCCATTTCCACAGGATTCCTTTCAGAGCGCCTTTCTTTCTTTCCTCTCCAAATTCTCTTTTTAAGGTTGCGTTTGGCAATACCAAAGAAGGGTTCTGGGCAAGTAAATGACTAGTGTGTTTGACTCTTCATGTCATTCGGTTCTTGAGTAACCAGCAACCCAGACTGAAGAGACTTTGTTGTTCATGCCTACTTCATTTAGTTAAACGGTATGATATACATCATATAATTTTTTTGTTATCTTTGTGTATTTGATTTTGTGATTACCTCTGGCAGGTGTACGAATTCGGCATATCGCAGCGATGATTGATTGAATATTTCTATTTTATTGTGTCCATCTCGTCGAGATCTTTGTGCTTGGAGGTGTTAACATCATTAATTCAATGGGATTGTCTAAAGGGATGCGAGGATTGTAGAGTGGCCGCGGCAGTTTTTGAATTTATCAGATTCCTGTTTGTTTGTGTGATGGGCCTTGGTTTTCGGGGAGATTGATGAGGGAGGATTTTTCATACAGATCTTGAGAAATTCTTGAATGAAACTGGATGTTACAAGATGAAATTTGTGGTTTTCTGGAATTATGGAGCGAATATCCGATAAAATAACGCTTTGTAATGGACAATTAGTCTTATTCAGCGGTTCCAAATCGAATAGAAATGCTTCGCGTTGAATTGGCATTCTGTATTTCATCTGGATTTTTTACTTTCTGATTTTGTAACAGAAATGTTTCTACATTTTCGTGAACTTGTAGGATTCCTTTTTCTGTAACGAAGTGAACAGGAGCTTCCTCCTTCTCCCCAAAGAATCTACACTCGTCAGATTCTGTTGAGCCAGTTCTCACAATATGCTTACCAAAGCTATAATATCTGTTAGAAATCCAGTGAGGAGGAATAGCATGTTCTTGCAGAGATTCAAATACTTATTGGATCTGGCAGTTTCAAAGTTACAGAGGAACTTTTTGGAATGGTCTATTCCAAGGGGATTCCTTTCAAAGTGCCTTTCTTTCTTAGCTATCCAAAGTTTTTTTCTTAAGATGCGTTTGGCAATGCCAAAGAAGGGTTCTGGGTCAGTAAGTGGCTAGTGTGTTTGCCTCTTCATGTCATTCGTTTCCTGAGTGACTAGGAACCTATACTGAAGATACTTTGTTATACATGCTTTCTTTAATCAGTTAAACGGTGTGATAAACATCATATGATTTTTTTTAGCTTTGTGTATTTGATAATGTGATTACCTCTGGCAGGTGTACGAATTCGGCATATCGCAGCGATGATTGATTGAATATTTCTATTTTATTGTGTCCATCTCGTCGAGATCTTTGTGCTTGGAGGTGTTAACATCATTAATTCAATGGGATTGTCTAAAGGGATGCGAGTATGGTAGAGTGGCCGCGGCAGTTTTTGAATTATCAGATTCTTGTTTGGTTGTGTGATGGGTCTTGGTTTTCGGGGAGATTGATGAAGAAGGATTTTTCATACAAATTCTCAAATGAAACTGGATGTTATAAAATAAAATAGGGGTTTTCTGGAGTTATGGGGTGAATATTCGATAAAATAACTCTTTCTAATGGACAATTAGTCTTATTCAGTGGTTCTCAATCGAATAGAAATGCTTCGCGTTGAATTGGCATTCTGTAACTCATCTGGATTTTTTACTTTCTGATTTTGTAACAGAAATGTTTCTCCATTTTCCTGAACTTGTAGGAATCCTGTTTCTGTAACGAAGTGAATAGGAGCTCCTCCTTCTCCCCAAAGAATCTACACTCGTCAGATTCTGCACAGAAAAAGTGAATTCTCAAAAGGATTATTTCAATATTCTTATTATTTTCACTTTGTTTTAAGAGTTTTTATTCTCATTTGATGAAAAAAGTTTCGCATTAAAAATTCTGAAATGCTCAAATGTGAACATTGATTTTCTCAACATAAATTTTCACTTTGAATAAATATTTTCTATTCGAACTTGAAGCATTATTCCATTCAAATAATGATTATCTCAATTCAGGAATATGAATGTTTTTCAGGGCAAATATCGCGTGCTCTTTGTCTGAAGCTATAACAACTTATGCTGAGTATATTATTTCACTCGATCTGAGTTTTCCACATATTCAATTCATAACATCCCATATTTTAACATGAAAACTATATCATTTGAAAATGAAACACTTCAACTCAAATGAAACCTCGAATATTCTTCTTTATGTAATATGAATGTTCAGTATAATGATATTTTTCTGATCGGAAGCTCAGATTGAAGTTAAAATTTCTCTGGTTCACCTGATCTGAGATCCAATCGGGCTCTAGAGTCTTAAACGGAGTATATCGCTTGCAATGCTTGCATATTCTTTGGACAGCTATCTTCTCATTGTATTCGCTGCCGAAATAGGAAAGGACGCGTGGAAATTAATTGGATTTCGTTCACGTTGAGTGGTGTAGATATTATCGAGGAGAAAAGCAATATTTTAATTTGATACGTTCAGTTCATTCTTTTTTCATATTTTTAGGGTATGATGCAGAATACTTTGCAGGTGGACATTGGTGATGTTCTGAAGGATTGGGGTTGTTAGGAATCTGTAATTCAAGTATTTAAAGGTAATTCAATATAATTAATCATTTGGAAATGAAGATACTATGCTTAAATACAAATTACTTGATATTTGGGTTGATACTTTGATTACGTTCATTCTGAAATGCTAATATACTATATATTATTATGCTAATTCTCGAAATAGTTTCCCTCGAAGGGAGAAATAATTATTCTATTAACCTTTTATTTTATTTTCATCTTAAAACAGAAAAGGAAGAGAATGAAATTATTGAGTAGGTATATGTAGATATTATTTTCCATTCAAAAATCCTTGACCTTTGGCTATATTTTTTATTTATAATGAATTTGAAGTTAAGGGTAAGTATGTTATGTTGTTGTTGAAGGCGGTGAAACGTTAAACCTCACTTTCGAAAACCCAAAGAAGCAATAAAATCATTGCGAAAGTTTGGTTGAGATAAAAGAGTAGTTATTTTTATTAATGAGTCGTTAAACCCTTAACTTCAAATTTATTATCGAAGCTATAGACACCGAAAGCACATAAATTCATATTAGATATTATTCATAAAAATTCTCTTTTATCTCAACCAAGCTTTCGCAATGATTTTATTGCTTCTTCAGGGTTTCGAAAGTGAGGTTTAACGTTTCAACCGGCTTCAACAACAACATAACATGTTTACCCTTAACTTCAAGTTTATTATAAAGGAAAATATATAAAGCCAAAGGTCACAGATTTTTGAATGGAAAACAATATGTATACCTACTCAATAATTTCATTCTCTTCCTTTTCAGTTTCAAGATGAAATGATGAAAATAAAATAAAGGGTTAATAGAATAATTCTTTCCTTCGGGGGAAAATTTTGAGAATATGCATGATAATATATAGTTTATTAGCATTTCAAAATGAACGTAATCAAAATGTCAACTCAAATATCAAGTAATTTGTATTTAAGCTTAGTATCTTCATTTCCAAATTATTGGTTATATTGAATTAAAATAAAATCATCTCATTCCGAAGATTCATTTGAATCTTTTGGATATAACAATATACTCAAATCAATCATAAGCCAAATAAAACAAAGAAAAACAAAGATTTACTTCAAGAATTCATATACTCAACATAAGCGTTACAAATTCTGTATGTAATGTTGATGATTTTCTTTTGATGAATCATATTCTCAATATGATCCTACCAAATATTCTACATGATCCAATGCTATACTTCATTCTATTCCCATATACTACAATTAAGTATTCGTTTTATTCATTTTGAGTAGTAGATTAGTGTTGGAAGGTGTATATAAATATCCTTGAATTGAAAAAATCATTTGCTACATTGAAAGCTGAGGCTTTGAAAATTTGATATTCTTCATTGAAATAGATATCCTCTAGGGGATATACAAATCTAACATCAGCTTAATTGAAAGGTATTGGTTTAAAAGAAGCATTTACTTTTTTCCGTGTGTTGAGCCAATTCTCACAATATGCTTCCAAAAGCTATAATATCTGTTAGAACTCCAGTGAGGAGGAATAGCATGTTCTTGCAGAGATCCAAATACTTATTGGATCTTGTAGTTTCAAAGTTCCAGAGGAACTTTTTGGAATGGTCTATTCACAGAGGATTCCTTTCAGAGTGCCTTCCTTCTTCCCTCTCCAAAGTTTCTTTTTAAAGGTGCGTTTGGCGATGCCAAGAAGGTTCTGGACCAGTTAGTGTCCAGTCCGTTATCCTCTTCATGTCATTCGGTTCCTGAGTGACCAGGAACCTACACTGAAAAGACTTTGTTGTTCATGCCTACTTCATTTATTTAAACTGTGTGATATACAGTTTTTGAAATCCACAGATCCTTGGTTGGTTGTGAGATGGGTCTTGGTTTTAGGGGAGATTTATGAAGAAGAATTTCTTATGGAGATCTAGTGTTAACGAATTCTTTAATGGAACTGAATGTACAATATTGAAAGTCAGGATTTTTCTGGAATAACGGAGCGAATATTCGTTAGATCACTTTTTGTAATGGACAATTAGTCTTATTCAGTTACTCCAGATCCAAAATCGTCAACTTATATCTTCAAACGACGAAATGAAAGTTATAAATAAATCGGTATTAATTTGGAAATGGATGTCATGGTAGCAAGAAAGATAAAACCGAGTGATTTCAGATGTCAACCCAGAGAAACATTTTCCTGATTTTCTGAAATACAGTGGAACTTCCCTATAACGAAAGCGCAAAATCCACAGACAAAAATCGTTATAAAGAAATTTCGTCATACAGATAATTTGTTTTTATAGTCGACAATGTGCGGTCGACTTCACTTATCATTCAAACTTAAGCACTTCCTTTTAGACATTTTCGCACAACGTTCACCCTAGCGTAATGGTTAGATTGAAATTGAAACCAAACAACCAGGGGTGTATTCAAAACTGTTTCAGAAGGATCTTTCTGCCCGCCGTAATGATTTAGTTTAAGGTCGGGATTTCTTAGGTAATTTCGGAAAAAAACCCACCCTTATATCTTTTTACCAATACCCATTCAAATTTCAAAGAGTGATGTTCTTTGAATATTTCGTTTTAGAGAGAATTTGACATGAAATTTGGATTAAAGATGAAATATGTCTTGTAGGAAATTCGTTGTACAGAGAAACTCGTTATACAGATGATCGTTGTAGGGAAGCTCCACTGTATTTTATTTAATAAGTTTATTAGAGGTGAAGGAAAGAACTTTCAGCTATTTTTCGAAAAAGTTCAATTTTACAGACTTGTTACGTAAATTATTAATTGAAAACTGATATTATAAGCACTTTCCCATGCCTTCATATTTAACCATCTCTCAGCTTCTTCGCTCAAACAAACTTCTATTCCTAAACCGTCTTAAAGCTTCACATAATCATCCTTTCTGATTCAATCCGAACCCAGACTTTGTTTTTTGTCTGGCATCATTAGCGCCACTTGCTAACTTATTTATTTTCTAGAGGCAATTTGAGTGAAACATTTCAAATTACAGAATGCCCGAGTGTTCATTACTGTGAAGAGGTGCCGTTGTATGATTTATAGTTTTCTGAAACTGACTGTAAGAACATCAATAACGATCCCAAGTTAGCATGGTCGTGGTCGACAGCCTAAGAAGCTGCAGCAGCCCTGAACTTTGTAACTGGTAACTGGTCGATTCTCATTTTTTTTTCGACTTCCCGAATGATTTGTTGTCTCAAGATCAATGCGGTTCGTTGATGGATTGCGGTGTCCTTGATGGTAGAAAGGGAAAATTCTTTGGTCACGACTTGGGAAATTGTGGTACCTATATATCAGGGGCTTGGAACAAAAAAGGCAAGTCGAATATTTCATTAGTGCGTTAATTTCTTTCTTTGCATTATTTCATATGCTTAATCGGCCGATGGACATTCCAGCAGTGTAAAAGTAAAGAAAATATCTTTTTACTGAAGTATACAACATTTCACATTATTGCAAACACTGAAATTACGAAATACCTATTCATAATTTTTCGGAAAAATAACACATGTTATCGTATATTTGATGTATATTTGCTTGTATCAGACCCTATAATCCATACTAATATTATAAATGCGAAAGTAACTCTGTCTGTCTGTCTGTCTGTTACTCCTTCACGCCTAAACGGCTGAACGCATTTTGATGGAATTTGGTATGGTGATAGATGATAACCTAGAAATGGTAATAGGCTATAAATAATCACGCCATTGTTCTTAGGGGGTAGGCAGTAGGCAGATAACTAAATTGAGTTAGTGATTTTTAGTCGTTTTTGTTGGGACTTTTGCTCTTTCACATCTAAACGGCTGAACAGACTTTGATGAAATTTAGTAAGGTAATAGATGGTTACCTCAAAACGGATAAAAGATCAAAATGATTACGTCATCGTACTTAGGGGATAGGAAGTAGGCAGAAAACTGAATTGAGTTAGTGATTTTTGTATGGTTTTTGCTGGGAGTTTTGCTCTATCATGCCTAAACGGCTGAACGGATTTTGATGAAATTTAGTTAGGTGATAGATAGTAACCTAGAAAAGGATATGGGCTATTAATATTCATGCTATCGTACTTAAGGCGTAGGCAGTAGGCAGAAAACTAATTAAGTTAGTGATTTTTAATCGTTTGTTTTAAAAGTTTACCTCATTCACGCCTTAACGTCTGAACGGATTTTTATAAGACTTGGTTAATATAAAGATAGGATCCTAGGCACGGACACCTACTTTTTACGGCGGTAAAATACCTCATTCCCGCGGAAATCTAGCGTGATCATATCAAGAAGCGCATGACGCCATAGCTACTGAAATGAATTTGATGTTTTTTTTTAACTGTGTGTACTAAGACTTCAAGTTAGTATTTGATCACTTTTCTAACTAAGAGGGTCGGTAGGCGCCATAATTTAGGAATTTATGATAAAATTTTGATGCAACTGTCCTTATTTAACAGTTTTACTTCGATCGAATTACAGTGCGAAGCCGAGGCGGGTCACTAGTCAGTAATAAATACAAATAATTATTTATTAAGTTAGCTGATGACAGGACAAAATTTCAAATGCCCTTTAATCAATCGAAATATAATCCATCACGACATGCTGTTTAGATTTCTTATATTCATAAAAATTGTAATTCTACACTGCCTCCTGTGAGGATTGAACTCACGACCCCTGGTTTACAAGACCAGTGCTCTGCCACTGAGCTAAAGAGGCTGCTTGTGGTTGAAATGGCAAAGGTGGCCTGACGCAGTATTTGGACCTAGCACAGAACCTTGGGGCTCACCGTCTTCATCTACACCTCGAGATGTACTCAAATTTAGTTTTGGCTGGTTTTGAAATGTCTCTTGAAATGGATGGGCGGTATGAAGATCAGCAAGAAATATACAAAATCTGAGTAAGTGAAGATGAAGTGTATAAAGAATAGGTAATCTGAAGAAGTGATGTAATTTTATTTTTCTTATTGTTTTGAAAGAAGTATAAATAAACTTGTAGTTCCTATGTAAGATTCCGAAAAAAATTGCAGAAAAAACTCATTCTGCTAAAATTATGTTTTATTTGTAGTTCTATTATTTATGCTATTCCTGGATCATCTCAAAATCGTGACATTTCCAGAAAATTTAATTTACAACATTTCGAAATATTTCATTCTCTATTACAACAGATCTGGAATTCAAATTTGAAAGCACACACATACAGACGAATACTTTAAATAACAATATAACCTGCAAAATGATTTTTTGGCATTCCCAACCGTCCTGGAAAATCTTTAAAATGTGGTTAGCAGTTATAAACAAATGCTAATACAATCTTAAGACATCGATTTGTCAATTGTCCATTTTTAGCTCTAGATCGTTCGACAATTCCAGATTTGTCAGACATATCTGCAGTCACGTGACAAAAAATTTGTCCGATCTGGGATGTAATTTATACCCCTTTTTCGATGGAAACATTTCGCAAACGTTCCAAACGACAGAAAAGGACCAGGTAGGACTTGTCCTCCAATTTTGTTAGTCGATCCAGTTGTTTCTCTCAATCGTATCGATAAATCGTCACTTTATCCTCACGGACCACACGTGCGTACATAAAAATAGCTGGCCGGTGTATCTGGATCCTTTACAACTTAACTGACCCTTGTCGCCTGTCCAAACAAAGTAATGTCATAGGCGTTCATGGGCCACAGCAACATCGCAGCTCTTTCTTCCATTTGCCTTGATATTTACGTATAAATCAAGGCGCGCTCTCACAACATTTCTACATATAATTTTAATTTACTCACCGGGTAACCCGAGATTGTTTTATAGGATTCCGACTACGAAGGTTTTCGATTAGGTATTTTTTGGAGAATTATACTGGCCGACAAAAAATATGTCGTTGTGTGGGCGCTAACTTGGTGTAAGTCTAGTCTGATAATCCAGGAATGATCGATTCTTTGTTGGAATTGTGAAACTCATTTATTTCGGTGTAATAACCTCTTATTTTTATTTATGTGTATGCGAAATCCCAACAACTTTTTCTGAAAAATTCATATGTGCTGATGATATTGCCCTGGCCTTCCATCATTCAGATTTTAAAACCATAGAGAATAATCTTTCTGCAGATTTAGAAGTTTAAAAAATATATTTCTTCGAATGGCGTTTATGTCCAAATCCTAATGAGACTGAGGTCTCGTGTTTTATTCAGATAATCATCAGAAATAAAGAAAATTGAACGTGCTTTCTGGCAATTCTCTTCTTAAACATAATTTCAATCCTAAATATCTGGGCGTTAAACTAGATTCTTCTCTGAATTTCATAGCCCTTTTGGATGATTTACGTATGAAATTGAAAACTAGAAATAATATTATCCAAAAACTTTATGGGGTGCTGACGCAACAAATCTTCGTACGGCAGCTCAAGCCTTAGTGTATTCTATTGCCGAATATTGTTGCCCTGTTTGGCTCAACAGTGCTCATGTACATAATGTTCAATTAAACTGTACATAATGTTCAATTAAACTGTAAATGATGTTCAAATAAACTGTAAATGATGTTCAATTAAACTTTTCAATGAGAATAGTAACTGGAACAATAAAATCAATACCAACACCATGGTTAGCATAACAGTTCTTTCAAACATTGCTCCTCCACACATCCGCAGGCTGGCCCTTACCTTGGAAATTTGGAATATATTTAATTCTTCTACAAATTCTCATCAAGTACTTTCCTAAACTCCAGATAATAATATTTCTCGATTAAAATCACGTAAACCATTTTGGTCCAATTATTTTTTGGCCTCGAATGGAAACGATAAAACAATTTGGCAATCCGAATGGAACACATGTAATATTCAAAACAAAGATTTAATAACTGATCCCTCCAATAAAGTTCCTGGTTTCGATCTTCCAAGGAAAATTTGGACTGTTCTTGATCATATAAGAACAGGTCATGGCAGTTGTAATAGCATGCTTTAAGTGGATTCAGTTGAGAGTCTTAGTTGCGATTGCGGAGAAGCAGAAGAGACAATAAAACATCTGATAAATAATTGTCCCATATTTAAATTTTACGATGGCATGAGCGTTATACATGAAGTCACAGAGTCATTTTCGAATTGGGTTGTTATTTTGAATCTATTTACTAGAGTTTTGATAATTTCATTTTTCTGTTCCCTTCTTCTGCTTCGATTTTTTCGTTTCAGATTCAGAATTCCGAAGGCATGTTGGAGAGAAATATTGGTTGGACTAAATAAAGAAGAAATCCTTCAATATTCAAATAGTTTTTAAGTGTTATTGTTGTTGGAACGGCGAGACAGGGTTTTATTTACTGAGGTTTTTCCCTGAGCTCTGGTATCATAAGAAGAATAGTATGGTACCCCACCGGTTTTACACTACCTCAGTTAGGGATTCTTGTTTTTGTTTTATGTATTGTATTATGTTAGCTCTTTATTTCATAAGAATAATATATTGATATGGTGTAGTTCGATCAATTTATATTTATAGGAGTTAGAATTATGTAAATAGGTAGGTTGGAAAGAAAATAGATGAGTTTTTCCTTGGAATGATGAACTGTCAGTCAGAAAAGAAATTAATAAAGAAATGTCACGAAAATTGTTCGACTGAATCCACCCTGAAGATTCAATTTAATTGTATCAGTTTATCCATAGACATATAAAAGGATGGACAGGACGTCACGTGACTTTCACACTAAGTTTTGTGCCCCCAACATAAGATAGAGAGATACTGTGAAGGGTGGAGTAATATATGTAGAGCATAGACTGAACTAAACTTATATCACTCCATCCTTCACAGTATCTCTCTTTCTTAATGTTGGAAAAAGAAGAGAACAGAAAAATATCTAATGCGTAGATATCTACGATCCAATGTTTTTATTATATGTTCTGTGCTTCGCACTAATATTACTCTATCCTTGTCTGAAGTCAATATTCTCCCTCACACGTCCTGTCCATTCTTTCATAAGTCTATGGTTTATCCGCATCTTGGGGATAAAAACATTGTACTAAAGGATTCTTTTTGGCCCACCATGTACAACCTAAAAAATCACCCTGCATGGAAAAACCAACAGCTAGAATCGCGAGAACAAGGATACAAATTATCCTTCAATAATATTTACGATTGAAAGCAATCGCAGACAAAGACTGATATATAATTGATGCCCAATGCAATTGAATGCGATAAAATTATATAGTAGTAGTCTTATCTGATCTTCCTGTTATGAGCTTACTTCTCAAGTAGTTAGGTGTAGGTACCATCAGCTAGTATATATATATTTACATTGTATGTGTCAGGGTATTAATTTTGTGATAACCATAAACAAGAATCGTTTACTGCTGTAATTTGATATTTGTGTATGTTTATATTAATTCATAATTTTACACTGAACGGTAGAAATTTATTTGATGTTATTTCTTAATCGTCACCTGGGAACATCGTTGGAGTTTGTACATACTTTGATGTGTTCCATAATACATACCTTTTTAATGGCTGTCAAAGCTTTAATGAGTGACGAAGCTATCTATTATTTTTATTTATTTTAATGTGATAGATCAAGTACTAAAATAAATCATAATATAAAGTAGAAAAGCAGAGTAATGTACTAATAACATACATACTTAAGATCATAACTGAAGCTCAGTGTTTCACACATTCTTATTCTTCACGTGAAGTTGAAAGTTGTGCATGAACAAAAATGGAATGCTCGACCTTCATTAGGTGACAAATTTTATCAGGTACCATCGTCTCAAAGTAAATGAGCCATGAAAAAGTGCACATACTAAAAACGACTCTGAACTAACAAATTTTTAAAAAAAAAATTTTTTTCTAAAAAAATTCTTCATGTCTGTAAAGGAGAAACAAAGACCTTGCCAAAAAAAGTATCATATGACACACTTTCCCTTTCGAAAAATTTAGAGGGTTGATGGAGATGACACAGGAGGCAGCAAAAACCCTCAAAATACATAAAAATTCAGTAAAAGGGATACAAAAATTGACCTCGTTGGGGATGATTTTGTTCCATGATTGACGCGCACTGTATATTCAAAGGTACTTTCGGTATTATTTTCACGAATTTTTTTTAAGGCCTTTTCGAAAACTTACTCGGGCTAACTCGATTCCTAACCTTCGCGTTCGTTTACCTAACCCGAACATCCAAACCGTGTTCGGAAAGTACGGTGCTATTAATTCGATCACTGACCCAGGTTGATTTATCGTAACCCTACACAAGAGCAGGGTCGTAGATTCACCGCATTCTTACTGCAGTTTGATTTTTTTAAATGAAAAAGGCGGAAATAAGTCTTTTAATATTTTCTTAGTAATTAAATATACTCTATTCCTGAAAATTATGCAAAGAGAAGAGAATTCGGCTCAATGTAAAATGTGTGGTTCTATGAGCCAAGAAAATAATGTAAAACAACTTCTTTATAACTTTGCATGCATATCTTTCTGCGCTAAGCTACAGCCTTCTTTACCTCTTCAACATAGTTACTCAAAGATAACATTAAACTTGGGAGGGCACACTAGAAATTCTAAGAAAGATTTCACGAAGGCCCATAAATGCAAGCAAAGCTAGAGAAAATCCGAAAATGAACTGGAACTGAAAAAAACAATGCTTTACTTCCTTAACAAAGGTACTCAAAAATAACATTCAACATGGAAGGGCAAATCAGAAATTATAAGAAAGATTTTACAAAAGCCAATAAATACAAGCAAAGTTAGAGACAATCCGATAATAAACTGGGACTGAAAAAACAAATTCTTTACTTCTTCAACATAGGTACTCAAAAATAACTTTAAACATGGAAGGGCACACTAGAAATTATGAGAAAGCTTTCACAAAAGCCAATAAATACAAGCAAAGCTAGAGACGATCCGATAATAAACTAGGACTGAAAAAACAAATTTTTTGCTTCTGTAACAGAAGTACTCAAAAATAACATTAAACATGAGAAGACACACCAGAAACTATAACAAAGATTTTACAAAAGCCAATAATTGCAAGCAAAGCTAGAGACTGGGACTGAAGAAATATATTCATAAAATATTAGGACATTGATACGTCTGACAGTTCAGATCGTAAACCTGATGTGTTCGTCAACTTAGAACCCGGATCCGTGACTCAATGGATCGAGTTAATAACCCTGAGTAAGTTTCCGAAAACGCCTTATGTCTACTTTTTAAACAGTTATATCATTCGAAATAATCCTGCCAATATCTGCGAGTTCATTTAATCCTTTCATACAATATACAACTCTGCAAAGAATCCTTGATGACCACCATGCACTCTCAACGTCTACCACGTCTCAATTCCTTCAATACGGCATATCTAATCGAATTCGATATATTCACTCATCTGGTCCAACTAAAATCGTCCTAATTGAGACCCAAACGAAGAAACCACGGTATCAACCGATGAAATCAAATCTGATGTCCGTTTGTTCCTTCTTCGCCTGTAGGTCCGCTATGCTCAGCCTTCTCATGAAGGCTCTAATTATTATCATTTGCTTTTGATAATTCCAGGCATGTATAGTATAGTCGATAGTATAAATTGACTACCTTAATACAGGATTTCTTCCAATCATCAGCTAATAAGATGTTAACATCGTGTACTTCGTTAGTGCTTATGCCGGGAGCAGGATCGTAACGAGGTTAGTTTCTGAATAATCCGTGAAAATATTTTCACATGTGTGATGTATAAAAACACAGTTTAACATTATGTTTGAAAAATATGAGTTATTTATATATTCTTTCGAAATCAAGAGCTAACATTATACAATACATAAAACAAAAAAATAACCTCTAACTGAGGATAGTGCAAAACGGGGTACCATACTATTTTTTCGCATGATACCAGAGCTCAGGGAAAAACCTCAGTAGAAAAACTCTATCTTGCCGTTCTTACAAAAATAACACTTAAAAACTAGTTGAATATTGATGAATTTCTTCTTTATTGAGTCCAACCGATAACCCTCTCCAAGATGCCTTCGGAATTCTGAATCTGAAACAAAAAAATCGAAGCAGAAAAAAGGAACAGAAATCTAAAATGATTGAAACTCTATTAAATCGATTTAAAATTAACAACCCAATTCAAAAACTACTCTGTAACTTCATGTATATAGCCCTTAAGCCATCCTGAAATTTTAATATGGGACATATATTTATCAGATATTCTATTGTCTCCTCTACTTCTCAATAAGAAAATTCAAACACATCCTTGATTTATACTTATCTGTTCTAATGAAAACTGCAACACATAAAATGAATTTTTTCCTCTTATATTTCACATTATTTTAAATATACTCAGGAATACATTAACCCCTTATATTTTCATCAACTGTTCCAAAAAATTATCAATAAATATCATTTCAGCACTGGTTTCTTCAAAGTTTCCGAAACCTCAGAAGATATTTTGGTTTTTGCCGATTCATTGTCTTAAATATGGGAAGCAAGTTCTTGATGAACCCTGAAAAGATTTTCAATCAGCATGATTAACAACTCGCCAACTTTCATTAATCATTTCGAAAAAATACGATAATCATCCCCAAACCATTACATCAAGAAGTATTTTCATTTTGGATTCAACTATTTTCTTAATTGAGTTGTTTTAAATTATTTGCTATTCTGAGCTGAATTTTATCGAAGATTGGTCCTACAAACCAAAAAGAATAAATGAGTAACAGCTTATGAACATCTTGTAAAATGTTGCTATTTCCGAATTAAAAATTTTATTTTTGCTTACAAGTTGAATTGTTGAATTTTTGTACCCCTGATTTTAGAGATCCTTCATATATCGTGTGTCTCAAGGTGAGTGGCCTATTAGATTATTATTATCGACTTGAGCCTATTAGCGTAGAAAGGGTGTGATTTCTCACACCCCCTAGCGATCGGCTATCACACTCCCTACTAAGGGGAATATTCACTCATCCCGGATAGCAAGCATCAGGGGAATTGAGCTCTGAGGTCTTCGGTGTTCTTCTTCTCCTGGGTCCTGGGTTGTTCGTCCTTCGTTGCTTGGTCTTGGATTTCTCGGTTGGTGTCCTGGTAGTCGGTCTTGGAATGTTTTCCTCCATGGTTTTTTCTGGTGTTCATCGTGACCTACAAACTTCCTTACCGTTCTAGCAGTACCGAGAAGTACTTCTTTTTGCATTACTTTGTGAAGGTTTTCATCCAAATCTAGCTCCTTGAGGTTGGACTTGAGGCCCTTAGGAATAATTCCTGCGGTTGATATGAGAATGGGAATGGTTCTGGTACTAGACATTCCCCACTGCCTTTTGATTTGAATTTCAAGCTCTCGATATTTCGATATTTTTTCAGCGTATTTTTGACGCAGATTGTTGTAATTCGGGATGGCTACGTCTATAAGTATTAATTATTATTGTGATGATTTTTTTAGTACATCCTATATAACTGACAACTATAATATATTTACGGCATCAACGATACACGTCGAATTGTTTTTGAACCAATCGAAGTTTCGGGTTTCTCAAGGATCTTCTGAAATGTGGGTATCATTATTCTGAGGCTGAATATGTTGATTCGATCGAATGTTTTATTTCGAAAATTTTCTAGAAAAAAGTTACAAATCTCTATGAGTTGTAAACGATATAACCGTGTTTAATCCAATCGAGATATTTCGAACACACATGTCCCAATAATGCTATGTCAATCCTATACTGATGTCATCAGCATCTAAAAATTAAAATTTTAATAGTGTTCATCTTCTTTTGAATTTTCGGAGCAAACTGTCTTTTATATTCTTAGTGGATATTCCCCAAAGGGTCACGCAAAAATATTTTATGACAAAAACTCACTTTTTAATCAACAAAATCTTCAACCAGCAAAACCACCCAGAACATACCAAAACGAAATCAACTTTCTTCAGTGAAAAACTGACACAAATCCGGCTTAATACAATATTGCAACCATTGTGCCATCTTCTAAGATCTTCTACATGTCAAAATCATAAAAGAACCCGGACAACAAATCCATTGTTCTCATTCTTCCATTCCCAGAGTGTTTTGAGTCGCCCATCTTTCATATAAAACCACAAAGTACCCCAAAGAATAGGAAGATATTGCTCCTCGTATTTAAATATTCGTTACGGTCAGTAGCGCAGGTTCCTGGCTGTTTTTGACACATTTTAAGATTTCGGTAGCCGTCAGTTTAAATGGATTTTCTCGGCTAAAGGCAGCAGGTAGTCGCCTTAAGTCACAATTTCTTTACATAAATGGTCAGATGTCACTGTCACTAGGCCTTTTGTGATCCGAGGGATAGATATCGGTACATCTGAAGTGTTTCTAATTCTTTGACAATGGGGGACGGTGTCATGGGGTCAGTAGGGGATGGGAATATTGGACATTAGGTGAAATAAAGTAACCTGAGATTTTCATTTGTGGGATTTGTGTGAGATTTTTTAGCTGGATTTATTTGACTACTTTCTAGTAGCAGAATTTTTTCAGCTTATTGTTTTGAAAGAATGTAATGTATATGAGATAAATTTGAAGGGTTGAAATTGTAGAATATATGATCTAGAATTGTTTTTCGAAAAAAATATTCTCCATAAATTTGAAATAAATAGTCAGAAGGGTCTGCACGTTTGTTCATATTGGAAAAATTCATGGATTCACCTAAAAAATTTTTATCGGACTTGTAATTGATTTCAAATTCAGTGGAACCCTATAACGAAAGTACTATATCCACCAAAAAAAATCATTATGAAGATATTTCGTTATACGGAAAATTTATTTCTATAGTCGTCAATGTCGCGGTCGACTTCACTGATAAATTTAAGTTTACAATTCAAACTTAAGCACTTGCCTTTAGACATATCCGCACAACTTTTCACACTAGCGCAATGATTATATGAAACCAAACAGCCAGGGGTGTATTTAAAACTGTTTCAGAAGGATCTCTCTGCCCACCGTAATTATTACGTACGTCCGGAAAAATTTCTGAAAAAAGCCACCCTTATACCTTCTTACAATACCCATTCAAAGAGTGATGTTCTTTGAATATTTCATTATAGAAAGAATTTACTTCGTTTTTAACATAGATTTTGGATTCAAGGTGCAATGTCTTGTACGAAATTCGTTATACAAAGAAATTCGTTATATAGACGTTCGTTATAGGGAGTTCCACTGTATATGAACGCAAAACCAAAAAAGTTTTCATGGGAGTATCATAATTTTTTTTAAATTACAATAGACTTTTCCACGTTCTTATTAACGAAACTGCCACAAATGTTTTAGTACTCCTTTGAATTGATATTGAACATTTTACTGCAAAATATTTCAGCTCCATAGAATTAAAATATTCTGAATTATCAGAAAAAATTAATAATTTAGAAAGAAATTGATTGTGATTATGCGATTCCACTCGAATAGTATGTTGTTTCCTAGATATATAAAGATGTTTTCTTCAATATTGCGATTGAATTTTTGAAAGTTCTGTTATCACCATAGTAGCAAGTATTTTGCATATGGTAGCAACATCTTATTTCGTTTGGTTCTGTTCAAGATATTGAGGAACGAAAATTTTTAATGGCCGTATTTTATAGATCACCCAGTTTGCTGTTTAACGAACTTAATCGTAGCCTACCCTGAAAATTTCAACTCCCTTGGTCAACCATTTCGAGATTTATCGTGTTCACGGACGGTCCGACGAACAGATTTGATTTTGACAGCAGATTCGTTATCAGTGAGTCGAATCTTATCGTTTGAGACCTTTTTCAGCTCAAAATTCGAAAACTACAGACATTTCGGGAAAACGATATGCAACTCGTAGAACGAGCGCTCATAAAGAAAACCGAATACAGTAAGCAGAATTTCAGCCAATAACATGAATGAACCAAGATAAAACCGATACAAAATGATACTTTTGACCGATAGCCATAGCTGATACCTGAGTTCAAATAAATTTTATTATTTTATCGCCCGCAGTAAAACTCCTACGTTTCACAAAACAATAAATGCATCTATCCCGTTCCCTGTATTTGTTTTCATCTAATGTTTTATTATTCATCTAATAAAATGCGAACGGTTCGACTTAACTACCTTAGCATCCCGCTTTTCTGATAGAGAATAAAAGAGATTGCTCCTTAAATCAAAACGTTTTTCCCACAGGGTTATAAATTTGTCATCGCTGCTTTCGTTTTGGGATTTGGTTTTTTTTATTGGTATTATAGTACTACATTAAAAATGGTAAATTGGAGGATTGAATAGGTATAAAGTTTTCGATGAGGTTCAATAAAGCCGCTACTGGTACTGTTTCTTGTATTGTTAAACATTTTTAGCGTTTTTATGATAATGAAATGAATAGGTTATATCTCACGGAAAGCAAATTTATAGGTTAATTTTGCTACAATACAACAAGTATGAATATGGAGTATAAATGAAATCATGTGCACAAAAAACTAGCTAGATTAACTAAATCGAAACTACGGAATGGTTTTCCAATAAGAGGTGTTAATTTGAATAGCCTGCTATTTCACGTTTGAAGCTGTCATGTTTCGACATTTGACAAATAGAAACTACGCAATTAATGAAAATGAAACGATACATGCTCCAAGAACGCATTGAAATTATTAAAATTCACTTAAAAGTGGTGAAAATTTGGCAGAGAGGGTTCGTAAAAATCGAACCTCTTTGTGGTCAACGTGAAGCACTTTGTCGGACCGCAATGAAGAAATTGGTGGAAAAATTTGAGCTGTTGGGTCAAGTAAGTGATGTGAAGAATAAAACCCGTGCACGTCGCTCAAGAACAGCTGAGAATATTGTTACTGTTGCCGAAAGTGTTGAAGAAAACCCAGGTTTGTCCATTCCTCGTCGTTCTTTAGAATTAGGCATTCCACAAACGTCATTACACCGTATTTTGCATAAAGATTTGGGCTTATAAAGTTCAGCCTCAAGCCGGCCGATCATCAACATTGATCTTTTGCGGAAAAGTTTTCGGGCCGTGTTATCTCTCGAAGAGGTGATTACAATTAGCCACCGAGATCATTTATATTGAAAAATGGCCCTTTTTCTCTGAATATCAAAATAACACTTGTTATTAGAAAATCCTTTATGAATATGGAGAATACAGAAAACCATATGCACAAAAACCAGATTAACCAAATCGAAACTAATATGAAGAGTATCGAAATATTATTTGGCTACTTCCATTTCCTAAAACATTCATTTTTTGAGCGATTCAGAATTTGTCAATTCAATCGAACTGAAATTTAACAGTAAGATGTTCAATACCAATTCAAAGCAGTATGCAAAATTTGTGGGAGTTACGTTAATACAAGAATAGGAAAGTTTATCGTTATATCGAAAAAAAATTATATTATTTAAATAAAAAATTTTGAGTTTGAGAATGCAAACTGGCGAAGTGAATGATCATTTTCAGAAGGATTGTGTAGTCACGACAACAGAATTTTGATATTTTTTGTTCTCCATTTTTTACATATTTAATTTTTTGAATAATATTTCCAGAATATAATTCCGATCGTGCTGACAGTTTTCATTTATATATATTCAGTATCCATCCTAAACAAAATTGCGAGGTAGTAGCCTCATTTATTGCTTCACTAATGAACGAGCGTTCAGAAACACCTACTTTAAATCTGAATCTGGAAAAAAAAACAGAGAAAAATTCGTTTTTTATTGGGTGAGAGAAAAAGAGATGTTGCTGAAATTAATAAAAGTAAGTAAAGCTCTATTACAGTGAAACTTTCCTATAACGAACTTCTGTATAACGAATTTCTCTGTATAACGAATTTCGTACAAGACATTGCACCTTGCATCCAAATTTCATGTTAAAAGCACCCTCTAAAACGAAGTTAATTCTCTCTATAACGAAATATTCAAAGAACATCACTCTTTGAAAGGGTATTGGTAAGAAGGTATAAGGGTGGTTTTTTCCGAAATTTTTCCGGACGTTCGTAATAAATCTCTACCTCAAAATAACTCATTACGGCTTGTCAGAGAGATCCTTCTGAATAAGTTTCTAAATACACCTCTGACTGTTTGGTTTCAATTTAAAAATGTCTAAATGCAAGTGCTTAAGTTTGAATGAACTCAAATTTATCAGTGAAGTCGACCGTGACATTGCCGAATATAGAAACAAATTTTCTGTCAAACGAAATTTCTTCATAACGAATTTTTTTGCGAATTTTGCGCTTTCCTTATAGGGAAGTTCTACTGTACCTAATACAACTTGTATATCGACAAGATCTAGACAAAATTTGGCAATCCCTATAAACCATCCTGCAAGTGCAAGTCCACCATATCATCCTGCAGGCCCCCATTCAAACCCTCAAACTTCAATAAAGCCATAACTGACAACTTATTAATTTCCGAAAAGGTAAATTAATAATTATAAACTAGATCTATTTATCCTGAACTGCGGTAGGCAGTGCGTTAAGCTTTATCATGGCCTTCTTAATTGTTATATCAGTCGGTGACGCGGCAAAAAATGTTAATTGATCAATTTGATCCTTCGATACGTCTAGGCGGCTGTCTTGGGCTTGTTGCAGGAGCAGTCTGGCGTAAAATCACTGATAAAGTAGTTGATATTGAAATGTTGACCGCCTTGAAGTTTTGTTTCGTCGCCTTTTTTGAGGAAATAATGTATGGGTTGACCTTTTATCCTATATTGGAATATAATATTTTTCGTTTATTATTTCTATACAGGGTGAGATATTATGTGAAGCTTGAAAGGAGTGATGCTAAAAGATAGTTGCAAGCAATTGAGGTCATTTAGGTTATACATTGTTGAGGGGATTACATTCTATTGACCTCACTAATGCCTTTTATCAGAGCTATTTTCACTACTGCGCTATAACTTGCCCTCCAATTTCAATATCTGAGGGAGCTTCGAGAAAGCTGAATTCACGTTTCCCCTATAGGCAGATCAAGCTAAGCTATACACCATCTGGTGACGATCTGAGTATTGCCTTGATTATTTCATTTTGCATTGTGTTGTAGTGATTCATGTAAATATTTAACATTATTAATATTTTTGAGTATAATTCATTCAAATCACTATTGTTCAGTTCCTCAGTGTTCTTCCTGAGAAAAAAGAATTCCAACTAATATAGGTACATTTCCATGCTCTCCCCAAGCTAGGAATGAAGTTCGTGTTTGGGTAGAAGGGAAATCGAGGAGTAAAGTGACAAAGTGTCGATGGAAAGACGAAAAGCCTGGCAACTGAAACTAAAATCGGAAAACCAATCACGGGAAATATGAGTTTTCTCCTTGCATTTTGTAGATGACGATTATTTTGATCGAGGTAAGTATGGATTACACAAAACTTGTATGTAAGATAAGATTCATGGGATTAATCGTTTACAGATGCCAATCCATAACAAAGGTAGTTTCTGAAAAAACTGCTGTGCTTACCAGAAATCTTCCTATTGGATTTGCTACCAGAAAGGAGAAAAAAAACCGGAATGTTCTAGTTCTAGTAGTAGAACTGAAAGGTTGAGACAAGGAAGTCTCAACAAAGAAAATCTACTGAAGAATGCTCTTGTGGAGAGAAAAAGTACTATTTGGATATAATAAAATGAAGTTAATTCAACTGTTCAACGAACAAAATTGTTTTCCTTAATGTCTTCAACAGCCTTTTAACCTAATTCATCTTTCACAATGGCTGAAATAAATTAAAACAAATTATGGCACCCACCGTCCTCATAGAAAATAAAAATATAATATACAAAGTAATACACTCGTTCACTATAGATTGCTGAAATTTTGATATATTGATGAAAAATCCAAATTTTAATGGAGCATATATAAGCATAAACAATACATCCAAATCCTTCCATGTCAATATTAATAGCTCTACGAATACCAGGCGTGGCGCTGCATTCTAATTTTCTGATGCCTGAAATTCTTCATTTTATGCACAGACTCGCAATGGCGAGACATTCTGTGACCAAGTGAACAGCCAATTCTCATCAATGCTTTCTAAGACGAAAATATCCTGCAAGAAAGCCAGTGATAAGGCGTAACTTATCATTCCAGAGTACTTCTCTTTCAGTTTCTTCCTTCTCGAAAAACTCTTTCCTTTAGATGCATTTGCCTATATCACAGAAATATTCTAGGTCAGTAAGTATCGTTTGTGCCCCCTTTGACTAGTGTGTTAGCTCTTCATTTCTTCTGATTCCTAAGTGACCAGAAGCTCAGACTAAAGTGACCTTGTTGTACTTGGCAACTGAAAGGAGTTTTCTTCGCCATTTCCATTTTAGCTTTGAGTCGATGTTGTAGGAGTCTAGTGCTCTAATAACAGCTTGACAATCAGAATGGATCACTATGCCGAACCCTTGATAGTTGTGCATCTTTTGATTGCATACATTTTTGCCTGAAAAAAACTCAAATAGAAGCCTTACGATACACTTGGTTCTTGGCCCGTACACTCCAGCGCCGACCCTTGTCGTGGTTTTAGAACTATCTTCAGATACCATTAACGATATTTACTGTGAACTATTGGTAGTGTATTCCTTTGTCCATTCTTCCTTCATCCATGGCACTGAAGAAGCATCATATTTTTTTTTATTTTTTGATCATAACATCACTAGGTATGTTCGCTGTTGAAGAGTTCTTGTGCAGAGAAAACCAGGTTCTCTGACTTGAAATATTACCTAATTAAAAAACGTGAGGCCATTTTAAGTTTATTTTTGGTAAATTTGATAATTATAGCTTAATTTCAGAAACTATTTTGAATTTTTTCCTCTTTTATGTACCACTAATTGTATGTGAATTATAAAATCAAATCTATCAGTATAAACACTGGTACTACTGAAATATGGTATAACTGGTCAAAAATTCATTTATTATACCCCAGTTGAAGAACCTCAGCCCCTTCTTCTCCTTGTTTTTGAAAGCTGGTGTCACCACTGATCTATTTTTCTGGAAAACTTTATGGGATTTCACTCCCAGTCTCTGAAACAGAAATAATTTAAAAAATTTCAATTAAGGTGAAGTGCTCCTGCGAGAATATTATTTTGCACTTATTTGTCAGGAGTAAATTGGAATCCACATGTATTTTGTTAGATGAAGTAGATAATTTGGCCAATTGTTCATTGGAATAGATCGTATATGGATTGATTTATTGAAGAAAGAAGTGACATCAAGAAGTTTCGAAATTAAATGAATCAACATCTCTATGTATTGACAACTTCAATGTCAATTAGACTGCAAATGAAAAAGCACACAGTTCTGAAGATTTTACAAGTTTGTCTGAAGAGGTTTCTGATATAGACACCTAAACGTTACATTGGCCTTTTCATTATTTCCTTTCAGTTTAACTGTTAGACAACATTTTTTCAAGACCAATTGCTACTGACAAATAAATGCAAAGATTCTCGCAGGAGCACTTCATCTTAATTGAATATTTTTTAATTATTTCTGTTTCAGAGACTGGCAGTGTGAAAACCTATAAAGTTTTTCAGAATGCAGAATCCTTCCAGAATCAATCGATAAGCACTGATCTACACACGGTAAGGTGTAGGTGGAATTGATGATCTCATAAATCCCTCAAAATATTTTATATAATTTTCTGTTAAAACCTTAAAAATTGACAAAGCTATCTACAGGATGTAACGAAGTTTTGTTATTATCCAAATTATATATATATATTCCTCCCAAGCCCCTCTTTATCTTAACGTCCTAATGTCAATTCGTACCCTAACGCCACATCCGAACCAAACTATTCACAAATTGACCAAAATGAGGCAGTCGGTTAATTTGAAATTAACTAAAATGTTGTTTACAGCATTTTTTGGTAGATTAAGTTGGTGGCAAACTATATTTTAAGGATGCCGTCGGCGCCTTTACGTTCATTAAATCTGTGCCTGCCCATGTCTAGCTTTTGCTAATCAACTTAACTACCGGTTACCTTTCGGTTTTTGATACTCTGTTGCTATTTCCGTGAAAGGATGGGCTGGCGAGGTTGCAAGATTTATAATCGGAATGGGATTTTGGGTCGTCGGTATATTTGGGGATTTTTCTTTGTATTGGTGCTGTACCAACAAACTGAAAAGAATATAGGTACTCTTTTCAACTGAATAATTATGGTGATAGTGAAAATTCATGCGTTTATAAACAATGAAAGCGGAGAATAATATTAATTGATTTAAAATCAACCAATATTAAACCCTTAGGGGTCGTTTATACTGGCCCGTAACTTATGCCCTTAACTTATGCCCTTAAATTATGAATGAAAAACTTCTATTTAAGGGAATAAGTTAAAGTTCGAGTATAAACCATAGCACGAAATTTCTATGTTTCAACTCTTAGGGTAAGGGAAAAGTTAAAGTTACGGGCCAGTATAAACGACCCTTACTTCGGAACTAATCCCGTCAACGCACAAAGAACATGCATAGTCGTAATATCAAACAGAGTATCCATAGATAGCTATTCCCCCTATTTGGGGCTCTTCAGTATGGAAGAGCTACGTCTGAAAGGCATTCTAGGTTCCCTCATTTGAAAAAATGTCGCCTAGCTCTGAGAATAACAGAACCAAAACGCCATCTCATGGGATCCTATCGAACACCTACCTTCTATGCATCAACCCTGAACGAAGTGCGAGATGTTTATCCGTTTTTCATACTAACGTACATAAGTTTTGGTTTTATAATTCTCAGAGCTAGGCGACATTTCTTTGAATTACTGAACCTAGAATGCCTTTCAGATGGAGCTCCTGCATACTGAAGAGCCCCAAATAGGGCGAAATAGCTATCTATGGATGCTCTGTTTGATATTATCACTATGCATGTTTTTTGTGTGTTTGAGCTGTCGGTTGGCCATGACAATTTGGCATATTTCGCTGTGTATATAAAAATTTAAATTTTGTTGTTTATTTTCTTGTCAGATTGATACTCAATGTTGTCAATATAGAATAGAGTTCTCTGATAACTCGCTAGCTCGTCAGACGAGGCCGGGGTGTCATTCTCGGGATCACTCGCTCACGAACGTATACGTTCGTGAGTGAGTAAAATCAAAGAAATAGTTCGTAACAAGTTAATTCCTGAGCATATCGTCAACTAATCGTTCGGACCAAAGTGTGCATTCATTTTAAACGGATAAAATCATTACAATTTCAAGAAATCTACTCTCAAAATGTCACGAACGTATCGTCCGTCGAACGCGTGATCCCGAGAATTGACACCCGGGTATATTCGGCAACGTTTACTTCATTTTACGTTATGACAGCAAATACTGCCAACTTCAGATAATTAATGAACGCCTTCTATGCGTTCAAACTTTCGTGAACGGACTATAAATGTAAAGGAGTTTTCATAAACCTACTCGATCACTAACTCGGGTTATATTTTGGCAGCAAATGAACTGAAATCTTGAAAATTATGAACGTATTTTGATTGAAAGGCAGGGATCTACCTATGTTGTCCTGAAAGTTATGTACAACTCAAACACTCACCTTATATGATCATTGCAGGACATCTTGGGCAAACCTCTTCTACCTAAGATGAATTGGCAATACTCAATCTCAAAGATCCAGATATTTGACAACACTGGGCGTCTACCGAACCGCTGTCAAACGGCAGTTAATGATACGGTAGCTGTCTTTCGAGTTTCCGCTTTTCAAAGAACCACATGTTATTTATAGCCCCAAATGAAAGCATTCAAATCTATCCCTATTAGTGCGGCGCTCTATTTTGCAGACCGATTTTGAGGTCAGAAAGTATAGGTTTCTAACTTGCGAAATAATTGATACCTTACTTTTTTGAGTCGACCGCAGATATCATCAATTATGGGTGATAAAAATAATTTATTTTATTGTTCTTTTTGTCATGAGCAACGAAGGGTGCGGGCTCACTTTGAGGTCCATTTTTCAAGGTAATTATTCTTTTTTGTCTATCAATTATGATGATTCGCTGATTCATTCGTATATTCCACACTTTAGACACAAGGTATTTCTTGATAATCGTATTCTTCGTTTCTCTCTAGAACCTGGTAAGTTGGCACTAACTGAAATGTCATCAATATCAGTGAGATGTTGTCACATCTTTCTGTTTTTCTTCGACATTGTTGCTGAATAAATGATAATAAAATCTGCAATTGCACTCTTTGTACTTTGATTCAAACATTTGAAGAATGTCTAGTCTTTTAGGTTGTACCAAACTGAGAAGGTAATTCATATAAGCAATTTTTTGTAAGTTCATATTATTATCACGTTCCACTTTAGTTAGATTATGCCTGATGGTATATCTTGACTTTAAATGCCGTTCTCACAATTCTCAATTTTTCTAATCTTTTCAAATAACCCTTCAACATATGGTACCAATTACACTGGTTATCTTTTGCCGAGCTTTTGCGCTGGTTCAGTTTGACATGTTGTAGATTGTGGTTGTAGGTATACTGTTTAGTCCAATCACTTCCGAGTCAAAATTATGTTATCTTCGAGAAAATGAAATTGAAGAAATAAATACACTGCGCAAAAAATTAACGCACATTCTGAAAATCTCAATTTTAATGAAAGTTAACTCTACATTGACTTTATAACTTATTTTGTATGTTCTCTCGGGAAGGTTTTGAACGAAACAAGACACATAAATGGAAGAAAAATTCAGGATTTCACCGAAACTTATGTGCAAGAAGAGAAATAAACAATTTTCAAAATACTGGAATGCTGATATGTCTTTAATATATGGTATTTCCATTTACACCCCTTGCGTTAATTACAGCTCGGCAACGACGGTTCATACTCAAAATGAGTGATCTTAAAAATGTTCTGATCTAATCCTTACCAGATTTCTCTGAGTTGGATTCCTATGTCATTAAGAGTAGCTGAATGATTTTCTGAACTTTTCAGCCTTCTATTGAGGTTGCCCAAACTCCTGAACGATGCGCGCATGATAGGGTCTGGCATTATCGTCCATAAAAATAAAATTTTCACCAATGTATAGGGCAAATGATACTACATGCTCTTCAAGAATGTTCCTCATATACCTATCAGCATTCATAGCTCCATTTATCAACGACCACTAGATCTGTGCGAGAGTCAAAGATATTCCACCCCATACCATAATCGATCCCCCCCGAAGCCAGTAGTATTCCGGAAATTGCACTGAGCATATCTTTCATAAGGACATCTGTATACAAGGGAACGTCGATCACAATGGTGGAGATAGATAGATAGATAGATATTTTATTTATTTAGTAAAAATTACTAGTACAACTTCAAATAATAAAATAACAACAATTTCTCAATAATAGTGCTCCTAACATATGATACTAACAGCTTTCTGAAGGTCACATATTTGTTACAATTTCTTAAAATATCAGGCAATTTATTATAGCATATCAAACCTCCAATCAAGTAGAACCCATTGTCAATTCTGTACTGAATGTATCAACATAAAAATTTGTTCGATTTCTAGTATTATAGTGATGAATCTCAGACACATATCTAATTCTCTCAGATAAATAATCTGGTAACATTTTATGTTCAATTTTGTATATGAAATCCAATGTTTTGAAATTGATTCTTTGTTCTGGCAGTTAACAAATTTAGTGTATTCAACATTGAGCTGATTGGTGTTCTTCTATTACATTTGAGAACCATTCTCATGCCTCTATTTAGGACTATTGGTAATCTACTGATGACATTCGATTTCAAACTAATAAGAGAGACGTACAATAATCTAATTGTGGTAGAAACAATTGATTTAAACAGAAGATATCTAGAAGATATCTTGTATTCATGTCAACTCTTTTACCTATCCTTGAGATGTATTGGATCCTTTGTGCAATTTTTTTGTGTCAAATGGTCGGCATAAAGTTTAAACTTCAGATTTTCATCAAGAATAACTCCCAGATACTTGATTGAGTGAAGTCTCTGTAATACGTGGTCATCAACTTTAATTATTATTCATTTAAAGATCTCAACTTACACTTCCTACCAAAAATGATATAACTTGACTTACTGAAATTAATTTTTAACTGATTATCGTTTAGCCAATTACTTAGTAATTCAAAATCTTCATTCAGTAACGAACACAGAACATTGATATCGTTGCCGATTATGTAAAGCATTGTATCATCAGCGAATAGTCTCAATTTACAGTTTTTAAGATTTTTTTTATATCATTCAAATAAATAAAAACAATATTGGCCCTAGCGTTGTTCCCTGAGGTACACCATGTACATTTTTTTTACTAGAAGACACTCTATGTCTGAACTTCACTCTTTGCGACCTATTAGTTAAATAAGATGTAAACCATGCCAAAACACTACCCCTGATTACAATTTTCTTTGATTTTTTTAATAACAGGTTTCTATCAACTGTCTCGAAAGCCCTTTTAAAATCAATGAAAGCTGCCAAAACGACACTGTTTCTGTCTATCTCCTTCAACCATCTATCACAAATATCAACAACGGTACTTTCACAGAATGTTTAGCCCTAAAGCCTGATTGTTCATCTATAATAACATTATGTTTATCCAAATATTCCATCAATCTGATGATCTCATCTATTTTTATTCCTGCTGGAAAAAAACATCTGTAATGAAAAAAAACGTTGAAAGTGGATAACATACAAGCATAATTCTGATAGAAATAATTATCATTGAGAACACCTTCAGTTGTAGAATATATTTGAGATTTCCCTAATGTGCGTTATTTTTTTGCGCAGTGTATATCAGGATTTATTGAAAACAATGGCTATCCCAAGAAATTTTTGGTATAGAACCATAACCTACAACAAGTCGAACAGAACCCGTTCAAATGGAAGAAACTTAATGTGCTGAAAATAGTTCAAAGAACTTGAAGTAATATTTCAATTCAAACTGATACTTGAGAAAAAAGTTGAGAGTATATGTTCAAGACTTTCGAGATTCAAAATAATGGTGACAACTGTTCAATATCCAATTTTCTGAGATTCACTCTTAATAATCATTTCACACAAAAAAAGAAAAGATTTCTACAGGCGAGCAACAAATGTCTGCCAAAGGAGCTCAAAAAATCCAAATATATTGTTGTAACAGTCGTAAAGGAACATTATCGCATAAAGCAGAACGTATGAACACATGGCAAATATTCACACATGTACTTAAAAGATATGAAGACATCAATCCCACCATAAACATATCTCTGCAATCTATTCGCTAATTAATCTCCTAACTTGCACACATACTGGCGAATTTTATAGCAGCTTAGTCTCGTCTAATGTAAAATAAGAAGAAGAGAAAGGTTGTTAACAGTTATAATTGATCATTATTTGTATACCTACTCCTACAAGGTTTGCTATTGTTCCGTGTACATCCCATTCATTCTCTTGTAGTATATAATTATTTCAGTGAACCTGGCTTTTTCAGTCCTTTTTTTCAGATTTAACCGTGATGACGTCATGTAATCATCGAATTATCCAGGCTTGGTGTTTTTTGACTCGATACGAGATTTGAATATTAATAACTCAGAAAACGTATAATTACTAGTACTCAGGAAATGATTTGGAATATTAAATAAGCAAAGGCTAACTACGAAAGTTTCTCCAAATAAGGAGTATGGAAAATCGAACGCTGAAAAACTTATTTAATGCTAAGAGTATGTAAAAAACACAATAGATCGAATAGAGATAAGGTTTCTTTCTTAACCCACTGTTGGAATCTCCACTCATTCCAAGGATATTCGGACAAAAAGTGATGTTTTATAAAACTGTTTTTTTCTGGTATATATGTAGAGTGGTCGTCCAAAAACGGATTGTATATTGTTAGTTGGAATATGAAATGCTAAAAATTTCCATCGACCTCAAAATGAATTGTGGATTTAAGTTAAACGAAATTTATCGATAATGATGATGTTGCTCAGTTCCTACTGTTCAAATGTCAACTGTTGTAAGCAACCGAACACAAAGTAGGTATTCAGGCAATATCATTAATGGAACTTTTCCATTCCACTGATTAAATAAAGAAATCACTTCTCTTCGACCGAATCGACCAAGGGGAAAGCTGTGTTACTAATTTTGCATCAGTTTAAAGTGATGCAGCATCAAATAGAAAAGTTGCTATGTCACAATTCTACTGTAACATAGGAACATGAGACTTTATATGATGTCAAATACAGGGTCTTTATAATGATTGTAACAGCGTAGTTGACTTGGGATTACTTTCCTGCTATAGAATACCAATCTCTAACCAATTAGAGCATAGCATGATCTCAGAATTCTGTGATTTGCATAGAAAGCGGCAAAATGAGAAAAATTCAAAGCCAACTACGTTGTTACAATCATTTATAGTAACCCTGTACCTATATCTCTTATGAAAAATGAGAATTTATTTCAATTAAAAATTTATACTCAATTCATAATGTGGCTAACGGAGAAATCTTGTTATCAACTCATTCATCAATCTAGCGATCGATAAACTAGTTGATAAAAAAAATTAAATAATCAAGATCAGGTTTCTTTCTTAACCCACTGTTGGAGTCTCCATTCATTTGGTGTACTTTTAGACAGGTAGTAATATTTTGGAAACTGTTCGATCTACTATATAAAACAGTCATCTGGAAAAGAAGATTCTGGGCTGGACAAAAAAATGCTGAAGAACTTATTGAATGGCAGGAGGACATAAATTCAATAAAGACACTGTTTTTTTCTTAACCTACCGTTGGAGTCTCCACACATTTCTAGTAATTTTGGACATAAAGTGATGTTTTGAGGTGCTTTTCTTTCTAATATGAAGGCGTCTAAGTTGAATTTGAGAATTCTAGAGAACTTATTGACTTCTAGGAGGATATTAATACATCATGGATCGAAATTTATTTTTACCTAACTATCTCCACCATGTGTTTACGCATAATATCATGTCCTAATTACACACAATAATAATTTATCGAAGGTTTTCTTAATTTCATATTACGGGTTCAAAAACTCTACAAAATTGAAATTTTTCATCTCATTCAAAGCAGTCAATAATAAATGAATATTTCTCACTTTTTCATAGTATACTATCGTAAGCCAAAAAGTAAATAAAAGGATTCATCTTCTTACAACTTCAGAGATCAGTTTTCATGAATGAACCAACATTTTTCGAAACTTCAGTCTTCTTTCATGAATAAGAACGTGTTGAATAGTAAACAAATCGAGCAAACAGAAAGCGAGCAGGAAGTGAAATTTTGAAGAGCACAATAGATAGTGGTAAATATTCCGAAATATGGACGTACAAACTGCAAGAACAAATAATGCAGTCTTTTGTATTTCTGAAGACACCTGTGTTTTGCACTTTTGCCTTTTCAGAAAAATTTTAATCCCAACATTAAGCAATCTGTCTATTGTTGTCGTTGCTGAGAACATTTTTCTATTTGTACTCTATCTCTAGTAATGTTCTACTTCGATTATTTTTCTTCCTCTTCAATTTCTTTTTCAATATATTATTTTCTCCAATTCAGTTATTCTCACACTGAAATTGATTTCAAGGTATAATCGCTTCTTGTGCTTTTATCAATTCATTATTAATCATTTCAGTTGTTTTTGGGTCGAGTAAATTCGATATTTTTTAGAAAACAATTAAAAGTTTGTGTGTCTGTTTTTTGAATGCTTTGATTTATATGAAAATGATTTCTAGATTGTTAGAGCATATCAAAATATTTTTCTAAATGAAAGGTGATTTTAATGTGCACGAAATTGAACATTAATGATCCATTTCAATGCTCTTGTATGCTATATTTTAATGTGCAATCCTCATGGCAACCGTACACAAAGTATTCAGAAGCACTTCGAGAAATGTCGTCACTCTACTGGAACATAGAAACATAGAAATTCCTTCATGTCAAATGTATGTCTTATGCAAAACGAAAATGTATGTCAATCAAGAATTCATACACTATTCATGTTGAGATCGTCGGAAAAATCTTGTAATCAACACGGTTATTAATCTAGCGACTAATGGTTAAGATATTTTAATGCGTGAGCGGAGCGAACGCGTCAAAATATCTTGACCAGTAGTCGCTGTCTTTAATAACCTAGTTGAATAAATAACTATTTCCGCCGACCTCGAAATAAACGGTAATTTTAATGTGTAGGTACTAAATTGAACATTAATGGTCTAATTTAATGCTCAATTTATGCTAAATTCAATGTGCACTCCTCATGGCAACCGTACACAAAGTATTCAGAAGCATTATACGAGAAATGTCAAAACTCTACTGGAACATAGAAACATAGAAATTCCATTTTGTCTTGTGCAAAATGAGAAAGTATTTCAATCAAGAATTTATACACGAATCATATTGAGATCGTCGGAAAAATCTTGTAATCAACTCCGTTATTAATCAAGCGACTAATGGTCTCGAACTATAAAATATCTTGACTATTAGTCGCTGTCTTTAATAATCTAGTTGATTAAATAACTATTCTGGATAGTCTTGAAGGCTGTTATGTTATGTGTTAGGCTATTGTCTCAATCGATCATCAATATTGATATTTATGATCAAACGATGAAATTACCTCCTAAATGCGGAGAAACGAAACCAATAATATCGATCGAAAAGCGTTTCTTGACACCAAAGTGCCAAACCACAGATCCACACCTTCTTATCTAACAATCAACCGTTACCTTCCCATGATATGAACCAGCATCACTTTTCCTTTTCTCACATAAAAAACCAAATAGGTTGCGCTCTGCTCTAGGCCAAATTCTTCAAACGCTTAGCAGCCTCGACCATCACGTTTTTCTATTAAACATTTCAAAACGTCTCACTCCCATAAACTCGTAGTATAACAAAACTGTATCTACAGGGTATTTCTAAATAAGTGTATCAACGGTCAACTGTAGATTTCTGATGAAAAAATTTACATTTTTTCTGTGACGGGAAAAAATTGACATTCTACATCTCTTGACAGGTCACAAAATATAACTTTTTCTCCAACCATCAAAAAATGTGGACATTTTTGTACTATTTTCAAGTGCAAAAGTCATAAATTTCTTTACCGTACAAAAATTTGAACGTTGCTTAGCAACACTTTTAGTCCTAGGATTAAAAACACTACTTTTAATCCTTGGATTAAAAGTAATTGCATTTGACGTCTACTCGACAATCAATATTCACCAACAATACCAGATATCCCTGACTACCGACGTGCTATCGCCAAATTTATTTTAATTTTGGCTTGGTTGGAGGAAAAATAGTATATATTATACTGACTAAAAGTGCCTATTTTTACTCGCAATTTTGCATAATAATATTATATTCCCTGTCAAAAAAGTGAGTGTCTATATATCCGGGAAAAAAGTGCTCAATGCTTTCACGGGGAAAAAGTAATTTTGTGAAAACTTATATTTCTTTCACTATTAAATGGTCGTTTTTCCTATCACAGAAAAAATAGTGTAGTGTAGTACTATACACGGGAAAAATATCAGATTTCAGCTCTCGGTTTTTTGTCTGCCTCCCTCCGCTTCGCGTCGGGAAACAATATAACCTCGAGCTGAAATCTAATACTTTTTTTCTTTGTATAATAAATATTGTTTTTTTCTTCAAATTTTCCTCCATATAGCTTAATATTATGATCAAAAACGATTTGCTAACGCATTTTATTGTAATAATTAGTAGTGACAATCGACAAGTTTATTAATTTGAACTGAATTTTACAACTAGATTATGAGTTTGAATTGCAAATCATTTTTCATTATTTTCAGCGACTTGACTTGGCTTGACAGTAAGCGTTCATTCATTTCAAAGGTACCTGTGTTAATTGTCATACTGCCCCTATTTAATTTTCTCTCAAAAATTTTTCACTTAAGGGCAATGAACCAAGAGTACCTTTTGAGCACTCGTTTTAATCGAACAAGTGCTGTCTTTCTGCCCAAATGTCTGTAATTTTCGAATTTTGAGCCTCTCTCAAACCCTCTCAAACGAGAGGGTTCTACTCTCTGATGACGAGTTCATGGTCAAAGTCAAATCTGTCCGTGGGGCCGTCCGGCCGTCCGTTAGCACAATAACTTTCGACAAGATTGTCGTTATGACTTGAAACTTTCAGGGTGAGTTCGGTTTTCATAAAATATGACAAATCAAAATTTTTGTTCCTCAATATCTCGGACAAAAGGAAACCTATCAAAATGTAATGCTGCGGCAATATGCAAGATGTTCATAATAAGCCTCATGCGAAATTTTGTGACCATAGTGTAAAAAGAACCATAAAAAATTCAATTAGAATATTGAAAAGAAAAATCTTTTTATTTTCACAACAAGATATCCCATTCAAGTGAATTTTTTTCTGTGAATGACGACTGTTCTACTGAATTTTCATGTGAAATTTTGTTGCCATAGTGTTAACAGAACTATAGAAAATTCGATTGGAATGTTGAAAAGAAGAATCTCTAAATTTCCATAACAGAATAACCGATTCAAGTAAATTTATTTTGTGAATCAAGACTGCTATACTGAATGTTCATGCAAAATTTCAAGAGGACCGCGTCATCAGAACCATAGACTTTAATCTTTTCAATTATTTCATTCCAATTGTGCTGAGATTCTGCATTTATATATTTGGTATCAATCTCAAATCCCATTTAAAATTTTGATATTATAGTCCTATTGCTCCTCCAAATAACGAGCGCTCTAAAGCTTTTGCTTAGGGCTTCTCTTAATTTTTTTCATTTAGCATCAATCTCAAGTCTTATACAAAACTTTGGATAATAGCCTTATGGCTCCACCAATAAAGCACCTGCCCAGGGCTTTCTTAATTTTTTTATGTAAAGCACATTAGCGCATCAGAATTTGCAGTCCAAATTGGCCCTGTGGTGCAAAAAAGCAACATGTACAAATCTAATATCTCCGCCACTTCGTCTATATTGAAACCGAGTGAGAGTTGAGATACAAGTGCAAGAAAGTAGCTCTTAGTGGCAATGTGTGTACAAAAGCTCAATTCTGTAATTCTAACGGATTCATAGATATTAGCAGTCAATGGTTAAAACACTCATTTAGGAACATCCTGTATTCCTAGAGATCGTTCCCTAGTGCGTTCCTAGGCATTTAACCGCCATATTGCCTAATTGGTAACACTACCGGTATTTTCCGACATAACTTATACATTTCATACGATCAGATGAAGTAATAAGGGGCGATTTGCATAAGTTTCTCATAATAATAAACGGATTATATTATCGTGTGTTCGGGGCATAATGAATGTCCCGGAGTTAGCATTTACGATTGATCGTGTAATCAATTTCAATAGTCAGGTCGTGAATGAGATGAAATAGTGCTGCTCTATGGGAATTATAGGAAAATGAAGTATTTGCTAATGCCGGTTAAGAGCAAATCGCAACGGGTATGTTTATGTGAATTATGAGATAATTCCAGTGGCGGGTTGAATTGCATGAAATATCGTCTGCAATGTGCTAATCTGTCTGATATCTCTTATATTATACAGAGCTCTTAAGAGTTTGCTAATTATTCAATCAGTAAATTCTAAGATACCGTTTGTAACACGTTCACTCACAAAATCATGATTAGCTCTGCATATTGATTACATCCAATTAAATCAAGATCAGAACATTGCTATTATATTTTTATAGATAGTTATACTTCTAACGCTCATTCAAGGGTGAAAAAAGAGATATCAACTCAAAATGGATGATAAACGACGAAAAAAGCTTTAAAATCAAACCAGAAATATTTTTCTCGAATGAATGACAAAGAATGCATAACGCTTCAAATTCAAATAACAGTCAGAGTACCGAATACTCTGCAAAAAAGCAGAGTACATGGACCTTACTTCGACAAAGTTTCTGAACGATCGAGACTACATACTCTGAAAGGTTAAAGTGAGTTTCTGAACGCTTTGGAGTAAGTAGAACATGCTCGGAGTAAGCTTGTGAACGCAGCCCAGGAAGTAGTACCCTCTCAAGAAGGATCAATAATGTGCTATGAAGGTAGGTATAATGTCTAGTCACTATACCCCTCCAAATGCTGAAGCTCACTTGGATGAAAAGGTGCGACGAGAGACGAAGCCTAATTTCGTCGAGAAAGAAATTCTCCCTATCTCTAGACTGCAATAAATTGTTTTACCCTTGTAGCATGCCTCCTTGAAAAATTTGGAGCGCACATCCTCCAAGAACCATTCACACGTCAAACGACTCGCCTCTTGCTTTTTTTTTTTCGGGCAACCTAGATTATGGGATACTCATTTGATTCGATGCAAACTTCTCCAGCGGAAAACGAAGCGTCCGTTCCGTACGCTTCGCTTCTTTCAAGTGCGCGTCTAATGTTTGCCTCTTCAATTCGCGTCGCCTAGATGAGCGGGTCTCCATTTGATTCCATCCTAACTCTTTCGGCGGCAAATCACGCCTTGTCTCTTGACGCGCCTCTTTGCCCAAGTGAGCGTCAACCACCAAGTTCTTTCGGAACAACAAGATCCAAAAGATATCTGGATCTTAGTAATAAACAATCACACCTCCTCACTGGCTTTCTCGAAGACACTGTCGCCTCAGGAGGCACCTGTTGAGGATGGGATTGTCGGACACTGACGAGTGTAGGTTCTGTGGATAGGAGGAAGAAACCCCTATTTACCTAGTCACGGAATGCTTTCGCATTGCGAGCCTACGGAGAGAATGCCTTTGGCAAGAAAGTAAGGAACTAGTTTCGTTGAAGTCTTCACAGATATTGGATTTTATCTGATCTCTGGAACTGAAAGGCGAGTTGTGAGGGTTTGATCTGAACAGCTCTATAAGGGGGCACAATAGACCTTGAGGTCGCAGTGAACTGTAACTCCTTTTCAAACTAAACTACACAATACTGAACAGTATTGTTTACAAGGTGGATATCAATGGTTGCAAAGATATGTAAGATGAATAACCTCACAATTTTGATCATGAGTGTTGCAAACATTTAGTCAGAAACAGTGGTAACAACCAAAATGTTCCAGTGCTAAAAATCAGTACCTAAACGCTCAATTGGCCAGAACTGGTTGCTGAAAGAAAGACCAATCTGCAAAAAACCATGCTTTGCCACTGTCTTCCACTGACGTCACCGCTATAACCGACCAACACGAAATCGATAATTAGTTGTTCAACATGTGTAAATTGATAAAAATCAATTATCACGATCTCCCGCGTTCAACATCAATTCACCTTCGCCAACTGCAATAATTTATTGGAAATTACTAATATGTTACTCAGTGTTGCTTCACCGACCCACCTCGTTAGTAACAGAGTATTCCAAATTAATTTTTTCCGTGCCCTACGGTGACTTTGATATATTCTCGATTATTGATTCATCATAAGTTAATAATAAGTTATTGTTTACCGGGAGTAGAATGAGCGGTTATGGCATGTGACTCAAGAAAATTATATGATTTTGAGGGTGTGCCTTAGGTGGGATATACCAGGTGTATACTGTAATTTCCTGGAGTTTCTATTTCTGCAGGTAAGGATTGTTAAATTGATTACTATATTTTAGTTTTTGCATCTGTTATTTTGCTTGCGGTTATTTAATTGAGTGCTTCCTTTCCTTGGTCACAGGAAGCTTGAAGTATAGGTGTGATTTACGAAATTATTTCGGCAGTGAAATGATATACAGGATGTTAGTGAATGAGTGTGATGAACTTCAGGATGTTGTAGCTCCTCCAAAAATATGGACAAATATTTTAAAAACTTACCCTCCTAAATGCACCGTTTTTCAGAAAAACAATTGTTTTTTGCGAATATCTCTGGAATATTTTATGGTACAAAAAATAGCTTTCGTGTGCATTTTTTTTTCAAGTCTTAATAGGTGAGGTTAGTAAAGGTTTTGAAAAGTTGGAGGGTATTTTCCCCCCAAATGTTACGCTTAAGCAAAAAGTACGGTTTTTAATACGCTCAATTGAAACGCTTAAGTTTTCTACACAAAAAGGTACACCTCAAAATGTGACCATTTCAGGAAAAATCAACTTTGTTATTGAAAATTTTAAGAAAACCCTGAGCAGGTGGAGCAATGAGGCCATTAGGTACCTCAAAATTTGTGTTGGACTTGAGATTGATACTAAATATATAAATGCAGAATCTCAGCACGGTCGGAATAATATTCTGGAAATTATTAAAAAAAATATATATGAAAAAACTTGACAATAAAAAAAATTAAATCTATGGTTCTGATGATGCGAACCTCTTGTAATTTTGCATGAGCATTCAGTATATCAGTCTTCATTCACAAAATGAATTTAACTCGAATCAAATATCTTGTGGAAATTTTGATTTTTTTCAATATTCCAATTGAATTTTCCATGATTCAGATAATGCAATCTTCTTGAAATTCTGCACGAACCTTAAGTATATCACTCTTCATACACCAAATAAATTTAACTCGAATCGGATATCTTGTTATGGAAATATGAAGTTTCTCTTTTTCAATATTCCAATTGAATTTTCCATGTTTCTGTTTACACTGACCACAAAATTTTGCATGACGCTCATTATAAGCATCTTGTATCTTCATTTCGATTGGTTTTGATTTGTTTGAGATATTGAGGAATAAAATTTTGAATGGACATATTTTATAAACGCCCAGTACGATTCGGCTGCTTAACGAACTCAACCCAGGGCATTTGGAACCGAACTCGCACTGAAAATCTCAAGTCTCTTGGGAAATTCCTTTGAAAGAAATCGTGCTGACCTCGGATTCGTCATCAGGGAGTGGAACCCCATCGTTTGAGACCATTTTCGGCTCAAAATTTGAAAATTACAGACATTTGAGCAAAACGATACAGCACTCGTTTAAGTAGAACGAGAGCTCAAAAACATGATCAATTTTCCGGAATAATTTTTTTGAACTCTCGTTCTACTCAAATGAATGTATATCACTTGTTTTATCATTTGTTGTTCATACCCAACTTTGAGTCTAAGTTTTTCTAAAAAAGTTTTTAGATTTTCATGCTCAGTCTCTGAAACAGAAATAAATCAAAAATTAGAGATGATGAAACGGGAACATAAGAACAACATAAAAAAAGAGACGTTACAGAACACAAATCGCTGATCATGTATGTTCAAATAGCGGAGATCATATGATGAACTGGAACAACACAAAGATCCTAATGACGGAAATAATTATAAAAGGAAAATAAAGGAATTCACATGTATTTTGTTATATGAAGTAGATAATTTGGCCAAATGTTATGTTTGAATACATCGTATTTGGATTGATTTATTGAAGAAAGAAATGACATCAGGAAATTTCGAAATTAAATAAATCAACATCTATGTGTTGACAACATTCAAAGTCAATTAGACTGCAAACGAAAAACAACCCAATTCTGAAGATTTCACAAGTTTTTCTGAAGTAGGTGTCTGATAGAGACACCAAAACGTTATATTATCCTTTTCATTTATTTCCTTTTTTAGTTTTACAATTGGGCAACAATTTTTTCAAAACCAATTTACTCCTGACAAATAAGTTCAAAGATTTTTGCATATTTATTAAATTTTTGAATTATTTCTGTTTCAGAGACTGGGAGTGAAATCCAAAAAGTTTTTTAGAAATGCAGAATTCTCCCAGATTATATTTCAATCGATATTTGAGTCTCAGTTACGAATGATTTTTGATGAACATTTGATTCAAAAGGTTTGCAATGCTGTTCATTTTTCAGACGCACGCCGTATTTCCAATCATGATTTCATACCCACTAATGAAAACATTACCTCAACGTAAAAGAAACCGTAGCATTCAATTCAAAGCTATCATTATGCGAAAGAATTAATTGGAGTGGAGGTTACAAATAATGCAGAATTTAATTGAATAATAAATAAGTTGATTTTATTGATGCAAAATGCGAACAGTGGATATGTAATAACAACTTTGTCGGATGGTAGGACTGCCGCAGCTAATTGAATAGGTGTTATGATAGTTTTTTCCTTGCGAAGCTTGTTTGGTACAGATTTTATTAGGTTACATTTTTGCGACTCGTTATTTGATCGTTATATATGAAACTTCGAGATTTTCTTGAGATGAACTTGAACAAGTTGTTCGCTTATTAGGGTTAAGTTGAGGAAGTATTATTTCCCAATATCAAGGGTTTATAGAGTTCCTTCCATATTTGAAGGTTGTGAATATCCCTATCGATTCTAGAACTTGTTTCTAGAATATGGATTTCTTTATTTCATTATGCTGTATAATTTTCGTCCGCAAATGCTTTGTTCAGTTACGGAGTACTGAATTTTCTCAAAAACTGACTTTTTATTCATGGCTCTGAAACTGGTCGAGATATTTTAATGAAATTTTGTGGTTTTCAAGAGGTAACTGTTCAGCATATTCAGACATGCAATAAAGGATTTTATGTTCATCGTAGATACATACATTTTTTCAAGAGAAAAATAAGAGAAATGGTACGCCAGTGAAATATTCCAAACTTACAATCATTTTTCAATTCTCCGATCAATTTGTGACTAAAAATCTAAAATCTCTGTTGCCGTTTTTGTCGTATGGGGCGCCGAAACTGTTTTCACATAAAAAATAAAACATCTCCACGTAGAGTCGCTGCTACATAGGTGTAGGTATGTGTTAACGTAACGACAAAGACGCTTTAAGATGTTTAATTTTTTGCCTAAGAACGGCGTCCCCTACGAAAAAATGAACTGAAGACTTTTAGTCATGAATTGAACGATGCATTCGAAAATGTTAGTTTGAAAAGTCCCAGCAGCGAACGATTTTTTCAGTCTGTTTTTTTAGAAAAACCCCTCGAATATCGGAAAACGAAGCATTTGCAGACAATACTTTATAACCATCATTTTTTTATGCAGAATCCTAAGGTTTTGCTGGACTCATTCATTAACACCCAGTAGATGAAGATAAAGTATACTTTTTTACTAGATGTACTATGTATTTCCAAATCAGAAAATTCCGATATTTTCATCATGCGAACAATCTAGAGTGTTTAAGTATAGACCTAGTCTTATCGAAGCTCCAAATTTCAGCTAACCTATATGAGTGTCGAAAAGTTTATATTTTTCCAGTTTTTTTATTTTAATTTTTGATGATCTTCATGATATTTGAATAATGAAATTTTAAATCATTATAGCTCGGGCACTTTTCGTTATATTCAGAACCTATTCAACCCTGAATGTTGTAAAACACTCCCTTCGAAAGTTATATTGTTAAAAGACGACTATATGACTTATAGACAGAATTGTTTCGACCTCAGATTTGGCCTTCAGGAAGAATGGAACGATATGCCTGAAAGTTTCATTAACAACTTGATCCGTGGCATGTCGTCATCAAAAATAAATAATAGAGAAATCTAGATTTTTTTCTCCTTTTTTCTATTTTGTCACATCCTGCATAAGGCAAAGAGTAACAAACAACTAAGATTTTTTTATCAAATTTTGATGTGGAAATAGAAAAAAATTTCATTTATCATTTCCAGAACAAGAATTGTCCACTTCTTGGTATACCTAGGAAGGCCAAGACTTTTGAGAATGTGTATTTCATTCATATCTCATTCACATGTCGTAAAAATAAAAGCAACCCAACAAAACCATTTTGTGAGGACAAAATGTTACCCAACCACGAACATCTTCTTCGAATAGTTTCCGGTAAAATCTATCGCTCCTCGGTCACGTTATCCTGTGGTAAATCTACCAAAGAAGGCGGGTGGTCGTGACAGATTCCGCGTTGATTTTATGTCATTGAAAGTATTTGCTCTCACCTCTGGTGGTGCAGAAATGTCAGATGGTAACATCTCAACAGGTTCACGGTTGCGGTACAGACTTGAAGATGAGAAAAATGGAAGGAAAGGTCAACAGATGGTTGGTTCGTTTCAGGATGTGCTAGACGTTCTAGAGCAGTCGGAAAATGAACACAGGTTATTGAGTTTCTATTTAATGTGAAAACTAGAGCTTTGATAGATTGTGAATTATTAAGGGGGTTGCATTACACTTCGATCTTAAGATCTGTTGTGTCCCCCCTCAGAGCTGTTTTTCGTCACTGCTACTTTACAACTGGCCCTCCAGTTCCAGAGCCGTAATGAACTCTAATATCTGAGAGGGCTTCAAGGAGGCTACAATTCACACTCGTCAGTTTCTGATTGGCCATTTCGCATCATATGCTTCCCAAGGCGACAGTGTCCTGTTAGCAAGTCAGTGAGGAGGAGTTACTTATTCTTATTGAGATCCAAGTTCTTTTTAGACCTTGCAGTTTTAAAGTTCCGAAGAGACTTCTTGAAATGATTCATTCTCGGAACATTCTTCAAGATTGCTCCTCTACCGGTTTCTTCCTTCTCCAGAAACTCTTTTTTATAGGCCTATGCCACAGGAAGGTTCTGGTCCAGGAAGTGGCGATTGTGCTCCTTTTCAGGCTAGTGTGAAAGCCTTCTCATTTCCTTTGATTGTCGAGCGACCAGTTACCCTGACTGAAGAGATTTTGTTATTCTTGTCTACTTCATTGAATTTCCTTCGGCACACCCATATCAGCTTTGAGTAGATGACATAGAAGTTCAGTGCTCTAATAGCAGCTTGAGTTTCAGAATGGATGACTATGTCACACCCTTAATGGTTTCTTTCCAGGTTTTTATCTATGGATTTTTCGATTTCAAGTGTGTCTGCCTCGAAAACACTCGATTAGTAGCCTAACGATAGTGTGCACTTCGTTTTTGGCCAGTTTATTCCACCAATGGCACCAATCATAGCTTAAGAACCATCTGTATACCAATTGAAGGTATTGACTTTGAAGTTTTAGGCAGCGTATTCCTTTTCTCATAGCATCGAGTTGAAATTCTTTTTGATTCTCACTTTTTTTACTATAACATCACTTGGTATGTTCGCTGATGAGATGTTATTGGTCATAAAGGACCAGGTTCTCTGACTTTTGATTCTCTCATTTCCTGTACCTTCCCTAGATATTCTTTTTCTGAGAATAGCTTCAGAGGCTATTTTATTGATCACTAGGTGTAGAAGAGTTAGATCCGTGATGACTCATAGCTCCAGTGATACAAACACGACCAAGCCTTTGTCCTTCATCGAGTATTTTCCTCGTACTTATCTGCTTGCTTTAAGAAATCAGACTACTGTCTCATATGTTATTATTGGTCTCACATCTATCGCAGTGTTCAAGGGTTGTAACCCCAAGTTCTAGAGGATAGTATTCTGCATGCCATTAAATCTCATATGGCTTTACTAGCAGTAATTTCAGCAAGCTTATTCCACAGAATCTTGCTGTCTAGAGTATTTCCCAGAAATTCGGCTCAATTTACAAAGATGGATTTCATAACTTGGATGAATCTTTTCCATGTGAATGGAACTGCCTTCGTCTTGGCTGGGTTAAAGTTCAGCCTCGCTAACAAGGACCACTGCTCAATAATTCTGAGGCCCTCCTGTAACAAGTCACAGAGGACACTCCTGAATTGACATCACAATGGGAGCTCTAATAGGTGATTTACGAAATGGTTAGTGATTTCGGAATTATTGAAAATTATGTTTTTCATTGAATCATGAGAGGTTCTTGAAACTACACCTCGAAGAATAACCCTCGTTTTCTCTACCTTTTTTCGGGAAAAGGTTATGGTGAAAAGATGCGTTATTTCGATAAATTAATAATAATTTTGTGATATAATTGATATAAGGGAAAAAGTGAGGTATAGTTTTCCGATCCCGATCAAAAGCCATTATCTAAACATAACTACCTCACATCTCTCCCTATCACGATAAACCTTCCTCTAACCCTCCCGGGCTATCCGCATCGGTTCCGCGTTTTTCCGCGTCCACGGCGGTGGCGTCCGCATCTCGAACCGCCTGCGGCCGGTCCCGAACGGCCTGCGGGACCTGAATCCGGGCAGTTCGCAGGCCGTTCCAGTTCCCATGTCTACCGGATCACGAGGCGAACTTTCAACTGCGGCACGGCCTCACTTCGTTTACGATTCCGCCTAATTGGAAACGTTTGAGAGCGTTTATCGGAATCGCAGGCCGGATTATCGCGATAATGTGCAGATTGGTCGTGACCAGTGGCGGAGGCTAACATAGGCGTAGGGAATGCGTGGTTGCCAGGAGCAGTAGCAGAATTCTAATGAGAAATATCACTCGGTATATGAGATAAGAAAGATGGAAATGGAAAATTGGAATCTGCAAAAAAACTGAGTGAAAATATGTTTTTAGTTCGAATGACACAAATTTTTTATATTTTTTATGATTCATTCATATTCACTTGAAGGAACATAGGTACTTATCCTGATACAAAAACCACTGAACTTGAGATCTCAAATAATCCTGACGCATTCTAAATATTCCTTCACATCTTGAAATCCTTTTTTATTAATTAATCTATCAATATTATAAGAAAAATTCAAAGAACAATACAAACGACGACATAAATAACGATCATATTTGGTCTCAGAATAATCCTCACCTCAAAAGAGAAAGAAATTATCAAAGTTCAAGGATGCCAATAAATGTGTTGAAGCAAATTTCCCTCATTTCGAGCATTTGCTTAGTTAATTTTTTTATGAATCATTTGTGCTACTGTTCTTCTTTTTGTGTTTGTATTGTATTTTGAATTTTCCTTATAATACTGATAGATTAATTAATAAAACAGGATTTCAAGATATGATGGGATATTTAATACGTCAGAATTCTAAGCATCTCGAATTCAGTGTTTTTTCTATCAGGAATAGTATGTTTCTTCAAGTGAATATGATTAAATTGTAATATTCGATTTTCCACATATCATAAAAACCATATAAAATTTGTTCCATTCAAACTGAAAACAGATTTTCACTCGGTGTTTCCTGCAAATTCAAATTTTCCATTTCAATTTTTTTATCTCATATACCGAGAGATATTTTTCACTTGATTCGGAAAGTGAAAGTTGAGTACGGACCTCCAATTTTTGAAATTTTTATTTCTCGATCTGATGGAGAAAATGTAAAGGAACAAGTTTGCCAACCTTCAGCGAAAAATTTGCCATATTGACGAAGATATAGGAGCTTATATTTTTAGCACTCTTGCAATCTCTATCTCTGAAACTAATAGCGTTATGAGACCCACAATCCTCATTCAGTCCTCTATCTCCAGTTAGCCGTTGTCCCTTACATCACCAGTCATGTATATCAAAACATACTGTATGATTAGATTACAAAATGGTGCAGTTTTCGAATGCAATGTACTGAAAATGGAATGTGTGAATAGATGTTCCTTTCAATACAAAAATTGAATCATTTCGTTATTTTCTATGACGGTTTGAATAGCCTACTGACTTTCACCAAATTCTGAGAAAACAAAAACATAATCATCAGAAGACATCACTTTCAATCACTGTTGCCAACCATAACAAATTAACTAAACCATGACAAAATTCGAAAGTTCATCTATTCAACCGCACTTCAAATAAGATCAAAGACATAATGAAAATACAGTAGGACACAACCAGCTATTATTCTATTATTGTGGTTGGCATCCAACAGAGTGAGTTGTCTCCATTTGTCAAGTTCTTTTTTCGAAAAAGACGCTTTTCTCTCTGAACATGCTTCCTATTGGTTTTATTGAGGTTTTATTGCAAGAGAAGAACTCTCTTTTTGAAATATGTATCAGGAAGCTGTTGTTCGGGTTTTGGGTTTTATGGCATTTCATGGTTTATTTACGTTATTGTTAGTTTTTTTTAGAGAACAGTGGCTTTCTATATTGTTTCGGTTGTGAAGTTTCAGGTTTCAGTATTTGAAAGCGATGATTGATGTCATCGGTTTCAACAATAGTCACATTATTTTTATTGTGTCGATAAAGAAAACTTTAATTTTAACAACTTTCGATTATTCATAAGTTATTCGAAATAAAGGCGGTGCGAAATAAAAATTATGTATTCACTATCACGCATTTTTATATGTAGAACATGTTTTGTTCCTATTATGTGGTAATTATGTTATTATGTACATCGAAGACCAGAAAATGAAAAGAATATAGTATAGTATTTTTTATTGACGATATAAATCTATCATAAAAAGCCACCTACCATACAATCTTCCCTATAACGAACGTCTGTATAACGAATTTCTCTGTCGGATTTCGTACAAATTGCACCTTTAATCCAAATTCGATGTTGAAAACATCCTCTAAAGCGAAGTAAATTCTCTCTATAACGAAATATTCAAAGAACATCGCTCTTTGAATGGGTATTGATAAGAAGGTATAAGGGAGGATTTTTTCCGAAATTTTTCCGGACGTATGTAATAAATCTTAAACTTAGTCATTGCGGTGGGCTGGGAGATCTTTTAAATACACCCCTGGCTGTTTGATCTCAATCTAACCAATAAGCTATTGTGAAAGTTGAGCTAAATGTCTAAAAGGGAGTGCTTAAGTTTGAATTATAAACTGAAAATTATCAGTGAAGTCAACCGCGACATTGACGACTATAGAAAAATTTTCTGTATAACGAAATTTCTTTATAACGATTTTTTTGCGGATTTAGCTCTTTCGTTATAGGGAAGTTCCACTATATACTGATATTTGATATGAATTAGATTTCTACAAACTGTTTGATGAATTCTGCTGCAACTTATGTATATGGTTGAATGGCAATTATCATCCGATGTAGATAATTCGAGGCTGTTACTTTTTTGCATGAAAAGAGATTTAAATGTTTTTTTTCATTTTCAAGAAGTGCCTTTTTTGTTTCGCGGAATCGTCACCAGAGTGCGTATCGCTTCTTTGGGGATCCGAATAGTTGCGGGTCACTATAGTGACCCGCAACTATTGTGCGTATTGTGCGTATCGCTTCTTTGGGGATCCGAATAGTTGCGGGTCACTATAGTGATCCGCAACTATTCTCTACATTCACTACATTGAATTCATATATATATGAATTCAATGATAAATATTCTAAATGAAGGGAATGGCAAAGAGTTTTCTTCCATCTGACATAGTGATTCAATTTAATTTTTCAATTCTTTTCGAGAATTGAAAACTTTGACGAGGCTTCTGCATACCCATGTTCAAAAGATCTTCAAGTGGTAAGAAAGGAATTGTCAACGCTCACCAATAGGCATCTGAAAATAAGAATGCAGCGCCACGGCGGGCATTCGCAGAACAATTAATATTGACATGGAAGGATTTGTTTGTGTACATCTGCTTCATTAGAATTTGGATTTTTCATCAAAATGTCAAAATTTCAGAAATCTATAGGAAAAGAGTGTATTATTGTGTAGGTATATTATATTTCTATTTTCTGTGAAGACGGTGGCTGTCATAATTTGTTTCAATTTATTTCAGCCGTAGTGAAAGATGAATGAGGTTAAAAGGCTGTTGAGGAATTGAGAAAAACAATTTTGTTCGTTGAACAATTAATTAACTTCATTTTATTATGTTAAACAGTACTTTTTCTCTTCACAAGAGCATTCTTCAGTGTATTTTTCTTTGCTTATACTTCCTTGTCTCAACCTTTCAGTTCTACTACAAGAACTATAACATTCCGGTTGTTCCTCCTTTCTGGTAGCAAATCCAACAGGAAGGTTTCTAGTAGGCACAGCAGTATTTTTCAGAGACTACATCTGTTATGAACTGGGATCTGTAAACGAATAACCCCATCAATCTAATCTAACCTAGAAGTTTTGTGTGATCCGTACTTACCTCTATAAAAATAATCGTCATCTACAGAACGCAAGGAGCAAACTTTCATATTTCCTGTGACTGGTTTACTGATTTTAAGTTTCAGTTGCCGGGCTTTTCGTCGATCCATCACACACTTTGTCACTTTACTCGTTGATTTCCCTTCTACCCAAACTCGAAATTCATCCCTAGCTTCAAGAAAGGCATGGAAATGTATATTATTTGGATTCTTTTTTTCTCAGGAAGAACACTGCAGAACTAAACAATAGTGATTTGAATGAATTATACATAAAGAATTATTAATAATATTAAATATTCACATAAATCACGACAACACAATGCAAAATGAAAGAATCATGTCAATATTAAAGGTTACTCAGAGCGTCACCAGAGAGAGTATCACTTAGCTTAATTTGCCTATAGTATAGATCCTCATTACAAATCAATTTGACTGAAGTTACGATAGATTACTCCCTTCCTCAACCTGAAACCGACGAATAATCACGGATAAACATTGAGAAAGGTCGAAATATTTTCATCAAACCGTTTAAAAGCAATTTACACATGCGTTCTCACAACAAAAGATCCCAGGACTCGGTACCAACTCTATGATTACGACACCCGCCGGATTTCCTGAAGTTCCATCAGAAATTGACAACCATTTCGCTCGACAATCATCGATACCAACATAATAGAACGTTCCCAACCTTTCACCCCAGCAGGACTCCTTTTCCCACCTATCCATCTCTGCTCTGTGATCCGGTCACAGATTCCTGCGACATACCTCGGCCCACGAGCACAGAGGGAAGCTGAAATGTAACGTGTGCTCACCTCGGCACAACACGCATAACTTATTTTTTCATAATTTATTTTACAACGGCGATAATTCCGTCATAATTTCGTCGTCACAACAACGAGCGCAGAGAGAAGAAGAAGAAGAGGAGCGAGCGGTGAAAGCGAGCGGGTGTGAGAATCTAGCATGCGCCTGGTTCACAACAGTGCTGCCGCCTGCGGGCGTTCGAATCACTCATCTCGTTCATTCATTCAACTATATGATTCGAGATGCAAGACAGTTTCTTCTTTGCGGCGTTAAGGGGGATCACACAGGAGCAGGGTTCCTGGAGGTGTTGAATGATGTCCTTTTACTCTTGTTCTAGAGGTTAGCTGTCATGTTGGACTCTTTAAAAGTTATATCTAAAGGGTTTTCCAATAAGTGGTGTTATTGTGATATTAAAACAAATTTCCATTTTTCAATATAAATGATCGGATGTTTATTTCATCATAAAGAAGAAGCTATGCCGTTAATAGTGGGAAATAACATCAGGCAAATGACCACCACGACCACGCTTACAGGACCATATCCTTTCAATGAAATTTTCCATAACCAATCGCAAAGTGGCAGCCCTATGTTCTCGATAGCCTCACGAATTAAATCTTTGAGGTCTTGAATCGACGCTGGGCTTTTGGCATAGACCTTCTCTTTCATGTGGCCCCGAAGGAAGAAGTCGCAAGGTGTTAAATTACAAGATCTCGGTGGCCAATTGTGATCACCTCTTCGAGAGATAACACGGTCCTGAAACAATCAACAAAGACACGACGTTGTTGACGAAGCCACCTTGGTGGAATGGGCCTCATCACTCAAGGTGATTTTTCGATGGAATTCCAGACTTTTCATGCATTTCAAAGACCCAATCAGCAATACATGATGTTGATGATCGGCCGGCTTGAGTTCTTGTGTTAACTAAACTTTATAAGCCTTAAGACCTAATCTTTATGCAAAATACGGTGTGATGAATGGACAAACCTGGCTTTTCTTCAACAATTTCGGCCACAGCAGCAATATTCTCGGCTGTTCTTGAGCGACGCGCACGGGTTTTATTCTTCACATCACTAACTTGTCCCAACAGCTCGAATTTTTCCACCAATTTCTTTATTGCGGTCCGACAAGGTGCTTCACGACGACCCCAAAATGTTCGAGTTTAACGACCCGTCTTTGCCAATTTTCACACCATTTTTATAGTGAATTTTAATAATTTCAATGCGTTCTTTAAGCGTGTATCGTTCCATTTTTATTAATGGCGTAGTTTCTACTTGTCAAATGTCAAAAAATGACAGCTTCAAACGTGACATCTACCGAAATAGCGGGCTATCCAAAATAACACCTCTTATTGGAAAACCCTTTAGTTATAATTTACATGTGAGAAATGTACCCTGCCGAAAATGAAGTCAAATAAATTTTCTTACATCACGCAGATACGAAGATCATAGAGGAAAAATAACCTGACATAAAGTTGACAGTCTGTCAATGTAATTCTATGATTACCAGTGGCGTTTCCAAAGAAAATGCAAGTGCAAGTTTGGATGCACTACATTTTCGTTAGTGTGAAACATTTACACTAGTGCTTCCAAGGAAATACAAAATGTGCACTCAATATTTAGCAGTATTTGGATGTCAGGCCAAAATCATTTTTACATCATTGTCAGCTTCAACATCTTCAAAACGGATAGTGTAGGAGCACCCTAACCGATAATCGGCCTCCATGTACAGTCGCCTTTCTAGAGAAGCAAATTCTGTAAATCTTTACGCCCGCTAATTTTATACCTGATGTGATCAAGCCTTGCGAATAATCTCGTTATTTTCAACGTCATAAATTCCAATGATTTAAGAAACCATTATACTCGGAGTCCATACCGCATTACTAAAATGAAAAAAATGAGTACTCATCTTTCGTAATAATTTGTTGCTGGAATAATTACGACTTCGAATTTGGATCACATTCGTGACTTGGTCAACTTTGATGGTCGTTAAAAACATTCTGGAGTTTCTTCAGTTTTCAGATAAATATTCGATCTGGAAGAGCTTGACGCTTCAAAGGAGTCAGACACGAATTGAGACAGTTTAGACACTAATTGGGAAAGTTTGGATCCGAAAATCATAATTCGCTTCCTTTATCATCATGTCTGGATTCCTGGTCACTCAGGAATCAAAGGAAATGAATAGGTTAAGACACTAGTAAGAAAGGGAACACAAACACCACTTGCTAGCCCAAAATGCAAATGCACCCATAAGAATGAGTTTTCGGAAAAGGAAGAAACTGGAAGAGAAGCATTCTGGAGCAATCTTTCGGAAATGAATCTTTCTAATTTTCTTTGGAATTTCAAAATTGCCAGGTCCAAAAAGTATTTGGATCTCTGTTAGTATTAATTATGCCTCCTTACTGGCCTCATAACAGGACAGTGTAGATTATGTCGGAAGTAGAAAACTCTAGTATACTTATAAAGTTTACCGTGGGAGAACTGGTGCATTTTTGTGTTTTCATCGATACAATGACAATGCAATTTCTATTCAATGAAAACCAGTGTATTATTAGTGCAACACTACTGCAAACTGGAGCACCCAATAGAAAACGCTGTTATTCAGAGAATGCCTTGCCAGGAAAATCGTTGAGAAAACACGGATCAAGCCTACTTGAAACACTTCCTTTAATATTCAAATTAATTAACCTTTTCTGCCGACCTCGAAATAAAAGGTGATTTTAATGTGTACGAAACTGATCATTAATGACCCATTTTAATGCTCAATTTTTTGGCTATTTTAATGTGCAATCCTCATGGCAACCGTTCACACAGTATTCAGAAGAACTACGAGAATGTCAAAATTCTACTGGAACATAGATACATAGAAATTTCATTATGACAAATGTATGTCTTGTGCAGAATGAAAATGTATTTCAATCAAGAATTCATACACAAATCATATTGAGATCGTCGGAAAAATCTTGTAATAAACTCGGTTATTAATCGAGTGACTAATGGTCTCGAACTATTAAGCGTTCGCTCCGCTCACGCTTTAAAATATCTTGACCATTGATCGCTGTCTTTAATAACCTAGTTTATTAAATAACTATACTGGAATATTTCAGGACCAGATATGGTTCAATATTTTCAAGATCTCAGATGTGCAATAAACTCTCTTCTCACCTTCAATATTGGACGATCATCTTCCACAAATTCCACAAATTTAAACTGAGATATTTCACTTAAAAAAATGAAAAGCTTGTTAAAAAATACTCAACTTGTTTGAACGAAATAAATATCAATGTCACAGTTTTTCAGAAATTCTGTAGACAGCAGTATGGATTTTGATGATAATAATTTTAATAAATTTTCCAAGATCAAAAATTCTACGTTAAAATAATACAGTCGAACTTCCTTATAACGAAAACGATGAATCCGCAAAAAAATTCGTTATAAAGAAATTTCGTTATATAGAAAATTTGTTTCTATAGTCGGCAATGTCGCGGTCGACTTCAATGATAAGTTTGAATTCATCATTTTTTATTTATAGAAGATAGGAATACAAACAGAGAACTTAAGCACTTCTTTTTAGACATTTTCGCAGAACTTTCAAACTAGCGTAATGGTTAGATTGAAACCAAATGCCAGGGGTTTATTTAACACTGTTTCAGAAGGATCTCACTGCCCGCCGTAATGATATAGTTTAAGGTCGGGGTTCATAACGTACGCCCGGAAAAATTTCGGAAAAACCTACCCTTATACCTTCTTACCAATACCCATTCAAAGAGTGATGTTTCTTGAATATTTCGTTATGGAGAGAACTCAATTCGTTATTTGACATGGAAATTTCATTCAAGGTGCAATCTCTTGTACGAAATTCGTTATACAGAGAAATTCGTTATACAGACGTTCGTTATAGGGAAGTTCCACTGTACTTTGTCATTTTGTATCTTGTAATTTTGTATTTTCATTATTATTATTATTATTAGATTTGACTGTACCTTATACTTACTTTTGTGAATCTTATAGGGAAAAAATGGTAAATAAATAAATACCTAATTGATCCATCCTCTTATTTAAGTATTCGAAAATAATTCAAATCTAATGTTTGTTGTTTCACAGTAAAAAATGCAAACTAAAAGACAAATCATTACAACGTGTCAGTTTTGATTTTATAAAACATTCTGATCATCAATCACCTAATGCTTATTCGAGATTTTATCAAAAACGCCGCAACGAATCCTTCATTCATGAATTTGCCAGTGATTCAGGTATAATTCACCGAAATGATCCATTCAGTTGTTGAGTTGTTTCTTGCCAATTCGGAGGCATCTCCTTCAGGGCTTTTCGGTTTCAGAGTAATTCTACCCTTGCTTCTTCAGGTATCAACAGAAGTGGAAAAGCCACCAGGCTTTTATAACCATTTATAACTTTTCTGTCTGTATTTCTCCTTTTTGCAGCGGCACCGGCGTTGAGAAATTGCAATAGAAGTAGAAGAGAGCTCTATTGCAGCAATATTGTTGGTGTTTTTATGGGTGTTTGCAAACTTTTAGTTGTAATAAAAATATCCTGATCTCTTGTACCTACAATGATTTTGAATGGACACAAAAATTGCGAGTAACCATTTATAACTCTGCTTCGCCTTTCGCGGCGGCTTTCGAGAAATTACAATAAAGAAAAGTTCCATTGGTGCAATATAATTTTGGGGTAGTCTGCAGATTTTGGTATATTTATGGGTATTTGCAAGCTTTTGGTGGCAATCAAAAATTCCTGGTCTCTGTACCTGTACTCTGTTCGGTGGTGGAATGCGAAATTGCAGGTAAAGGCATGTTTGTTTGGAATTATAACATTTCAATGATCTTTTCGAATAATGGAATAGTAATATTTCCATTTGCGGCTCGGGGTTTTGCAATATAATATAATACATCATTCCAACCTGGGAATTATGAAAAATAAGTCTTAAATCATTTTTCGATCACATCATTTCAAATAAGTTACTTCTACAGAAACCTCGGAACATACCGGACGTATTCATGAGGCATAATATCAAGAAGATTATTTCAAATATATTAATATGGACAGAATGAATGATCAGTTTTCAAAATATTAAGTGCAGTGCGAATGAACTTTCAAAGGATATGTTTAAAATGATATTACTTATTGAAGTTGTCGTAGATAATAGTATATTATGCAAAGAGCGTATAATGATAGATATTATTCAGGAGGTGAAGTTTAAGCTACGAGCCACAGGCGAGTGGTCCAAATCATCGAGTTGATAAAATTAATAGCCGTCATACGCTTGTAGCATTCTATACTTAATCCAAGACTACTGAATATATTTCTTGAAGATTTTAATATTTGGGGACCGTGACAAGACCTAGCTTTCTATTACAAGTGTGTAAAAGTCGATTGACACATCAGAAATTTTTGGAGAACTTTTTACTGATGTAATGAAAGTAGATTTGGCCTCGATTAACAAGGTTTACACATATTGTTAGTGGAAGTACTTTAGAATACTGAAGAAATATAAATTCAAAGAATATAATATCCAATCTAAATCTATGAAATAACTTACAGCTGTGAATAATAACTTATTATTCACATGTGATTAATGGGGTATCAGGTATTAATATGACCGAGCAAACAGACGTATAATGGGCCTATTATACATTAGCCTTGGATAAAGTATATGATACCTACTAGTCGTAAAACAAGCCTTAGGCCGTAAACAAAGTAACCACCAAAAGATGTGACTTTAAGTCTATGAAAGAAAATTTCACTACTGCCGCTCCTCCCGAAATACTTCTGCGACAGTATCGAAGGCAGTGAGCATTCACACTCTGCTGCAACATTTACCACGCGACCAAGTGTCGGCAACGACGGACAAAGGAATTCACCGCAACCTAGTTAAATTAATCACTTACAGCTGTTCACTCTGCCGGTCCTTAGACTCCCGTACAAAAAACCGCCAATTTAGGGACCGTAGAGCAGCACGAGTTGCACTGGGGGGCAGCAGGGAAGTGTAGTGATTATTTTTGCGCTGCCCCAGCTCAATTCAATGCTCCCTGCCCTTGAAGTGAGCTGAATGTAATCGGGGTGTTAGACATAGGAGTTCAATGCTTCAAGCAGTTTGACTATCAGAAATCAGAATGGATCACAATGTCACACTCTCAAATGTTTCTTTTCTGGTTTATATCTACGCATCTTTCGATTGCAAATATTTCTGCCCGAAAAACTTTTAAATAGGAGCCTAACGATAGGTAACGTTTTTCTTGGCCCGTATACTCTAGTGCCGTACTATATAGTGATTTTAGAACCATTCAAATGCCATTTGACGATATTCACTCTGAATTTTTGGAGTATTTCCTTTTCTCATTCTTCCTTCTACGATTGCATCGCGTTAAAGTTTTTCTGAATATTCACTTTCTCACAACATCACTTGGTATAGTCCGTTCACGAAAGGTGAGCCGTCGGTTTTCCATGGAAATTTGGCATATTCCACTGTGTATACTACAATTTTAGGTTATGCTATTTATTTTCTTGTCAGATTGATACGCAATGTTGTCAATATGCATAGAATTCTATGATAAATCGTAAGCAGGTCGAACGAGGTCGGGTACATTCGGCAACGTGACTTTATTTTAAGTTATGACAGCAAATACTGCCAACTTTAGATAAATAAACAAACGCCTACTATGCGCTCAAACTTTCGTGAACGGACTTTAGTTTTACTGATGAAATGTACCGGGTGTCCTGAACTCGTAGCCTATAGGGGGCATCCCATAAACCCGATGAGCCAGAACAAAATGTATATAAAGAAAAATTTATTACTTCAATGAATTCTACTGAAAAAAGTGCCTGTATAATGTTTTAATTGCATGTTTATAACTTCAGTAATGAAGAAGTTACGGGACCTTTCATTCGATGTCATTTCCAATTTTCTCTAAAAACTCGAAAATGGTTTGACTTAGAAGGTTGCTGTTTTCACCAATGAATTCTCCTAAAGTGGAGCCCGAAAATGTGACTCTCATTTTGTTTTAGCTCCTCGGGTTTCTGAGATCCCCTCACTAGACAACGAATTTAGGACACTCTGTACTTGTTCAGGGGGGAATAAGCTCTCTGATATTTTTCTGTGTAGAATTTCAGTTGAATTTTGACATAAACCGTCGACTTGAACTCAAAGCAAAGAATTAATCAATCTATTAAATTTATTGAAACCCAATAAAATCATAGAAATGTGTCAATAGTTATCACTTAATCCTAATGATTCGGTTCTAAGCTGAAGCTCTGTCTCAGACACAGCAAACTTTTCTCACGAAGCACCAGCAGCAGAAAATCACGAAGGTTCAAGTTGAGGTCACATTTTCCCACAATAACAGCTCGCGAATGATAATTTCCATCTGAAAAAATTCCTGGAATTTCGAGATCTCAAGTAGTAACTCGTTAAATATCCGGAAATATCGGATAATCTCGAAGATCCCCGGGCTGTTTCTCTTTGAAATTAGCGAAATGGTCTCAGGACACGCAAAGTAGCCAGCACGGTAGCCGGAAGATTTATTCATATTTCTCTCTTTTTTCGAAATCGTGACCCTCGCAGCTCTTTGATCCGCATACAGTGTAATTGCACCCTAAATGCGCTGCATGAGTTGGCCTCTGTTGGGAGCGATCGTGCATCTTTGAGGTACTCTTCGTCAACGGATCTTTAGTATTCATATTTCTATATAATCTAACTAAGAGACTGAAGAAATTTAAATATGGCTTGATGTTTGGGTCAGAGGCTTCTGCACGCTTGACCTTATTAATAAAACTCAAATAGTTTTCGTTTTCCGTCGACTTCGAAATGAAAGTTCAGTTTATGTTACACAAAATTGATAAATGATGGCCCGTTTTAATGGATGATCTCCTATTTTTTAAAGTGTAATTATCACGAGCAAACGAACATAGGTATTCAGAAGCTATACGAGTAATGTGACAACTCTACTGAAGTATTGAAGAACTGTGGAAAAGCTTTGACTTGAAACAACTAGGATTTTATTCATAAGTTGAACTTTCCTATCCGAATCTTGAACATAAACTGAAAATTTTCAGATTTGCTCTCGTTCCTTCCGGAACTTGCCGTATTTGCGCCCAAAAATAAAAGAAAGACATTTCTTAATGAAGAAAATTGAAGAAGAGTCCTGAGCAGGTGCTTTTGAGCGATCGTCACTGGTAGAGATAAGAGGTTATTACCTAAAAAATTTTGTATAGGACTTGAGATTGATACTAAATATATATGAATCCAAAAACCCAGCATGATCGGAATTATAATCTGAAAATAATTCAAAAAATGAAATATGTGAAAAATCGATAACTAAAATATTACAATTCGATGATTCTGATTTCACAATCCTCTAGAAAATTTGCATGATCATTCACTTCGCCAATTTACATTTTCAATTCCATTTCAATCGAATATTTTTCTATAGGAATATCAGCATTTTTTCGATATTAAGATAGACTTCAAGTGGATTCAGATGAGAGTCTTAGTTGCAAATGCGGAGAAGCAGAGGAGACAATAGAACATCTGATGAATAATTTCAGGATGGCTTGAGGGCTATACATGAAGTTACAATTCGTAACTCGCAGACATTGAAACAGAACTTTGACTATAAGTTCCATTCTCACAAGATCGAATTAAATGGAATATCTTGTAGGTAAAGGGTTTTCCAATAAGAGGTGTTATTTTGAATAGCCCGCAGTTTCGGTAAATGTCACGTTTGAAGCTGTAATTTTTTGACATTTGACAAGAAAAAACTACGCTATTAAAAAATGGAACGATATACGCTTCAAGAACGCATTGAAGTTATTAAAATTCACTCTAAAAATGGTGAAAATTTGCAGAGACGGTTCGTAAAACTATAACATTTTGGGTCGTCGTGGAGCACCTTGTCGGGCCGCAATAAAGAAATTGATGGAAAAATTCGACAAGTTAGTGGTGTGAAGAATAAACCCGTGCACGTCACCACGAACAGCCAAGAATATTGCTGCTGTAGTCGAAAGTGTTGAAGAAAACCCAGTTTGTTCATTCCTCGTCGTTCTTTGGAATTAGCCATTCCACAAACGTCATTACACCGTATTTTGCATAAATTTTGGTTCTAAGGCTTATAAAGTTCAATTAACACCAGAACTCAAGCCGGCCGATCATCAACAACGTCGTGTCTTTGCTGATTGGGTCGTTGAAATGCATGAAAATGATGCGGAATCACAATTGACCACCGAGATCTTGTGATTCAACACCTTGCGACTTTTCTTTTGAGGCCACGTGAAAGAGAAGGTCTACGCCAATAGCCCAGCGTCGATTCAAGACCTCAAAAATGAATTCTTGAGGCTATCGAGGACATAGGGCAGCCACTTTGCGATTTGGTTATGGACAATTTCATTAAAAGAATAAGGTCCTGTAAGCGTGGTCGTGGTGGTCATTTTGCCTGATGTTATTTTCCACTATTAACGGCATAGCTTCTTCTTTATAATGAAATAAACATCTGATCAAATATATTGAAAAATGGCATTTTTCTTTGAATATCAAAATAATACCTCCTATTGGAAAACTTAACCTTCTATAACACGCGTCACCGCTAAAATCTAATGTTCGGCGATATGCAAATGAGCCGAAGGCACCAATCCGTCTTATCAACAATAAATCTCGAACACTCATCAGGTACATCAAATCAATCGCAAACGAAACGCCAATTTTGAAAAAGGTCCAGTCACTCCCCTTAACCCTGACCTAACCCGACATAAAAATCTCGGTAATCACACCAGCGGTATACTTCAAAACGACTAAGTAATCAATTAAACTTTCACTTCGCTTTTATAGAAGGCGTTGGTGTATCATTTTCGGTTGTGCCTGTATTTACTACCATAAATTAGTACCTTGCATCCTCTATATCTCACGATTTTTTGTCCGCATGATCAACATATATAGATGGTGTTATTAGCAGAACGTCAAAATCAACTTTCAATTTGCTTAATGCTACTTGAGACCATCAATCAAGATTGGCACCATTGGTTGTATGTCATATTCAATATACGAGGTATTTTGGAAAGTTATCTGAGAAAGAACTGTCGAGGTTCTCTTCAGTAGTTACCAATTCCCATGAAATATTTTGTGCCACAAATCAAACTAACTCATAAATCACTAATGATAACCCCTTCGATCTAATTGAAAGGAGTAATTGAATTCAGCATAACATAACAATCGAAAAACCATTACTAATTTCTGAATTTCAATGTGAATTTCTCAAGTTTCAAATGGTTACGGTTAAACTCAAATTATTTTATGTCACAAACCAAACAATTCTTATGCACAAATGTTTCAAATTCATGGCAGATAAACCAGAAGTATCTTTTAACCCAGTGAGCAGTTTTGTTTCAAGAATAAATTAGTGAGAAAGAAGAAATATAAACCATTACCTCATTTTCATTTCGAGTGATTACTTTGAACTCAAATTATTTTGTGAAAAATCAAACTGAGCATATGATTTAGTCCGTTCACGAAAGTTTGAGCGAATAGTAGGTGCTTGTTTATTTATCTGAAGTTGGCAGTATTTGCTGTCAAAACGTAAAATGAAGTCAACGTTGCCATGTACTCTATGCAATATTGACAACATTGCGTATCAATCTGACAAGAAAATAAACAGCATAAACTAAAATTTTAATATGCCAAATTGTCATGGCCAACCGACGGCTCAAACTTTCGTGAACAGACTATACAAATGAGAATAAAACGCTTTTACCACTAACCAACAGTTTCTTCCAACTCATTTGAAGCAATTTTGTGTCACAAATAAGTCAGTGAAAAAAAAGGAATAAAACCAATTCAATGTACTTCATTCTAATTTAGAGTGGTTACGTTAAACACAAATTATTTTGTGCCACAAATCAAACTGATCATATCATACAACCAAGAATGAAAAGCTGTTTCTAATAACTAGTAGTTTCTACCAGCTTAGATGAGCAGTTTTGTGTCACCAATAAATCAATGAAAATCAATTGAGAAATAAAAACGCAGGGTTGTCGCTGTAATTTTATTCTACAAAAAATATACAAATATATGAAGCTCTAAGTCCTAATTTAATAAATATTTCTAAAATAGTTACGTATTTTATATTGCATCAAATCTACTAAACTAAACAAGCTACTGATATAATTTTTGCATAGCACAAAAAAAATTCAGATCACATTCACACTTTTGAATGATATTAGTAGAACGTTATTCGGGAAGAATCTTAATGATACAGTGAAAGCATGAAACAACGCAAATTCAAAGTAATACAATTGCGAAATTGCACCAGAATATTGCAGAAATTGCATAAAAACAACAATCATGATTGGGAACTGGAAGTAGTCTGTTTAAAATGTTTTTACAACATTACTTTTGACAATCATCATTCTTTGTAGGATTCTTATGCATCTCTTCACGACTCTTCTTCATCTATTTTAGTAACTCATTTAATATAAAATAAATTTTAGACTAGACATCACATAGTCTGATTTTTATAAATTAATAACTTGTCGAATTGGAACATGGTATTTACCGAGTTTTATAAATATATTGTGATTTTTATATTAAATATGTTAACCTATATAATTTAAAAATATGTACATTTGTAATACAAACAATACAATAAATAGAATACTGGTGAATACTGAAATGGATTTTGTTAATATTTCTGTCTATTGTCAGTATCTGGAACAGCAAGTTGATTGTGATGATGATGGATAATGTATTGTTCTGAAATAAAAACAAAATTATTAAACATAGAATACACATTTATACGAATCAGCTAGCAAATTGTAAAATAGTACATCATTTAGAATCTCTAGAAAGCGTTAGTAAGACCCAATAGTAAAAGTAGGTGTGAGTAGGTGTTATTTTGAACTGAATGTATGATAATGTCAAGAATGTCAAGTTAGTAATTGACATCATCATTAGAAAATGTTGTGTTAAAAGATTATCTTACATTGTATTACAAGAAGACAGGGCCAGGTGTGCCCAGGTGCCAAGGGATCCCTTTACCGCCATATGCATTGATTACATCTAGAATAGCAAGATAAGATTAGAATATTTACAAGAAACAGAAAATAACAGTTAATATAAAGGTGAATAATATGCCAACAACCACAGTAGCTGAAGGAAGGTTAACTACTTCTTTCAGAAGATTTAAATACTGAAATTATCAAAATGGATGATCAAAGGTGATTAAATATATAAATCAGTTCCATGAGTTAGATCATCACTATAGTCCGTTCACGAAAGTTTGAGCGCATAGTAGGAGTTTGTTTATTTATCTGAAGTTGGCAGTATTTGCTGCCATAACGTGAAATAAAATCAACGTTGCCGAATGTAGCCGGCCTCGTCCGATGAACTTGAGAGTTATCAGAGAACCCTATGCAATATTGACAACATTGCGTATCAATCTGACAAGAAAATAAACAACATAACCCACAATTTTAATATACACAGTGGAATATGCCAAATTTCCATGGCCAACAGACGGCTCAAACTTTCGTGAACATAGAAACCTTCAATACATCTATGAAATAGTAAGATTATGAAACATCTATGAAAAAGTAAGATGAATCATTTGAGGTGAGAATGTTTATGGTTACTTTATACATTAAATTGGTTCAACATCATCTGATTTCAGCATTCATTAGGTATTTCAAATCATTTTTCCATCAATTAGTTGTATTTCATTCTATACGTAAATCGAAAAAATTTGATTTTTTCGGATACAGTCGTAGAGATCGTTCAGAAGAAACTATTGATTTGGTTCGTGAAAGTGTTTGCTGAAATGTACACTAGACGGTGTTTACAATAAGTTGGACTTGATGGCGTATTTTACAAAACAAATTAGCTCTGACGAAATTGAAAATAACACAGTAACTTGAAGCCATTAGACCATTTAAAACATTTATTGAGACACAACTACATATACTGGACGAATAATCTGAAGAAACAGTGATATCAATTGGTTACTAAGATCATGTGATTTGACAACGTTCGGCTATTTTCTTTGGGGTTATCTGAAAAGCCAGGTCTATAAAAATAATCCACAATCGATTCCTCAAATAAAGGATGAAATTATTCCTGGCATTTTTGAGATAGAGCTTCAACTATGTCAAAAGGTCATTGAAAGTTTTAATAGAAGAATGAACATTTGCAGATCTGCAGCAGGTGGCCATTTGGCAGATATTATTTTTCGTACATAATTGTCATAACAGATATTTCAATTACCAATAAAAATTTATGGAAATGAATGTGAATTATGTGTTTTACTTATTCCTTAAAAACTGCAATCAGAAACACACCTTAGTTGAAATAAATCAATTATTGATTACACAACAGCTTTTAAATGTAAATAAAAAACCCTGACTTGAAAATTGAGCTGAGCAAGAAAGGTGTAGTCTGTGTAGGTTTTCACACAGCAGCAGTGTCAATTTTATACACGTATTCGGGTTTTAACTCAAAATCTTCCAATTCAAAATTTGATGCTATATTCACTAAGTTATCAACCCTGAAATGAAAAGAATATTGGAAAGCATTCCTGGTTATCGAAACATAATTTCATAATATTAAAAACTACAGTGGAACTTCTCTAACAACGAACGTCTGTATAACAAATTTCTCTGTACAACCAATTTCGTACAAGACATAGCACCTTCAATCCAAATTCCATGTTAAAAACGCCCTCTAAAACGAAGTCAATTCTCTCTATAATGAAATATTCAAAGAACATCACTCTTTGAATGGGTATTGGTAAAAGGTATAAGGGTGGGTTGTTTCCGAAATTTTTCCGGACGTACGTAATAAATCCCGACCTCAAACAAAATCAGTAGGCGGGCAGAGAATTCCTTCTGAAACAGTTTTAAATACACCCCTGGCTGTTTGGTTTCAATCTAACCATTACGCTAGTGTGGAAGTTGTGCGAAAATGTCTAAAAGGAAGTGCTTAAGTTTGAATGATAAACGAAAATTTATCATTGAAGTCGACCGCAATATTGCCGACTATAGAAACAAATTTGCTGTACAACGAAATTTCTTTATGACTTATAAGTTTTTGCATATTTAGCGCTTTCGTGATAGGGAAGTTCCACTGTATTTGGGATATTTTCATCACTTCTACTTTTTCTATTCAACGTAACCTAACCTTACATAACCTACCCTAACCCAACATCCTTATAAACTTAGTATTCTGTGTGTTAGAAACTTCGAATTCCTGTGAAAAAGCAGAAACAAATACTATTCCTCACAGGATCGTGCAAACATTCTAGACCTTTTTTCAAATCAGCTGTTTGATGTTAACAAACCTTATCAGACTGGGGATACACCTCTATTTGCTATCTTGAAACATCAAAACGATATTGTCATCGCTATTTCTGACCTCGCTGCACCCAAAAATTAATAGGTACACCACCTAATCCTCGAAATGCAGTTCAGATCGAAACGAGGTAAACGTTTTACGGCGTCTATAAAATTATAACATTTTACGACTTTCCGAAAACTACACTTTCCCATTGTCTAAGGGATCATTATTTCTACGAGGTGTCGGCAGAGATCAAAAGACTTTATGACACTGCGTTCATTTGCAGAGTTTTTCGACTGATATCGCTTTTATTTGGCTTTTGTCAATATGAGAAAGGAATGAATGGTTGTTAATCATATGGTATTTTGGACGTGATGCCACTGTCAAGAAGCTGCTAAGTTAGATTTGGTTCTTGACCCCTTGGAGGTTATTCACCAATTTTATTGCAATTTTATATTTGAGTAGCGCATATTGTTATTCATTGTGATTTTTATCTCAGAAATGCATTTATGTTTTTATTTTCGATTTTGTTTATTGAAGGTTTTCTTCCTCTATAGTTTAGTATGCATTTTGTTTTGGGCTCTTGTTCCAGAGGATCAACAAAAAAGCAATTGAAGAAATTTGAGCCCAAATGAAATTTTTCAGAACTTGCTGATTTAAAAAAAGTTCATAAAAGAGAAACTTATACCAATAATATAATTAATTCTCATCAAGTACTATATTTGACGTTTATGTTTAGACAGTTTTGAAGATAAGTTGTGGCAAATGGTATCCATTATTGTCAATATTGTTATTCGATTTCGGAAATTTCAGACAACTTTGGCCAGCATTTCGTTGACGATAGCCTAACGTTTGTTGTTCTTCAGGACGATCGTTATAGACATGTGGGTGGTATTCTGGTTTTCATCTGTAAGTTACGATATTGTAGGGTACGATTGATCTGTAACTGGCTGACTCACAGATTCGTAAATAATGCGATTCTGGAATGGTTCCTATAACTTTCTTATTTACAGTGTCACTTTTCAAATACTCATTGAAAAACATAACCTTCAATCTTAAGATTTGATCATGGAACTTTATGTATTATGAGTAAATGGTTTTGATTTGAATTTGAAAATACATTCATCTGAATGTAGTTTGCGTTTGTTTCTTTTATCTTATGAATTGAAAACAGGGAAGAAAAAAATTCTTGGTTAAAATTGCTGTTAAGCATTTATTAAGTTTATAGTACACTAGTTCTTCAATCTGAACAGGTTCACAAACTAGGCATTCGGATTTATTCAATCTGAACATTTTCTGGACGTCCAACATTTCGAATGAATTCATTTTATCACGCAACATTTTCCTTCAAATTCTCATAAAGTTCCTACTTAAAAAAATGATTTTCAGGTCATGTGTATTATTGAACAATATTTTAACTGTTATGATTTTCGTCCGATAACAATCCAATAAACAAAGACATATTATTTTCATAAGTCATGAATTTCTTAAATTAAAACGTTGGTGTTCGTCCTGAATAAACAACCATTCAACGTAACCTCACAATATGTCATTCGAAACTGCTTCTGATCCGTCGAGTACTCGTAAATATTCAACGATTTCTGTAAGCTACAGATCCCTTGAAGAGGTCCTGTAAGCTGATGAAAAGTCACAGTTGGCTTACAGATGAAAGCAGAATACCACCATTGGGATAAACCCATAAAAAATCGCTGGCAAACTCCAGAGAAATTCACGAGCATCTCCCCAGTTGATAGATATCATCTTTAAAACTGTTCAGATATAAACTTTGAATGTTTTACTTGATTACGGAAAATATTTCAGTTCAATTAAATCCCCCGAGTTCCTTTGTCCCAGCCTGTACATCATTGGCCCACATGAAGGCTTCAGAGATCCGCAAAAAAAAACTTGAACAACCTAACCCGATCCTTGCCCTTATTTCAGCTGCATTAACGGCTGAAAATCGCCGAAACTATCGTGTCAAAATGAAATTTCGAAACTTATTCCGTTTTCTATTCAAGGCAGACGAACCGCTTCGAATCGCGTTTTATTGTCGCGCCGTAAATCGTTTTGTGGTACCGCGAACGACTTTTGGCGCTTTCTTCTTTTGTTGTCGCGATTTTCGGCAGTTCGAAGATGAAAACAACGACGATCGTCCCCTGGGTTCAGTTTGGACACACTCCGGTTATTTCGGTTTTGAAAGGATTGACCTCTTTTCAATTCCAAACTGCGGTAAGTCGCTGTAAGATTGTTGGAAGACCGCCGAAGTTGTTTATAGCTATGAGTCATATGTCGATGCGTAGTCAAAACATTGTTAGTTATTGAAGAAATAGCATATTGTTTATCGAAAGTTTACTGGTAGAAATGATGAAATCTTAGGTACTCCAAAATATGTATCTTAGTGCATTGAAAACGAGAACCAAAATTGATATGAATATGGGTAATAGCATCAATGTGGTTAAAAAGATTAAATAACATATTACAAAAGTTTGTTACGATATACCTACGTTTTTTTTTCGAAAGACTGCTGTTGACTTGAGATGTGCGTAAAAGTCGAATAAAAGAATTAAGACGCCAAGCGTCGCTACGCAATCATTTTTTTTCTCTAGGAACATATCTTTTTTATTGTGTCATTCGAAAGATAATTTAATTATGAATGTTTTTTCTGAATAACAATTTTTTCAATTTTTTACCGTCAGTGACCTGCTGCGTGTTTTATGTTAATGCTATTCCATTAATTTTTTCTTTATATTGTGACACTATGCCTTCCATGATTTACAGACAAAAATATAATTGTGTTTCTTAAAAGCAGAGAGTCTTTGTAGCAAACTATTTATCAATCATAATATTCATCAAATACAGTGGAACTTCCCTATGACGAAAGTTTGTACAACGAATTTCTCTGTATAACGAGTTTCGTTCAAGATATTGCACCTTGAATCCAAATTCCATGTTAAAAACACCCTCTAAAATGAAGTAAATTCTCTCTATTACGAAATATTCAAAGAACATCACTGTTTGAATGAGTATTGGTAAGGGTGGGTTTTTCCGAAATTTACCCGGACGTACGTAATAAACCCCGATCTTAAACTAAATCAATACGGCGGGCAGAGAGATTCTTCTGAAACTTTTTAAATACACCCCTGGCTGTTTGGTTTCAATCTAACCATTACGCTAGTGTGAAAAGTTGTGCGAAAATGTCTAAAAGAAAGTGCTAATGTTCGAATGATAAAATTAAATTTATTAGTGAAGTCGACCGCGACATTGCCGACTATAGAAACAAATTTTCTTCATAACGAATTTTTACGGATTTAGCGCTTTCGTTATAAGGAAGTCCCACTGTATTATATTTTATGACACTAAACATTTTTTTAAACAAATGAAACATGTCAAATCATATGTTCTCTAGGTATATACCAGCCATTAGGATCCACACAAAAATTATATATTTTCCTTATTTCCTTATACCTTAGTTACTTTGTCCAAGATATTAGGGTTCACTTGGACAAAGTAACTTATAATAAACTGAAAAGAACATATAATTCATGTATTATCATTTAATGGCCGGTATATAAAACAAATGATTTGACATGTTGCATTTTTTATTAAAAAAATGTTTATTGTTATAAAATCTAATATTGGATCAATATAATGATTGAGAAATAGTTTGCTACTAAGTCTCTTTAATTTTAAGAAACACAGTCATATCTATATCTCTAAATCAAGTCATGCTGTCACAGTAGAGAAAAAAATTAATGGAATAAAATTAACATGAAACGGTAACTGACGGTAAGAAATAGAAAATAATGGTATTGAGAAAAAACATTCAGAATTAAATAACTTTTCAAATGGCCCAACATAAAAGGTATGTTCTTGGAGAAAAAAAATTGATAGCGGCGCGACGCCTGGCGTCTTGATTCTTTTCTTCGACTTTTCCGGAAATATCAAGTCAACGATTACTTTAACCAAATACCGTCAACAGAAGATAGGTGAATCACCCTGTACATCGCAGGAAATTGATTGAATTTTGTGAAAAAGAATTGGAAAAAATGGAATTGATGGTAATGATTTAATTTTCTTGTGGGACTTTGTCAGAATTTTATAGTGGAGATTTGAAAAGAGAAAAGATTTTAGAAAACAGGCAAATTCGAATAAAATAGTAATTTTTGTATTAAGCGAGTAAAATGACTGTTTTTTCATGGCACATGAGAAGGTCAGTTTTTGGACAAGAATTTTATACACACGAAATACAAACAACATTTTCTGTGCAACTGTGAATGTAATTTACTTCGTCTAAAATATTATTATTGAAAATAATACAATATTTCTATGCATCCAGTGATCTTTCTGTGTCGTTACTATGAAAACTTACTTTTTTTAACAGTGAAACAAAGTAAACTCTTTTTTAAAGGTGAAAAAAAAGACTTTTTTTAACGATGAAAAAAATGATCATTTGCACAACCATAGTGATGAAAGTTTTTTTTGCCAGTTGTACAAAAAAATGTTTTCACCAAGCTGATTATATCAAGTCTACTCCTCCTTTTCAATCACATCCAATGAAATTGAACCAATTCAATGCAAATTCGTACACCACATGAAAAAATCAATAAAAAATTTTCGATGCTCACCTGTGCTGTTTCAAGTTATCCTGCCTCTTGAAGTTCTTCCCGCATACCTCGCAGATAAAGGTGAGCGAATTGTGAGTCCTCTCGTGTATCATGAGATTGTAGCTCTTGGTGAACCTCCTTTGGCAGTACTTGCAAACATATTCACATTTGGAGCGCATTTTTCTACGGAACTCTCTGCCACTCACGTCGTTCTCGATCTGCATGATCGCAAACATTTTGCCCGTTTTTTGTGTCTTATCTCGAATGCGGAGTTTTTGATTCGATACCTACAACGTGTCTGCGGTGAGTTAATAGCTGGGATTGTTTGGTTTTATCTCCTACTTTTGTGGAATTTTAGATTCGATATCCTGATTCTGCTGATGATGAGCTTCTTCAGTCGGATGTTGATGAGTCAGACGTGCCTGAAATCAGAGGAAACCTGGTTAATCATTGTTTGGTTTGCGTGGTTTTCAGGATTTCTACTTCTAGGATGCATGACGTTGAAGTTCGACGATGATTCGATCGATTTTAGATAAGGATTTTTCAAATGTCGATATCTATGGGAAATCCGTGTTTGATCATCTGCAATAGGTAATTGGAGTTTATACCAGTATTCCAGTATTTATTATATATTGTAATTGTGAAGGTGAAGGTTCTCTTAGTATGATGAATATATCGCCATTTTTCTTGACGCAGTGCAGTATGGAGGTATAGTTACTGATTATTATTAATTTTTGTAATTCTTTCCAAGGATACTGAAATATTTTTTGCAATATAAAAAAATTCACACTCTGGTGTGAAGCGAGAAGCTCTTACGCGATCGTTCATATTGAGAAAATGATCTTTTATCCCGAATAAATGTTGTTGCAATAGAAATGGGTTATCTTTCTGGTAAAACTAGTAATCTTTCTGATTATGAATATTCTTTTGAAACTATTTATATGTAACTTCAAATATCAATAGTTATCTAATTAACTAGTTTATAAATTGGTAGATTAATAAACGAGTTGATTACAAAATTTTTCTGTGGACCGCATTTTAACTTGATTATAGCTACTGGATTGAAATAGACATACATTTGGCATAAAATAAATTGAGATGTTTCTTTGTTCCAGTAGAGTGGTGACATTACTCATATCATTTGCTTCTGAATACTTTTTGTTTGGTTGTCCGTGACAATTGCACATTAAAATAACATTTTCGCCGACCTCAAAATAAAAGGTGAATTTAATGTGTACTAAGTTGAGCATTAATGACCCATTTTAATGCTCAAATTTTTAGGCTTTTTAATGTGCAATCCCCATGACAACTGTACATAATGTATTGAGAAGCACTACGAGATATGTCAAAACTGTACTGAAACATAGACATTCCATTATGTCAAATGTATGTCTTGTGCAGAATGAGAATGTATTTCAATCAAGAATTTATACACTATTTATGTTGAGATCGTCGGAAAAATCTTGTAATCGACACGGTTATAATCTAGCGACTAAAGTCTCGAACTATTAACGCGTTCGCTCCGCTCACGCATTAAAATATCTTGACCATTAGTCGCTATCTTTAATCACCTAGTTGATTAAATAACTATAAACATTGAAATGGGTCATTATTGTTCAATTTCTTTTAAGTTAAATCAACCTTTAATTTTGAGGTCTACGGAAGAGGTATTTTAAATAACTGCCAAGCTAAATATTCTTATTGTGTAACCTACATATTATTTGCTCATATGATGAAGTTTGTTGATTGGAAATTCTGCAAATATCTTTCGTATCAAAATAGTAAAAGTATATCATGAAGGAAATTACCAAATAAAAATGAACTCGAACATTTTGAGACTTATATTCGACAAAACTATTTTATGAGAAAATTCTTCATAAAGTATTCAAAAGTCAAATTTTGGAAATGCCAAAATTTTATCTCGGGAAAACCAATCTATTGGATTTTCCTACTTGAATATCGTTTAATCGATATTGTGAAATGATCGTCGCATTGAATTTGACACGAGTGGAATAGTCATTACAAACATTGGTCTATTTCGATTGGAAATTTATTTTTGAAATTCCAAAAGAGTATTTTCAATCTATTTTTCTGAGCAATCAATTGAACTGATATATTGATTCGCCGAAAGTCAAATGAAGATCATTAAGTTTATTATTTTTATTTAATACATGTGAATTGACATGACTCTGTTGACAAACACATACCTATGCATTATGAAATCAGTGTTACAACATTGTCCAGACCAAAACAAAATATTCGAGAGGAAGTTATTGTTATAGCCATGAAAAATAAAGAGTTAACCTTTGAAACAAAATTTCCTATACAAATCTTGAATTTTATGTGAGCATTAAGAATGAATTTCAAAAACAACTTACACTGAAAAATTACTAGCATATTAAAAACTATTCTTGTCAATATTAATTAACATACCTACACATAATAATAGTTTGAGTTACAACGTTAACATTACCTATATTTACGGTTGCAAAATCTCAAGATTGAGCTGCAACACACGGCAGATGTTAACTTTATATAACGCAACATTTATAAAACGTAGATATCAGGTAATTTTTCTCTTAACTTTATCATTCTCGTATTAACAGTTGACTCAGTTAATGTTTATTGGCTGATAAATATTTTATGGTTTATTACTCCATTCGTGGTCAATTACACTTAGGCAGTGTGTAAAACTGCTGACCTGATGACATAGTATGATTAAAAGTACCATGAAATATGTTAGCTGTCATAAAATATTGACATTCTTTCCGAAAAAAACGATTTTTCAAATTCAGGGCAAAGTTGTTCATTCTATCATTTTTTTTGTAGAATATAGCTATTATTGCAACACGAGAAATATGAATACATTTCCCACGGTTGCCTATACATCCCGAGGGCTTCGCCCTCGGGATGTAACAAGCATAACCTCGGGAAATAAACTATTCATATTTCTCGTGTTATAATCAATTGTTTTTTTTTCTGATTGAACCAATATCGTTCCTGAAATGGAAAAATCAATATTAGATAGTAAATTTTTGAATTAATTGGATTTTTAACGTTGCTAAGGTCCGTGTTTCTAAGTGTTGTCAGAAATAAAATTATTGAAACAATGTCGAACTACGTCGAAACTCAAGCGGCGAAAGCCCGTGAATTTTTTAATCCGGCCGAATCTAAAGCTGCCTATAGTGAAGAGTATGCATGCTTTCAGAGGTGGAACGATGGTGGACGGTGTCAGTGAAAATATTTTGTTAGCATTTTTTTGAAGATTTGGTATGTTGCTCTGATTCTTGTAATTTTCAATGTATGATTAAATCATTCGATCTTCAGTAGCAGAAATATTCACCAAACACGTTATGGCCAAAATTATCTATGTTAAGGTCCATGCTACATTTGAAGGAAAAAACGAATGTGAAATTATTCGATGAAGTGGAAGCAATTGTTAAAAACAAAAATAAAGAATACGTTCCCAAAAAATCAGAAGTGTTGTCCCGGAGCAGATCAAGAAGCTCCAAATGACTTTTTTCTGATGCATTAGGGGAAAATTTGCATAAGATACCATATTTTTAGTAAAATATGACTTGACGTTTCATATTTCCCTTGGGACAATATGACTTGACGTTTCATATTTCCCTTAGGACAATATGACTTGACGTTTCATATTTCCCTTGGGAAATATGAGTGTGTTATGACATATGGTAACTAGGGCGATATTGCTCAATATTCATTCAATCAGAAAAAAACATATCATCATATCTCGGTTCCACACAAACATCATGGATTTATCTTATGTAGGCAAAAATGACAAGGTCTCTGAAGTCTCTGGACAATCAGGAATCAAGGGAATATACCTATACAGAGCATCCCAATGAAAAAAGTACCCTGCTCTTCCTCATAACGCAATGAATAATGGAATTTACATGAAATTGCTTTTAAAAAAATTGCTCAATTATTAACAACCAATGCCACAGAATCTTGAATGATTTTGAAGGCCTATAACTCCACATGGTCACTTCTCTCAAGAACCATCTAACCCAAATAACTAATCACCAACACGATTTCATGCTTCTTGCAGACAGTTTAATTGATCGAAGAACCTTATGGACTGGTAACGATTAGTTAATACCATCAAGCTGGCTATCACTTTCATTGAGACATCCTAAAACAGAAGCTCGTGAAGGTAAAGAAAAAGAAGGAACTTTTAAATGCCGAATCAAGGTCAATTAAAGCACGCAAATGATATGGAACACAGAGTGTTCATCATTTCAATCGGTTGCTCACGATACTGCTTATTAGGCGATTTAAAATTGTTGGAGGTAATACCGTGTTGAAGGTAATTTTTTCTCAATCAAGGATAGGCTTTATCGGTAAATCTCAGGTATGTAACTTGATCGCTTTAGCGCTTTTTGGTCATAAATAACAAGATATTTTTGTATACAACTATAGCCAGTATGCCAATATGTTATATTCTTATACTGTTGTAGACTAATTTTGTATTGATCACTATCGGAGGAATGAAACAAGTGTATCGATCATTTTGTTATAAAAGTCCAAAGAGTCACGAATTCAAAACGAAAAATATTTCGAGAAGACAAGAATAATGGGAAATAATGTCATATAATTTCAATTTTTATGTTTATCACTAACTTAATTATTTCATTGAATAAACTTTTCTACCTTTCCCGATATTAGTGGTTGTGAAATCTGTTGAATTGCGTAAATAATAATCGTATTTTTACTATTGTTTCAATTCGTTTTTAATAAATATTCGATTTAGTTTTATCGAGTGAATCATTTCGAATATTGCCTAATGTCATAAACCAAAATCAGGCGTTTTGAATTTATTGAATTGTTTTTGATTGATTTTGTTTCAATAAGATTTGAGCTTACTCAATTTTCCATCAACAAGAAAAATAATTCAGAAATGAATAGGAAGTCTTCAAATGATTGAATCAAAAATAACAAATCGCATATAAAATTGAATATTATTTAGAAAATAACAATTTTTAATGTGATTTTTCTCTAAATTATACATTACAATGGAAGAATTTTTGTGAACTATTTTAAAGGAAAATGCTGAAAACCCTTGTTGAGTGCATGAGAAAGTTTTTAGAATGCGTGGCCCCCCGATTGAATTTATTTTTGCACAATTTCATATGAGAATCAATTTTGTATTTAAATAAAGTGAAAATAATAGATATAATAAAATATGGAAAAAAACGCGATAAATATCATCAAAATTCATGAGAAAAGAACACATTAACAAAAACTACGGAAATAATTGAATTATAATCACTTGATTTGTGCATCTGAATGTTAACAATAAGAACTGTTGTATTTGCAGCTTGATGATAATAAGCATTATCGGAAATTCGATTTTTTAGATTTCTAAATATTCAGTTCATTAACATTCATAATTGGTTTCGATGAATATTCATTTATTTTAATATTTTTTCTACACCTTCAAATATTTGCAATTTCTGAAGAGAAGTTAAAATACAAAATTAACAAACATTGAGAAAATTTTTTAAGAAAAAATTACATTCGTTGAAGTGGGAAGTGCGAAGTTACATGGAAAAATTAGCTCTGATAACTTGAATTTTAACACCTCAGGAAAATCCTGGGATGAAAATTTTTCGTATATGTATTTTGTTGAAATGAATATATCTATACATATTTTGAAAAGATAAAAACGTTTCTGATACCGAATAGGAACTGAGTAGCAAAAATCAAAATTCAAATGAAGAATTAATTTTTCAACAGATTATTCGTTTGGTAACATATTGAAAGTTAATATAAATAAGTTTATCAAAATAATTTTTGTTAGTTGTTCTGCTTTCGTATATATACCAAAAAAGTGCGATTAAATTTACTTTTTTTTCATACTTATTTATAGTGTTTCTTTGCATATCACGTAAACTTTGTCAAATAACTATAATCACTAATCTTGAATTCGTGATACAATCCCTTTTTTAATCAGCAATCACAAAATTATTTTTCATCGAAAAAAATTGGAAAAAAACACAAAACAAACAAAGCAAAAAACACACAACACAACACAATACAAATCCCAAATAAACAATAAAAATCACAAACTTACATCCAGAAACCGCCGACCAAGCACAAGCAAGAGCGTGGGAACCGAAGAGTATCGCGTTAACTGCGTAAATGCAATGACCAGTAGCACGCAAACTCTAATTGAACACACACATACACACAATCGCGATCAATTCGATCCTCAAGCAAATCAGCAATCGACAATTCCCGACTGGGCCACTTGCATGAACTGAGGAGCCCAACGAACGCAAATGAAGAACTAAGATCACAGAATCTGGAGATTACCCAGTTCGGTGTGCGTTATAGTTCGGTGGCAGAGTAGTGGCGCCTTGCGAATGGTTATTTTGCTTGCCATCCCGCTCAACGAAGAGTGAAAGGTCTTCTTGGTGAGTTACTCTCCTGCCTACTTTGATTCCTGGCTGAGGATTTCGACGGTCAGAGGCTCTTCGAGTCACGATTTTTTGTGTAATTTGTTGGTAGACTAAACGAAGATTAAGGTGTGATGAAAACGTAAGTTGGGAAAGGAAGAGGAAGAATTTGCAGGATTCTGTGACTGCTGCTGCGTTTACAGAAGGAGGAATTTGTTCAGAAATGGTTGGTTTCCAACACTACCACCATACGAACATCTACTGTCTATAGAATAACATCTGAATAAACTTCTATACTCTATTCTTTTAACAAATTCATATACAGTGAAACTTCCCTATAACGAAAGCGCTAAATCCGCAAAAAAATTCGTTATGAAGAAATTTGTTTCTATAGTCGGCAATGTCGCGGTCGACTTCACTGTTAAATTAAGTTCATCATTCTAACTTAAGCACTTCCTTTTAGACATTTTCGCACAACTTTCACACTAGCGTAATGGTTAGATTGAAACCAAACAGCCAGGGGTCTATTTAAAACTAGTCCAGAAGGATATCTCTGCCAGCCGTAATGATTTAGTTTAAGGTCGGGATTTATTACGTATGTCCGGAAAATTTTCGGAAAAATCCCACCCTTATACTTTCTTACCAATACCCATTCAAAGAGTGATGTTATTTGAATATTTCGTTATAGAGAGAACTCATTTCGTTTCAGAAAGTGTTTTTAACATGGAATTTGGATTCAAGGTGCAATGTCTTGCACGAAATTCGTTATATGAAGAAATTCGTTATACAGAAGTTCGTTATAGGGAAAATCCACTGTAATATGTAACTGGCAGGGAGACCTCGATCCATAGCCGTTTGTTTTGTTTCCATAAAGTTAATTTTCTCTCTCTCTCTAAATTTTGAATTAAGTTACGAAAGGAAACTGAAACTCATTGGGCTTTCGTAAATTTATACGAGATAATATAAATACTTCAAATGGAAGTTTTTCTCAACAAGAAGAACTCATTAGAACGAAAATAGAATAGAATTGAGAGAAAACAAAGTAACAAACAACAACAACTCAATCTCAACAATAAACAAAAAATAAAGAACAAAACCATGGAACTGAAACATAAAACGACTTAACTTGAAATCGTCGGATTTTAGTGAAAACAATTTTTACCAGATTAGTAAAATTTAATTTGGAGAGAAAAATTTCATGGGTTAAATCAAGTGACAATAAACAAGAGTCATTCTTTGTAAGATATTAGACTTATTAAAAAAATAAACCGAAGAGCATTCGATATTGAATGAAATAATCAAAATATTCAAGTAAAATATTCGTCAATAATCTCTATGTATCGATAACTCTGGTCAAAATTCTCTACGTGTTGGTAACTCTCGTCATTATTTTCTTTTCTAGTACTTTCGTTCTACTGTGGTATCATATTTGAATTCCGAGTTGAATTCTGTTTTTTGTTTTTTGAATGTTTTGTTGTTGTCTGTTTCAGAAGTCGAAAAAATTGTGTGTTTCATCACTAGTTTGAGTTATAGTTTGAAAATATTTATTTCAGAGACAACATAAATAACGAGTTGGATGAATACCGAAAAATACTAATAATACTTTTATAGAAACCACAAAAAGTTAATCTCATGATATTTCATTCGCGAAATGTTCAAAAATTCAATCATATCTCACAGTTTTCGACTAAGCTTTTTAGAAGAGGAGAATAAAATGAATGGATAATTAAATATGTAAATAACGCAATTCAGAAAAAATCCAAAAATATCAACCACTAAAGAATTTCTCGGTCAATAGTCCATAAAAAATAAAACATGAGAGCAAAACTTCAATTCAACAAGTGTTATAAAAAGTTTTTTAAAGAACAAAAACTACGTATCATATTTCCCATTAAAAAATGGCGAAAATCTCATAAATTATCATCACAATAACTGATATTCCATCACACAAGAGATCCTTTTTGTTGATCATTCTCAAATTTCTTTGTTCTCAGGAGCGTTTTGTCCTTACTAGAGATCACATTGTCATCGCACACTCAACGCTTAGGGCGAGAGCCCCTACATCCAACCAACCCCAGTAATTGAACGAGACCTCTGGTGAAAAATAACCCTGAATTAAAACACAATAAATCTTCCGGACGACCCGAAAAGGAATTTCGAAGAAACCGAAACCCATTGCTTTGCATTTTAATGTACAAAACTCAGTAGGCCACGAAAACAAATTCCGAAACAATTTATCATAGAAATCATTCATCACAATGGAACACGGCCTTTTTCCTAACAAAAAGACAAACGACAGTGGACGCCGCCTCCTTTATTTCTTTCGAATGTTATAAAACCGCCTGCAAGGGACGTCACATACCGAAAATCACTATGAGGAGGACGAGAACTATTCGCAAGTCATCATCTTATTAACATAAAGTAATTGCTGTCATTCTTCCTTGACACACACTCAAGCATATCTATCGATATTTCATCTCATATCGCATTGTTCATAAATGGTAGACGGTGGAACGTCAAATTTTCTCTGTGGTGTTATGAGTACACGTTGACAGAAAGGTTATGACGCTTCTTTATTGCCGCGCTCTATGGCTGTTTGATGAATCGGCCTATCCACTTTGCGGAACGCATTACCGCGATAAACTTCGTGATCGATGTCAAACCGAAGTTATAATTGAAGCTCTATGATTATTTATGGGATACGTTCCAATATACTTCAGAATAATAGATCATAGACGGGTGAAATCATCGATAATGGATTTTCGATGAATCTACGATACTGGTAGATCGTAAATGTTGAAACAGTGGTTTTATTACTGTGATTCATCCTGTATAACCTATCGGAATCAATGAAACGAAGGACTGATGGAATTAATGAAATTCGTGCCTGTACGTGATTAAATTCATAAAAACTCTCTGGAATTTCGTAACGCAACCCATCATCATGACAACCCTACACTCTTTGTTGTAATTTTGTTACATGCAAATTTTTCCTATGATATAAAGAAAATGTAATAAGCTATCTGGAGTACCTATGGAGTTATACACTAACATTAAAGATGTTTTAATATTGAATACTAGCTTTTATCCCGCGACTTCGCCGCATAAGTTTTTTTGTTTTCTCCCGGCTGTAAGTCCCCCTGCAACAATGTCCCACTATCGTATTCCAGTCTTCAACTTCATATCAAAATTTGTTCAAAAGCAACCTAAGCTACATAATGGAGCTCCGAATGTTTCCTTAGTAAATATACAAAGTAAATAATGTAATCGGTTTTAAAATACTACTACTACCTACCTGCCAACCCTATAAGTTTCGATCCAAGTAAAACTGTTAGATAAAGAACAGTTGCATCAATATTTTATCATAAATTCCCTAAATTATGCGCCTACCGACCCTCTAAGTTAGAAAAGTGATCAAATACTAACTTGAAGTCTTAGTAACACTCAGTTAAAAAAAAACGTCAAAATCATTTCAGTAGCTATGGCGTCATGCGCTTCTTGACACAATCACGCTAGATTTCCGCGGAAATGAAGTATTGTCCCGCCGTAAAAAGTAGCCTGTGTCCGTGCCTAGGATCCTATCTTTATATTAACCAGTCTTATAAAATCCGTTCAGACGTTAAGGCGTGAATGAGGTAAACTTTTAAAACAAACGATTAAAAATCACAAACTTAATTAGTTTTCTGCCTACTGCCTACGTCCTAAGTACGATAGCATGAATATTAATAGCCCAAATCCTTTTCTAGTTTACTATCTATCACCTAACTAAATTTCATCAAAATCCGTTCAGCCGTTTAGGCATGATAGAGCAAAACTCCCAGCAAAAACCATAAAAAAAATCACTAACTCAATTCAGTTTTCTGCCTACTTCCTACCCCCTAAGTACGATGACGTGATCATTTTGATCTTATATCCGTTTTTAGGTAACCATCTATTACCTTACTAAATTCATCAAAATCTGTTCAGCCGTTTAGACGTGAAAGAGCAAAAGTCCCAACAAAAACGACTAAAAATCACTAACTCAATTTATTCTGTTATCTACCTACTGCCTACCCCCTAAGAACGATGGCGTGATTATTTAAGCCTATGACCATTTCTAGGTTATCATCTATCACCATACCAAATTTCATCAAAATCCGTTCAGCCGTTTAGGCGTGAAATTGTAACAAACAGACAGACAGAGTTACTTTCGCATTCATAATATTAGTATGGATTATGAGCAACAAGTGTCAAACCGAAGTTACAATTATTGAAGCTCTATGATTATTCATGGGATGCGTTCCGTATACTTCAGAATAATAAATCATAGACGGGTGAAATCATCAATAAAGGATTTTCGATGGATCTACAATACTCGTAGATCGTAAATGTTAAAACAGTGAGTAACAGTGATGAAATTCATAAAAACTTCTGGAATTTCGTAACGTAACCCATCATCATGACGAACCTACACCCTTTGTTGTAATTTTGTTATATACAAATTGTTCCCATGATGTAAGGAAGATGTAATAAGGTATCGTGTCTGAAGAAAGTAGAGTAATACACTGATATTGAAGATCTTCAATATTGAACATTATAAGCAGACATTGTGTCAAACCGAAGTTAGAATTGAAGCTCTATGATTATTAATGGGATGCGTTCCAGTATACTTCAGAATAATAGATCATAGACGGGTGAAATCATCGATAATGGATTTCCGATGAATCTAGGATAACCGTAGATCGTAAATGTTAAAACAGTGGGTATTTAATTGCTGTGATTCATCCTGTATAACCTCTCGGAATCAATGAAACGAAGGACTGATGGAATTGATGAAATTCATGCCTGTGCGATGATGAAATTCATAAAAAACTTCTGGAATTTCGTAACGTAACCCATCATCATGACGAACCTACACCCTTTGTTGTAATTTTGTTATATACAAAGTGTTCCCATGATGTAAGGAGGATATAATAAACTATCGTGTCTGAAGAAAATAGAGTAATACACTGATATTAAAGATATTAAATATCGCACATTATGAGGAGACAACAGACAATGTGTCAAACCGAAGTTACAATTGAAGCTCTATGATTATTTATGGGATACGTTCCAATATACTTCAGAATAATAGATCATAGACGGGTGAAATCATCGATAATGGATTTTCGATGAATCTACGATACTCGTAGATCGTAAATGTTGAAACGGTGGGTGTTTAATTACTGTGATTCATCCTGTATAACCTATCGGAATCAATGAAACGAAGGACTGATGGAATTAATGAAATTCGTGCCCATACGATGATGAAATTCATAAAAACTTTTGGAATTTCGTAACGTGACACATCATCATGACGAACCTACACCCTTGTTGTAATTTTATTATATACAAATTGTTCCCATGATGCAAGGAACATGTGATAAGCTATCGTGTCTGAAGAAAGTAGAGTAATACAGTTATATTAAATATCGAACATTATGAGCAGACAATGTGTCAAACCGAAGTTACAATTGAAGCTCTATGATTATTAATGGGATGCGTTCCAGTATACTTTAGAATAATAGATCATAGACGGGTGAAATCATCGATAATGGATTTTCGATGAATCTACGATACTCGTAGATCGTAAATGTTGAAACAGTGGGTGTTTAATTACTGTGATTCATCCTGTATAACCTATCGGAATCAATGAAACGAAGGACTGATGGAATTAATGAAATTCGTGCCTGTACGATGATGAAATTCATAAAAACTTCTGGAATTTCGTAACGTAACCCATCATCAACAAACCTACACCCATTGTTGTAATTTTGTTATATACCTACAAATTGTTCCTATGATATTTGGAAGATGTAATAAGCTATCGTGTCTGAAGAAAGTAGAGTAATACACTGATATTAAAGATTTTAAATATCGAACATTATGAGCAGACAATGTGTCAAACCGAAGTTACAATTGAAGCTCCATAATTATTTATGAGATGCGTTCCAGTATACTTCAGAATAATAGATCATAGACGGGTAAAATCATCGATAATGGATTTTTGATGAATCTACGATACTCCAAGATGGTAAATGTTAAAACAGTGGGTAACAGTGATGAAATTCATAAAAACTTCTGGAATTTCGTAACGTAACCCATCATTATGACGAACCTACACCCTTTGTTGTAATTTTGTTATATACAAATTGTTCCCATGATGTAAGGAAGATGTAATAAGGTATCGTGTCTGAAGAAAGTAGAGTAATACACTGATATTAAAGATATTAAATATCGAACATTATAAGCAGACAATGGTGAATACCAATGGGATGCAACAATGAGAGGCGGGTTGAACCATAGATTATTTGCATAAATAATCGTTACATTGTGAGGCATCGGTGACATTCAGCCAGTTTTAGGTGTGTCTTGTAGCTTGAAGCTGGGCAGATAATAAAATTTTACTGATTGTTCGACGATTCCTCTTCAGAACTAGATTGACTTCTTCTCTTTCTCGCCTGAATACATCGAGAAAGAAAACGCGTTCTCAATGAAACTCTTGGAGTTACGAGTATTATAGGTTTCTCGTTCATTCTTGTTTTTTATTCGATTTATTTCACACAATTATTCATTTGGTTTCATCTTGAATTCTACAACCTATAGTCCGTTCACGAATGTTTGGGCGCATAGTCGGCGTTTGTTTATTTATCTGAAGTTTCTGAAGTTGGCAGTATTTGCTGTCATAACGTAAAATAAAGTCAACGTTGCCGAATGTACCCGGCCTCGTCGTTTTGAGTTATCAGAGAACTCTATGCAATATTGACAACATTGCGTATCAATCTGACAAAAAAATAAACGACGTAATCCAAAATTTCAATATACACAGTCGAATATGCCAAATTGTCATGGCCAACCGACAGCTCAAGCTTTCGTGAACGAACTATATTTATGTTTTTGTCACAAGTTTGAACGAATAGCTGAGTTTCCAAGTTCTATAGAAAAAAAATGGGTGTTTTCAAAGAGAGAAATTTTGTTGAAATGATTTTGTTATTTTCGCTGATTTAGGAATCCAATTAAACAGTAACTTAAGCAAATGTCGATTCAATAATTTTCTTAAATCAATTCAGAAAATGAGGTTTATTCTTGAACAGTTTTGAAGATGATTTCTGGCAAATGGTGTCCATTATTGTCCCAGCTTGAATCGATTTCGGAAATTTCAGACAATTTTGTCTAGTATTTCGTGAGTAGGTATGTAAGCGATAACCTGACGAATTTTGTTCAAAATTCATAAAAAAATTGCAGTGTGCTAAATCAGGCAAATGTAGTCAAGCGCTGATTATCCCTGGGAGGAAAATCTTCTGAATCTTTCAATCAATTGGCTGAATTCATTCACCCGTTCGAAAGTTTAATTTCTGCCTCCTTTCAACAATGCTTACGACTGGTCGTACATAATCTATTTGAATCACAGGTTTTTTCTTTTTTCTTTTTCTTAGTTATTTTGGTTCAGAATTCGAAACGATATCCTAAGTGCGGAAGGAAAATCTCCATTGAAATATAATTTGGGAGGATTCTGCATTTCTAGCAAACTTTTTTAGTTTTTTTCTCCCAGTCTCTTGAACAGAAACAATTAAAAAAATTGATTAAGGGGAATAAAAGCTCCGGCGTAAATCCAGGAGCATTTCATCTCAATTGATTTTTTTATTGTTTCTGTTTCAGAGACTGGGAGTGAAACCTAAAAAAGTTTCCTAGAAATTATAGATTGTTATCTAAATAACAATCTCGCATGAAGTAGAAATGAGCATCATCTGCATCTTTCATAAGAACTTGAAAGTAGATACTTAGATGAGTACTAACAAACAATAAAGAGAAACCGAAACATTCATTTTTCGGCTGTGAATCATCCACAATCTTTTTATGCCATTTCAGACTTCGTATTCCAAGAAACGAAACAAAAAATTGAAAAGCGCAGAGGCATAATTAAGAATTAGTATTATTGCCAACCGATTAAGTAAATGGAATTTGAACAAAAGAAAAGGTTACAAAACTATTTCGGTAATGTCGTCTAGTCATTGTTACAAGAATTTATTGAAATTCGATAGAAAGTATTTTGTAAAATCAAGAAAAGAGTCAACAATTTCAAGAACAAATCCAATCCAAGTGAAAATTACTTGAAAATAAGAGAGATTGTAATTAGAAAATTCCAGAACAAGGAGAGCATGTACCTACTCCGAATATTACAGTCAATTGCAACAGAAAATAACCTGAATAAACTAGGTACTTCAACTAATATTTAAGGCCAACATAAATCAAGCTTCTTTTTTACAACTTAATCTCACATTCAGAATCATTTTATGTAAATCAGAACAAACCCATGATTTACCCCAAAAATCCTATCAATTTCCAATAAATATAGTAGAAACGAATTTCAATCCCCAAATAACATACCAAAACCGTTAAACACCTAACCAAATAACCACCTATGAACAAAACACCATCAACAAGCTAATATATTCCAAACCAACCGATAATATAAACCGCCCAAATCGAAATCACTCTTTTCAACAAACCAAATAACTACTTACACACGTATAATTCCAAAAAAAGAACCCAGGGCGAGCTACCAAAAGCCAAATATCCTCCCAATGTACAGCCCATAACACAAAATAACACTTATTCGTCAAACCGTTTCACCGTCGGCAGCTTTAAACCACAGTGCTGAGCACATATTTAACCTGGACCACATTTTCGTGTAACTTATAATTGGTGCCACAGTAACCAGTAGCCAAGAACTCTTTGCACGACCAATGGAGCTACCAATGCCCCCACTCCTCTTACGTAACAACCAGTAGCAAGACAGCGGGGTGCGTGTAAGAGCAGTAGCGCGAGCAATGAGACCATGGTCTCGAGTAGGTTGTCTGGTAGTTCTGGTACTGTGGTACCAAAATAGGGGGACCAGAGCTCGCAATACAGTACCAACCGAGGAAGTTGTCAAACCGCATTTTTTAGACCAAAAGTGGTCTTCGATTATTGCATCACTTATAGAATACCAAAATCATACCATATCTACCAAAATGAGCTGAAATCAATTAGGATGAAAATTTTGAAAATATAACTGATACGTTTGGTTTTCGAATTATCTAAAATGTATTTTACTTTCTCACCAATTATCTAGTTGCTCATCTTTGTTGAATTCAAATTGAGCATTTTAATCTTTTAATAATTAATTATGTTTATTTTGAATTATTTCAGTCTTTTTCATAATTTTCAGTCAATCAAAAGAATATAAGAACAATAATAAGTGTTGTGTTTTACCTTGTCAATCACACACACAAGGCTTTAATAATATCAAAGTTATATTTTCTTGGGGATTTCTTTCCAACTACCTCTTGCGAGTTATTATTAGTTATTCCAATCGTAAAAATATAATTAATTGCAAAAAATGCAGAATAAATAGATCAAGTGAATAAATATAAATCATCTGAATAATTCTTTATAATCGCATAAAATATAAACCAACAAACCAAAACGTTTCTGAATGATTCAAAAAAATATAATGAATTCAATAATAACAAATTCCAATTTACTTCTTGGTTTATGATTTTTTAAATCAATCAAAAATTTTCATTGTTTTTGGTGACCTTCTTTTTGTGTGTTTCAATGTTATTATTCAATATCAATATTATTAAGATTTATTTAATATTCATCCAAAAAATTGAAAAAAATCGATTTAACTTGAATAAATGTATGTAACATTCACAAACTCCGTAATAATGTTTAATTCATTCATCGTCAACTGATTTTTGGAAAGGAAAGTCATTTTTCGGAGCACTCTGGCATTTATTGAATTTTCACTTCTTACTATCAACTAGCAGACCATTCACAAATTATCAATTCAACCAATAGAAATGAAAATACAATAAAGAAAAACAAACCAACCAACTTGCGAGAAATTTATATTGAAATTATCAGATAAATATTGTTTTTATTGGGAAATCTGTCCTTTCTACTATGATTATTCAAATGTTACTTATAGAAGAAAACAAATATAACAAAATAAAGAAACGAACAAAAACTTTGAAAGAACATCTATTCCCGGTTCAAAAACTCAAGTAATCTCAATTTTACGCCCTATTCAAAAATTCCTATCCCCCAAACAAAAACAAACTTTACGACATACCCAATTTAGGTCACTCAAACTTTCTAACTTGCAATAAATAAGCGCGTCGTAAACGTACAAAAGCTCAGAAGTTACTTTTCGAAGAAATATAATTCACTGGCTATTGAATAGTGAGCTACTGCCGACTAAAGCCTCATCCCCACCTCTTTAGTATACGCTCACAGTCAACGTAAGGCCGGTAGCCAACTGGCGTAACACGGTAGTTGCCTTCAGCACGTGTTTGAATGAGCCTAGTTTATACCAGGAAGATTTTAAGAGATTGCCTTATGGGTTAAGATGGAGATGTTTCATTTCGGAGTTCAAAATTCGATTTAAAAATGGGTTTTGATTTTTTTTGAATTTATGTTAAAATTAAAACTAATGAAACTATTGAAATTTAGACGAAACAACGAAAGTACACTGATGAAATAAAATAGAAAAAATCAAAATTCATATATTTTACGTTTTCACTTTAACACTCACGAAATATCTTAAAAAATTATTGAAGAAGTTCAAAACTTTTCCAACATACTCCTTCACATTATACGATATTACTAAAAGCCTTGAAAATCATTTAACTTAGACGATTAGAAAGATTGAGCTGTCACGAATACTGCTGGTATAAAATTGGTATAAACTCGAAAAATAGTGATTAAATGGTGGAATTGATATAAAGAAAGTTGGACTTACCTGAAACAAGAAAGTGTTGAGCTGTCCTCGCAAACTGAACTCAATTATAAAGATACTGGAACAACCTTTAAATATGGTTAAAACTTTTGCTTCTGTACCAAACTAGAGTTGGTAGCCCAATGAACCTAGCAGTAATGTGTAGCTCTGGGCTTCCTTAGCTCCCCCTGCCCCCTCTGCAAGCCATCGAAGACCAACCTTCCGTTTAGGGGCCCCTTAAGAGGCACTACCATAAGGATCACCTTTCCAAGTCAACTTAGACCAGAAGTCGTCTGACTGCTATGAGAATCTCGACCTTATGTTCATCACGTTTAAGATCAACGCTCAAGCGCTACGAAGTCGTCTTAATTGAGATTTTAAAAGAGTCTATATATGTGTAATTATTTATGTAAAAATGAAGTGCGTTTTGGTCTACTGTCAGTTTTTAAAAAGTCGTTGATTGATGAGATGAATCCTCAAAAAACTGGATATTAGAAAGGGATTGTTGTATACGGTCTCGTAATGGAGAATTCTTCATCAGGGATTTCGTAATTCTCATGAGAATTTTCGAGGAGAAATTCGACTCTTGAACTGTGTTACGAAAAAAAATTATCATGTGTGTTATTGAACGATTATGAAGCTCCCACATATGTGTATATGCATACAAGATACCTACCAGTTTGTTACCATCATTTTTGCGGCGAATTTTAATTCAGAAAGTAGGTATATGAAACCGAGAAGCAATATATTCGACGTACACTCATAACTTCAGCGAAAATGTTTTCTTCAAATCTACACAGACTTAATTATGATACGAAGAAATTTGAAATTAATCGAAAACTGTGTAACCACAGATAAATCACTAAAAAGTAAATCAATTAGGACAGCAAAAATAAAATAAATGAAATTATTTCAAGAAAAATCTAAAAATAAAAAAATATCAAAGAACAAAGACAAAGAAACAAAAAACAACAAAATCAGCGCTTTTCTACCTTAAACTATACAGTCAATTTCGATCAAAATCAATCATATCCTCAAGTATTCGTATGAATTTGATCTCTCATCATGCCAGGTTCTTTAAGTGATGATTTTTAAGAATTTTTGTTTTTAGAGAAATTATTTTTAAATTGCATAATCATCCTCCATTGATTTGAATTCTGATAAGAATTTCACAATAAATATGAAATTGAAATTATGAATGTAGGTATATGAAAACTGGTGTCAACTTATGTACTTATGTATCTTTATATCGACAATCGCTAAAATAATAGGTATTTTATTCATGTGCCCACTGAAATGAAACCTTTCTTGAATTTTTGAAATGAGATAAACTGGTGTATTTATACCTATACTATAAAAAATGAAATAGTTAGTTGTTTTTATTTATTTTAGCGATGTTCCCAAAATATACATTTTTTACTAACAAATTTTATTTTTTTAATATGATCAATCATTTTTGAAAATTATTCATCTGGCGATATTTTTAGGGGTGAAAAAAATTGACTCTTACGTTATATCCTGTTATTTCTATACAATAAATTTAATTTAACAAAAAGAAATAATAATAATAATGATAAATATGGTTCGAAATATTTTGTATAATTTTCAATGAAATATTACTTACTTTCACTTAATTTTAACCCTAATTCAATTATTTTTAATCTGCATGAAGAAATGTGGGTAAATGATTAATATCATTATTCAAAATTTTCATAGCCTAATACTCGATACATAAATAATTGATTCTTAATAAATTTGAGTGAACAAACCCATGTTTTGATTTTCTGTACATTCATGTAAATGAAGAACTATTAACTTCATTTTTCAATTAATTCGAAAAGATGTAGGATTTCCACAAAGACTATTAAATCATATGTATGTGAATCTTGAAACGTATAATATGCCTTTATCATGATGAAACATTTCAGAAGCCAAACTTGGCTTCATAATCTCTCTTAAAACCGTTTCTACATTTTTATGATGCTCCTTTCACCATCAGAATGGTAGTATTAATTGCTGATCATTAAATTATTAATGTTGAATACTTTATCATTCTATTTATTTTATTGTCGTTTAGGCAATTAACATAACATCATGGGTTACTGTGTTCATTATACGGTAATTTTTCTTTTTAATTGGTTTGAAACGGAAAGCATGCATACAAAAAAGTGACGTCGTGACTCAGCAGTCAAAAATAGTGTTTTCAAGGTGAAAAATATGATTTTTTGTGTTGTACGATATTCTAGTGAAGTTCATTCAATCAAAAATGTATGTAATGTTTTTTATCATAAGAAGAATTACTTTTTTTCGACAAAATCTTTGAAATTAAAAAATGAATGTAAACAAATTTTCAGTTGAAGTGAAATGAGACAGTATTTTCCGTTTTCACCCCAAAATTTCCAAAAATAATGATTCTGGTTACCAAAAAATATAAATATATCTCATGATTCCAAAAATTAATTTGTTATTTATTATTTTCTAAAAATTTGTTTGGTGAATTTTGTTCAGGTTTTCACTCTGAGTCACTGAAACAGAAATAATTGAAAAATAGAAAAAAAATAGACTGCAAATGAATAAACACACAATCCGAAGATTTTAAATGTTTATCAGAAGAAGGTGTCTGATATAGACACCGAAAAGTTACAATATCCTTTTCATATATTTCCTTTTTTAGATTAACTGTTAAGCAACAATTTTTTCAATACCAATTATCTCCTGACAAATTAGTGCAAAGATTTTCGCAGGAGCATTTCATTTTAATTAATTTCTTTTAATTATTTCTGTTTCACAGACTGGAGTGAAAACCTAAAAAGTTTTTTAGAAATGCAGAATCCTTCCAGATTATTTTTCAGTCGATATCTGAATTTTGTTGTTCAGTTGTTTCAGTTGTTCCAGTTAATTAATTTTTTTAATTTCTGTAATTTTTTGTTTTGTATGTATAAATTCAATATGAGGAACACAATGCATGATGAATACAGATGAATAAAAGCATTGAGTATACATCTATATTTAAACTCAATGAAATCTAAGAAATTTCAAACTTATGGGAATTTGTACACATTGCTTTTCTGAAAGTTGCAAGTCTCGAGTGTGTTTCCTGACGACGGCTGGCGAATACTGGTCGAAACGTTTTATAGAGGAGAAGATATTGATGGAAACAGCCCAAAAATATTTCAATTATTCAAAATTGCTTATTCGACATCAATTTAAAAACTGAAAATGTAACAAGATATCCAATGTCATTATCGATTGTTTCAGATAAACAAAAAACATTACATGTTCAACTTCATCTATTGCACAACTGACAGCATCTTCATCCTATAATTATCCACATCGATTGAAGAAAAAACTTGGGCACCTTCCATTGATGCGAACAAGCCACGACCTGTTTATTGTCGAGAAAAGAAGTTGGCCGTGAGATCAAAACATTTGGTCGAACCTTCAACTATACCAACATCAGAAATCTACGTAACGTTGAAAAAATTCAATCACTTCAATGTCTCACTTCATTGATCCATCTGAACACCTGTTTACATGTAAAATTATAAATATGAATGAATATGATTCTCGTCATCATAATAATTCGTTCCGAGAATTTCAGGAGATTTCTGACGAATCCAAAATAACTATAGGCTATATTACAGCATCTTTGTGGTGGCTACTGAGTTTACATTATTTATGGCATCATTAAATTACGTAAATGAATAATAACGTAATGCAGGGGCGGATACCTTGCTAGGGGCATCAACGAGGAAATTCAAAAGTTTGCAGTAAGTTACCTTATTCATTATTTGTTCATTTAATTTATCATTGTTATGAGAAACGATACTTTAACCATTTATCAATATAACTTTTTTTTTTATTTTATTGTTTTTGAGCGATAGTTCTCCTCGAGTTCTATATAGTTTTGCCCAAATGTCTGTAATTTTAGAATTTTAAGCCGAAAAATGTCTCAAACGATAGGGTTCTACTCCCTGATGACAAATTCGTGGTCAAATTCAATTCTGTCCGTGTGGCCGTCCTTCCGGCCTATAGCACAATAACTTTCGAAGTGATTGTCCTAGATACTTGAAATTTTCAGGGGGAGTTCGGATCCCATATAGCTCAATTACGTTCGTTAACCAGCAAAATCGTACAGGTGTTCCATAAAATATGGCCATTCAAAATTTTTGTTCCTGAATATCTCAGACAAAACGAAACCCATCGAAATGAAATGTTGCGGCCATATGCAAGATGCTCATAATAAACCTCATGCGAAATTTTGTGGCCATAGTGTAAACAGAACCATAGAAATTTCAATTGGAATATTGAAAAAAAAACTTCATATTTCCATAAAAAATATCCGATTTGATTGAAATTCATTTTATAAATAAAGATTGATTCACTGAATGTCCATGCAGAATTTTGCGGCCATAGTAATAATAGAAACATAGCAATTCAATTGGAATATTGAAAAGCGGAATCTTTATATGTATATCCATAACAGGATATCCGATTCAAGTGAAATTTTTTTTGTGAATTTAGACTATTACTCTTAATTTTCATACAAAATTTGGTGCCTTTTGTCATTGTGTCAACAGAACCATAAAAAATTCAATTGGAAAATTGAAAAGAAGAATCTCAATATATATATTCTTTTGAAATCAAGAACATAATACAATACATAAAACAAAAATAAAAATCCCTAACTGAGGTTAGTTCAAAACGGGGTACCATACTATTTTTTCGTATGATACCAGAGCTCAGGAAAAAAACCCTATAGAAAACCCTGTCTCGCCGTTTCAACGAAAATAACACTTAAAAACTGTTAGAATATTGAAGGATTTCTTCTTTATTTAGTCCAAAGAAACGATAACCCTCTCCAGGATGTCTTCGGAATTATGAATCTGAAACGAAAAAATCAAAGCAGAAAAAAGAAATTAAATCATTGAAGCTCTATTAAATCGATTTAAAATTAACAACCCAATTCAAAAACGAATATTACCATAACAGGATAACGGATTCGAATGAAATGCTATTTTGAATTGAAATATATGGATACCTATGGTAATGATACATGAACAATATACATTGTGAAGGAAACTGTACTGTGTGATGGAATAGGTACTAATATATTGTGATGAAATTCGACATAAGAAGATCTATATTTCATAACAGTCCTAGGTAAAATAAGTTTCAAAATCTGCCAGTTGCGGTTCATCATCGAAAAAAACAAACCAGCATGGTCTATCATGTCCCAGACGAAGACCAAGTCATTAGAACTCGAAATATGACTGGATTCATCTTTATTCATAGAACGTTAGACGACTTGCCCACGATTTCTGGACTCAGCGATCATTAAACGGTGATAAATAACAAATCTTCGGCTCCCAAAATCATCGATGGTTTTACGATTCCCTATACCGAACCTCCGTTTTGATTCACACGTTCGCCATGAATTATTAATTCATTTTATTTATGGCGGAATTGTTATTGAATCAAGGTGAAGGAGGGCGAGCTCGATGATCCTTTTTTTCGTTATTTCGTAAAAAATGGTCTCGAAGACCTTGTGTTTCGCCAGTATCCGATTTTCACGACCAATAAAAATCAAATGATGTCACCCAAAATTAGATTCGGGTGAAATATGGACTACAAAAGTTTTTATGCTTATCGCTGTTTGGTTTTTGTTGTTTTTTTGGTCGACAGCGAACGTGCATTAAGAAATTCTGGTATACCTGGTATGTTGGTTTTGGGGATTTTATGGCTCAATTATGGATTCCGGACAACCTGGTGTTCTTCTTGCGATCTATGTACGCCCCCGTTTTTGAGATCTACATATTCGGTGGGTGTCTTGTGTTTCTGCTTTATCCGGTTTTTTTTTAAACGGTTGGTAGACTTGGAATGATTTATTAGGTTATTATAGCAAGAACTGCATGATGTTGGCACTTGTGAATAATGTCTTCTACTGGTTCGGCAAACCACAGTTCCGAAATTAGAGGCGATAATGTGATCGATATTTTCAATTCTCTTTTTTTGTCGTTTATTCGTGCATTCTTCGAGTGTTGCTTCAATAGTTTGAAATCAAGTCTTTGTATCGTTATTAAGAGCTCAGTTTGGAATTTTGGCCTGGTCATTTCCTGTTTTTGAGAAGATTTCGAAAATGAAATTCCAGGTCTCTTCAACTCGAATCCATTCACGAACTATAATAAAGAACGGAACATACAGCGTTGGGTGGAAGTCCTTAACAAAACTAATATCTTTTGAACCATTGATTTAAAAAGAATTAAACTCATGAGTAGATTTAGAAAATTGCTCAATTTTTGGCAATTGAATGAAATATTTTTCTTCGGCCCCTTAGGTGCAATCCTACTTAATTTTTTTCAATGCAAAAATACAGGGTGTTCCTTAATTAAACGTACAAACGAAAAGGGGAGATTCCTTAAGTGAGTTTAAGAAAAAAAAGTCCCATAAAGATGGGGTCGCAAACGTTTCGTTTTCGAGATACAGAGTGTTGAAGTTTGAATTTTTCTCAAGTTTTTTTCTCATAGTATCTACACTTCAAGATATTCAACTGAAATTTGGGCATAGATATTTGAGAGTTCCCACCACGTGACATGGCAATTTCGATAGAAGATCTACAGGGTGATATTTTTTCTGGAACACTGCCACCTGTTCTTCTGCAGAACTTTTTTTTGGTGAGCAACTGTTAATTTGAAAAAATGTAAAAAGAAGCTTTGTTCTTATACTAAACTTTTCGGTCTCTTGTAGTTTTGTCGTATCTACCAACGATTTCGTGAAAAAAAATTTTGAACGATTCTCTCGAAATCCTCGTGAAAATCCAAATTATGATGGAAGGCCACTTTGTAAGCTGTGGTCAATGAATTCAGTGTCAGTTTTTATGGCAATTTTCCTGATCTGTAGCGATGATTCATAAAGATTCGATAAACTTGTATAATCCACACATGTTTTTGATTAAAACTTTAACACCCTGTATCTCGAAAACGAAACGTTTGCGACCCCATGTTTATGGGACTTTTTTTTCTTAAACTCACTTAAGGAATCTCCCCTTTTCGTTTGTACGTTCAATTTAGGAACACCCTGTATAGTCCGTTCACGGAAGTTTGAGCGCATCGTAGGCGTTCGTTTACTGAAGTTGGCAGTATTGGCTGTCATAACGTAAAATAAAGTTAACGTTGCCGAATGTACCTGGCTCTGTCCGACGAGCTTGCGATTTATTAGAGAACCCTATGCAATATAGTCAACATTGCGTATCAATCTGACAAAAAAATAAATTACATAACCTAAAATTTCAATATACATAGTGGAACATGCCAAATTGTCATGGCCAACCGACGGCTCAAACTTTCGTGAACGAACTATATATCGAGTGCAGGCTCGTTAAAAAGCGACAGATGGAAATCTTACCATACTATTTTTTATTTTATTTATGTGGCTATTAGGAAATAAGACATGACTTATTATTTTCAGGACCCTGCATTGGACATGGTACCTACAATTTACTGGCCACTGAGATCTCCCGACTTAACACCTCTAGATCTTTTTCTGGGGATGTTTCGAAGACAAAATTTATCAAAACTGCTTGGATAACTTCGAAGGTCTACATAAAAGACAGGATTAGAAAAATATTCCTTTTTATCTTCAGAAAATACGTTCAATTCCAAATCAATTGACCTGTTTCAGGATTTATTCAGTCATTGATTTACATTTGGCCAAAACTATAGCATGCTATGCGCAAAAATAATCACTGAACGTTTATCGAAAACTTCTTTTATAAACTTCGATCCCTGTATTTTCAGACACATAAAAATGGTATAAAAGTTAAATCTCACACAATCCTTTTCTTTTTATATTGACATTACCTGCATAGACATCCATTTATTTCCAATATTACTTTATTTCCATCTATTGAATAAACACTCAAATAATATCACACTTTTATAGTTATTTTATTTAGGCATCAAACTGGTTTTTTCTGCATTTTGAACCCATTTCAATAAAAAATTCCTCGGTCATCTGGTCCATTCTTATCACGGCTTCTTTGGTTGTTGGCATCGCATTTCAACAGACGTTCTAAGCCCACAGATTTTTTTATTACTGGACATTCACTTATCCAGAAAGAAGTGAATGGTAATGAAAGTTATTATATGTTGATGTTAAAGACGTTACTGCTTTCTTCGTTCGTTTTATTGGTATCGTATTTTGGTAGTGTTTGTCTTGAATTTATTTTTATAGTGTTGTTGGTATTATGACTTGATATTTTGGTTTGTAATCGGAATGGAAGTATTCTATTAATTTGTCCAGAAAAAGATTATTGATAATGGAATATTATTCCTTCTTTCATTTTATTGCAATTGTACTATGGTTTGACGAAATATATAAATCATTACTTATAATTATGATGATATTTCGATTACACGTTCGTTTTATGAACGAAAATAATGAGTTATCAATTTGTAGAACTCGAAAAAATTAGACATTAATCCAATGATTTGTCAATCCATTTTAGAGAGAAATTCATGATTATAACGGGTGGTCCATCTAGTGTTTGGAATTTGAACTACCGATTATTTGACTTTATAAACGTCAACTATTCTTTTTGACGTGACTAATATTTAGTTGAAAGTGTGAAGTTGACGAAATGGGACGCTATTCGCTTGAAGAAAGTTGGGAAATATTAAAAAAATGAAGCAGAAATCGCCGTAACCGTCAATGCCGAGCGCTACCGCGCAATGTTGAACGATTGGTTCTTTCAAGAAATTGAAGCTGACGACTTGGACGATGTTTGGTTCCAACAGGACGGTGCAACGAGCCATACAGCACACGCCACAATCGATGTTTTACGCCGCATTTTGTGAATTGGCCATCAAGAAGCTGCGATCTGACGCCATTGGATTATTATCTTTGGGGAGCGGTGAAAGATAAGTGTTACGCCAACAATCCAGAAACAATTCAAGACCTCAAGACCGAAATTCAAGCTGCTATTGGTGAAATAGAGCCCCAAACAATCGAAAATGTATTAAAAAATTGGGTGGAACGAATAGGCTACTGCTAAGTCAGCCGTGGTGGTCATTTGGCCGAAATTATTTTTCATAAATAAATGTCATGAACCAACCTTTTAAATAAATGTTCAACCATTGAAAATATTGAGCAGTTTTTTTATAGCAAAATTAAATTCCAATTTTTAAATGGGCCACCCGTTATTTACTTTTTCAATGAAAAAATTATTCGTTGCGGAATTTATTTCATTATCCTTTATTTTCGCAGGAAAAACTGTTCGGGTGTGACAGCCATAATAGAAGAAATAACAAATCTTCAAATTAATCTAAATTACGAAAACACAGAAATGAGTCGCCAAATACTGGTTCGTTTTTCTTGTCTCTTTTTGAAGGTATTCTTGCATTATGTGTTCTTCTTTTATATCTATTTCTTTTAATGACTTTCATATGTATCATTCCATTATTTTCTAACGTTTGAATGAATGATTCTTATTGTTCATCTATCACTTTTTTAATGTAAAGCTCAATTCGAACATGATAGACGATAGGTGATTAGATTTTGTTTTCTTGAAAAATATATAGACTAACTCGTAATATCTTAATTTTTCTTACAACATATCTCTAATATATTTAAATTCATGAAACATACTTTGTTTCACAATTCGCACCCAAAGTTTAGTTACAAGAGTTAAGACTAAATGAAACTCAAGAAATAATCAGATTAAATTTTCTATGAAAAAATTCCAAAATCCGGCTGTTTTTTCCGAAAAACTTTTAAAAGTATTTGAACTCAATTCACAAAGGATGAATACCCAATCAATTTTTTTATTTAAGATCATTGGACATTGCACTCATCTTCACAAAGCTTTCAAGTTATATAAAGGGTTTTCCATTGAGAGGTGTTATTTTGATATTAAAAAAAAGCCATTTTTTAATATAAATGATCGGATGTTTATTTCATTATAAAGAAGAAGCTATGTGGTTAATGGTACAAAATAACATCGGCAAATGACCACCACAACCACGCTTACAGGACCATATCCTTTCAATGAAATTTTCCGTAACCAAATCGCAAAGTAGCTGCCCTATGTCCTCGATAGCCTCACGAATTCCATCTTTGAATCGACGCTGGGCTATTGGCGTAGAACTTCTCTTTCACGTGGCCCCAAAGAAAGAAGTCGCAAGGTGTTAAATCACTAGATCTCGGAGGTCAATTGTGATCACCTCTTTTAGAGATACCCAATCAGCAAAGACACGACCTTGTTGTTGACTTCTTGTGTTAACTGAACTTTATAAGCCTTAAGACAGAAATCTTTATGCAAAATACGGTGTAATGACGTTCGTGGAATGCCTAATTCCAAAGAACGACGAAGAATGGACAAACCTGGGTTTCCTTCAATACTTTCGGCTACAGCAGCAATATACTCGGCTGTTCTCGAGCGACGTGAACGGGTTTTATTTTTCACATCATAAAACTTGTCCCAACAGCTCGAATTTTTCTACCAATTTCTTTATTGCGGTCCGACAAGGTGCATCACGACGACCAAAAACGTTCGAGTTTCACGAACCGTCTCTGCCAAATTTTCACCAATTTTAGTGAATTTTAATAATTTCAATGCGTTCTTGAAATGTGTATCGTTCCAACTTTATCAATAGCGTAGTTTCCACTTGTCAAATGTCAAAAAATGACAGCTTCAAACGTGACATCTACCGAAATGGCGGGCTTTTCAAAATAACACCTCTTATTGGAAAACCCTTTATTTGTAATGGCCTATTCAGTATTCAGGAAGCTCCTTTGTTTTTCTCGAACGAGCGCGAAAGTGTTTCTGTACTTCACGTCAACCTTTCCTTCAATTTTTTGGTTAAAATTTATTTAAAATGATCTTAATGAAGAAGAACTAATACATTTTCTCCAATCTCTTCAGAATAACTTCATAATTCTATCTATCTAGAACTTCTTACGGTATTTGTAGGTACCCACCAAAAAATCACAATAAACAAGATCCACAAATTCAGCAGATAAGAGGAGGACCTAAACCATTATTGACTGTGGCTCAAGGTCCTTAGTCAACGGAATAAAAATAACATGAGTGTGACGTCTTGAGAATTCCATCAGGCTGCCGACTCAAGCGACACGTTTCCACTCAAAAATTCACCGTAATAAATATTTTCGTTATCAGAGTTTCCATATTTGCAGTTCTAGTTCGGCCTGTGTCGGCACCTTTGATCTTTTCATTTACCGAATTCAAACACAGTTTTCTGGAAAACGAATGATAAAGCGGCCTCAAACATGGTTATTTGACGAAGATTTTATATATCTACACCCACACGTCGTAATATATCGGTGTGGTAATAAGGTTGATTTATTATGATATTTCGTATTTTTTGATTTATGGGCGATGATAGGGAAAATTTATGTTGGTCTTGTTCCTAATTAAAGAGTTAGGTATGCTGCACTTGCATGCTTAGGTGCTGCCTCGATATTAGATGTGGATGATGGTTTAATATGAATCTCCTAAGATATTGAACTCATGAACAAATTTTATCTGATTTTTGAGCTCTCGTTCTAATTAAACGAGTGCTGTATCGTTTTGCCCAAACGTCTGTAATTTTCGAATTTTGAGCCGAAAATGGTCTCAAACGATAGAGTAGACTCCGTGATGACGAATCCGTCGTCAAATTCAATTCTGTCCGTGGGGCCGTCCGGCCGTCAGTTAGCACAATTACTTTCGAAGGGATTGTCCTAGAGACTTGAAATTTTCAGGGTGAGTTCGGCTCCCAGATGGCTCGATTAAGTTCGTTAACCAGCCAAATCGTACAGGATGTTCCATAAAATATGGGTATTCAAAATTTAGTTCTCAATATCTCAGACAAAACAAAACCAATTGAAATAAAATGTTACGGCCATATGCAAGATGCTTATAATAAACCTCATGCAAAATGTTTTTGGTCATAATTAAAAAAACATAGAAAATTCAATTGGAATATTGAAAAGAAGAATCTTCATATTTACATGAAAAGGTATCCGATTCGAATGGAATTTATTTTATGAGTGGAGATTGATACACTGAATGTTCATGCTAAATTTTTTGGCCATAGTGTTAACAGAACCAATTAAATTAATTAGAATATTGAAAAGAAGAATCTCTATATTTCCATAACAGGATAACCGATGCAAGTGAAATTCATTTTGTGAATTAATACTAATATACTGAATGTTCATGCAGGATTTCAAGAGGATCGCATCATTAGAACCATAGAATCAATTTTTTTTATTATGTATTGTTTTTACATATTTTATTTTTTCAATAATTTCCAGAATAATATTCCGATTGTGCTGAGATTCTGCATTTATATATTTGGTATCGATCTAAAGTGTCATATAAAGTTTTGAGGTCTTATTGCTCCACCAAAGAACGAGAGCGCTCAGAAGCTCCTGCTCAGGACTTTCTTAAATTTTTATTTTATGTTGAAAGTCATTTGAAAAACTATATTTTAACGGAATGAAATGGTTTCAACGTTGAAACGAGCTCTGAACTTTGAATGATAGTTTATATAATGTATATAAATTTTAATTCGATATAATTTCATTTATGAATTTTGAATTACAGACAGTCAACGCTTTCAAAAATGGACTCGACAGCTGGAGAAGTAGTGGAACTGTGTGAACACTTTTTTTTTCACATTTGTGGTTTTTGTTAAATTTCGTTTGCCTTCACTTAATTATGTTTCTTATTCTAAAACTCACTTGTGTCAATTTTTTTTTCTCTCGTTTTACAGTTGTGTTTGTATATCTTAAGTTTAGAGTTTAAAGGTTATGTAACCTCAACTCTGTTATCTGGTATAATAATAATAATAATAATAATAATTTTTTTTCAGTTTGTGAGAGCTCATTTTATTTTCAAACGAGTACTATATCGTTTGGTCCAAATGTCTGATTTTTCGAATTTTCAGCCGAAAATGGTCTCAACGATAGGGTTCTAATCCCTGATGACGAATTCGTCCGTTAGCACGATAACTTTCGAAGGCATTGTCCTATAGACCTGAGATTTTCAGGGTGAGTTCGGTTCCCAAATGCCGCGATTAAGTTGTCGTTAACCTGCCAAATCGTACAGGGTGTTCCATAAAATATGACTTTTCAAAATTTTTGTTTTCTCTCAATATCTCAGAAAATACGAAACCAATCGGAATGAAATGTTACGGCCGAATGCAAAAAGCTGATAACAAGCCTCATGCAAAATTGTGTGGCCATAGTGTGAACAGAGTCATAGAAAATTCAATTGGAATATTGAAAAAAACTTCATTTTTCATAAAGAGATATCCGATTCGAGGGAAATTTTTTTGTGAATGGAGATGGATATAGATATTCGTGCAAAATTTCAAGAGTATTGCCTTATATGAACCACAAAAAGTTCAATTGAAATATTGAAAAGAAGAATGTCTATATTTCCATAAAAAGATATCCGATTACAGTGATTTTTCTTTTGACTTCTTTTGATTGAAATACTGAATGTTCGTATCATCAGAACCACAGAATTCAATTTTTTTAATTGTAAAATTTTTACGTATTTCAGTTTTTTGAATAATTTCCAGAAATTCATTCCGGTCCAAGCGAGATTTAGATATATATTTAGTATCAATCTCAATTCCTATACGAATTGAATTTGGCATGGAATTTTTTTTAGGATTATAAGAACAGAACCATTCAATTCTGATATTTTTAGTTATAAATCTTTCACATATTTTATTTTTTTATTAATTTCCAAAATATATTAAGATCGTACTGAGATTTTGCGCCGAAAAGCACGTGCTTTTTTTTCAAAATTTTTCAATTTAACTCTGAAACAGTTTATATGCAAAATAATTGTTGCAAAACCGAGCAGGCCCAAGATACGATCTCAGGTCAACGTTACGTGATATTCTAATAAAATACTTCGTATAAATATTCAAAAGAATCGAATACTGTCCAACGTACCTACCTACCAATTATTTGTGTCAGTATGATAATAGCACCTTCTTGTCTGTGACATCTAATACACCAGACATTTTTCTAGCTGTTAGATACGTCTTCATATTCGTATAATAACCTGCGATCATCAGGTTTCTCCTAAGTTATTCATATACAGGTTGTTGCATAATTAATTGCGATAGTTTTTTGGGTCCTCGTTTCTTATGCCACCCACATCGGGGACTTTGAATTTAGAAATTGTTCTAACCTTTGCATGTGAATGATGTGAAGAGTAAACAATTTTTTTCGAGATTGTGAAGATCATGTTGGTACGTAATTTTGGTTGAATCAGTAGGTAGTATGTGTATGTGTAATGGCTCATCTCAATTAAGATGATGAGTAGGTTTTATGAAGTGAAATAAGGAAGAGGAAGATCATAAAATGATAATTAAGAGATATTTACGTGACGAAGAGTTTATAATCTTGGGAAGTTAATTTTGACACACTTGCAGAACATTTCGATGAACAACAAAATGAGTAGTTATTGTATTGAAAAAGACATTCTGTAGAGTTTTTGACCTTTCTAAAAGTTTATCCTTAGAAACGTAAAGAACTTTCTAATTAGAAAACACTATACTTTCGAAAAGATAATGGAAACATAGAGGGTAAGTACTAAAGGTTCACATTAATTTCAACCATCGTTCAGAAAAACAAATTTTTCTATACAACATTAGCTTATTGAGTTCAGGTAAAAAAAACAATTTGTAAATCATTTTTTGATCCGTCTGGTATGGAAATTATATACAATGAAGTATGGCATTTTCTATTTCCACGTAAAAAAAAGTACGAAGTTTGCTTCTCATCACGTAATTGATCTTGAAATTTCTGAATATCAGAGTTCGTCTGTTTTTTTTTGAAAAATTCCGCAATATGTCATAACCATTTTCCAAAACACTCATGATGAATCGTCCTTTCCTCAAGCTTTATCCGCATGATTCCATCTTCAAACGCCAATCAATTAAATTCCCTGAAATATCAACTGCCCGTTCGTAGATTCCCAGGATCGTGACAGTAGGCCCATAACCTATAACCCTAATCTTTTCATTCACAACGCGAGATCCGACAACAAAAAGTAGTCATCTCGTGTTATATGGAATCGCTTCTTAAATTTGGTCCATTCATATCTCCAACACCAAATTCTGTTCTTCACGACAAAAACGCTAGAGATAAGATCTATATTTCTGTCTGCCATGGGAATTATACATATATGAAATATGGCATTTTTCAACTTCACATTTGAAATTTGTATGAAGTTTGCTTACCATCAAGTAATTAACCGTTGAAATTTGAAATAATCGGTAGTCGTTCTATTTTTTTTTAAATTTCGCAATATGTCATATCCATTTCACTGAACAGCTATGATGATTCCTCCTTTCATACCGCTATATCCGTATGATTCCATCATCAAGCCCCACTCAGGGAAGTTCCCCGAAATATCAACTGTCCGTCCTCAAATTTCCAAGATCGTGACAGTAGGCCCAATACCTATAACCCTTACCTGCTTTTCATTCACAACTCAAGATCCGACCATAAAATTAGTCATCTCGTGTTCTATGGAATCGCTAACGAAATTCGGTCTTTAAATCCATATCTCGGACACAATATAACTTGTTCTTCATTTCGAAAATACCAAAGATCAGATCTATATCCGCCTGGTATGGGAATTATACATGCAGTATGACATTTTTCCATTTCCACATTTGAAATTTGTATTGACTTTGCTTAGCCGTTTGCTTATTGTCCGTTGAAAGTTTTCAATATCAGAGTTCGTTCCTTTTTTTTCTCGAAGAATTTCGCAATGTGTCATAACCATTTTCCAAAACTCTTATGATGATTCATCCTATCCTCAAGCTTTATCCACATGACTCTATCTTCAAGCTCCACTCAGTAAAATTCCCCCGAAATATCAACTGCCCGTCCGTAGATTCCCAGGATCGTGACAGTAGGCCCATAACCTATAACTCTAACCTTTTCATTCACAACTCGAGATCCCAGTATAAAAAATTAGTCTTCTCGAGTTCTATGGAATCGCTACCGAAATTTGGCCTCTACGTTACATCTCCGACACCAAATACTTGTTGTTGATGACGAAAACTCCAAATATAAGATCTATATCCGTCTGGTTATGAAATAATATAAGAAGTATGGCATTTTCCTATTTCCACATTTAAAACTTGTATGAAGTTTGTTTCGCACACGTAACTGTCCATTGAAATTCTGAAATATCAGAGTTTTTTCAAAAAATTCGCAATATGTCATAACCATTTCCCAAAAGAGTCATGATGATTCGTCTTATCATACCGCTATATCCGCATGATTCCATCCTCAAGCGCACTCATTAAAATTTCCTGAAATAACAACTGCCCGTCTGTAGATTCCCAGGATCGTGACAGTAGGCCCATAACCTATAACCAAACCTTTCCATTCACAACTCGAGATCCCAGCATAAAAATTAGTCTTCTCGAGTTCTATGGAATCGCTACCGAAATTTGGCCTCTACGTCTACATCCCGGCACCCAAATACTTGTTGTTGATGACGAAAACTCCAAATATAAGATCTATATCCATCTGGTAATGGAAAATATAAGAAGTATGGCATTTTCCTATTTCCACATTTAAAACTGAATGAAGTTTGCTTTTCATCACGTAACTGGCCATTGAAATTCTGAAATATCGAAGTTTTTTCAAAAAATTTCGCAATATGCCATAACCATTTCCCATAAAAGTCATGAAGATTCGTCTTATCATACTGCTACATCCGCATGATTCCATCCTCAAGGTCCACTCAGTAAAATTCCCCCGAAATATCAACTGCCCATCCTCAAATTCCCAAGATCGTGACAGTAGGCCCATAACTATAACCCTAACCTTTTCATTCACGAGATCCGACCATAAAAATTAGTCACCTCGCGTTCTATGGAATTGCTACGGAAATTCGGTCTTTACGTCCATATCTCCGACACCAAATTCTTTCTTCACTCGCAAACGCCAGAGATAAGATCTATATCTACCTCGTATGGGAATTATGCATGCAGTTTATGGCATTTATCCATTTCCATATTTGCAATTTGTATTTAGTTTGTTAGCCGTTTGCTTATTATCCGTTGAAAGTTTTCAATATCAGAGTTCGTTCCGTTTTTTTTCTCGAAAAATTTCACAATATGTCATAACCATTTTCCAAAACGCTTATGATGATTCGTCTTATCCTCAAGCTATATCCACATGACTCTTCAAGCGCCACTCAGTAAAATTCCTCGAAATATCAACTGCTCTTCTGTAGATTCCCAGGATCGTGACAGTAGGCCCATAACCTATAACCCTAACCTTTTCATTCACAACTCGAGATCCGAGCATAAAAATTAGTCACCTCGCGTTCTATGGAATTGCTACCGAAATTCGGTCTTTACGTCCATATCTCCGACACCAAATTCTTGTTCTTTACTTCGAAAACGCCAGAGATAAGATCTATATCCGCCTGGTATGCGAACGGAGAAGATATGATTCAATATGTGAATCATTGAGGCCCCCTTCAGAGCCATCCAAGTCCGGTTACACTCTTGCACGATGAGTTAGATATTTCTATGCGTAATTAATATTCAGTGTTTCTTCATTCGACCTCAGTATTTTGTGGTTATTGTGTTATTCCGGTTTTTCAGTAATTTCAACAAGGATGTGAGATGGTCTTTTAATTGTATGGTTTGCCCTTTATGGCTTGATTGAGTTTTGTTATTTATATTCTGTAATTGGTATTTGGGTAATGGATGAATATATTCGATGATACATTGATGTAGGTACGGATGTGGAATGTTGATGATTTAGAATGGAAATAGTAGCGGTGTTAGTGGAAGATAACTGGAAACATTCACTTTTATAATGTAACTATACAGTGTGTAGTTAAAAGTAGGGACCACGCAGGTTGCCTTCTATACTTCGGTATTGGACAACCCTAGTTGTGCAATCTGGCAACTGACAGATTTCTGAACATTATTCATTTATTCAGGAATATCCAAGGTGACCTCTCCAAAAAATCCTCCTCGGATGAAGGGTTTTCCAATAAGAGGTGTTATTTTGAACAGCCCGCTATTTCGGTTGATGTCACGTTTAAAGCTGTCATTTTTTGACATTTGACAAGTAGAAACTACGCCATTTATAAAAATGGAACGATACGCGCTTCAAGAACGCATTGAAATCATTAAAATTCACTATAAAAATGATGATGAAAATTTGGCAGAGACGGTTCTTGAAACTGGAACATTTCTGGGTCGTCGTGTGAAGCACCTTGTCGGACCGCAATGAAGAAATTGGTGGAAAAATTTGATCTGTTGGGACGAGTTAGTGATGTGAAGAATAAAACCCGTGCACGTCGCCCAAGAACAGCCAAGAATATTGCTACTGTAGCCGAAAGTGTTGAAGAAATCCCAGTTTTGTCCATTCCTCGTCGTTCTTTGGAATTAGGCATCCACACAAACGTCATTACACCGTATTTTGCATAAAGATTTGGGTCTCAAGGCTTATAAAGCTCAGTTAACCCAAGAACCCAAGCCGGCCGATCACCAATAACGTCGTGTCTTTGCTGATTGGGTCGTTGAAATGCATGGAAATGATCCGGAACTCTATCGAAAAATCATCTTGGGTGATGAGACCCATTTCCACCTAGGTGGCTTCGTCAACAAGCAAAATTGTCGCATCTGGTGCTCGGAAAATCCAAGAGTTATTGTTGAAAAGCCTCCCTATCCTCAACGTGTGACAGTTTGGTGCGGTTTATGGTCCGGCGGAGTCATTGAGCCTTACTTTTTCGAAAATAAGGCTGGATCAACAGTTACGGTGAATGGACCGCGCTATCGAGAGATGATTAATGATTTTTTATGGCCGAAATTGGATAGTATTGATCTGGACAACTTTTACTTTCAACAAGACGGCGCTACGTGTCACGTGATCAACGAAACCATTTATTTTTGTGGGAAAAGTTTCCGGACCGTGTTATCTCTCGAAGAGGTGATCACAATTGGCCACCGAGATCTTGTGATTTAACACCTTGCGACTTCCTCCTTTGGGGTCACGTGAAAGAGAAGGTCTACGCCAATAGCCCAGCGTCAATCAAGGCCTCAAAGATGGAATTCATGAGGCTATCGAGGACAAAGGGCAGGCACTTTGCGATTTGGTTATGGAAAATTTCATTAAAAGGATATGATCCTGTAAGCGTAGTCGTGGTGGTCATTTGCCCACTTTTAACGGCATAGCTTTTTCTTTATATTGAAATAAACATCCGATCATTTATATTGAAAAATTGCTTTTTCTTTGAATATCACAATAACACCTCTTATTGAAAACCCTTTAACACAATAAATATTCACATAGTCCACGAAAATTGAAAATTCACCTGTTCTCTTGAACAGATCCAGTATAAAAATAAAAACAGTGCGAATTTGAGAAATTTATAACACTTTTTTCTTTACAATATTAGCATAATACGTTGTTTACGAATTCTACAGACACAGTAAGATTTTTAGCAATGCCACTATGGAAAGCCGCGGTGGACGATGCTATACTTATAGGTGTTCCTATAATAATGCTCTCATTCAGAAACGCTTTATTGTGGTATTCTGCTTTCATTGGCTCACAGGAAAATTGCAATTCTGGACCTCTTCAAAGCATCTGTAACTTACAGAAATGGTTAAATATTCTCAAGTACTCGACGGGTGATCGGAAGCCAGATACCCAGTATGGGAAATTGAGAGAACCAGTGTACTATATGAACTTAATAAATGCTCTACAGCAATTTTAGCAGTTTTCCTGTTTTCAATTAACTATATTATAGAAAGAAACTCAAACTACATTTAAATGAATATATTTTCAAATTCAAATCAAAACCATTACAAATACGACGTAGGTAAGTCCCATGATCAAAACTTCCGATTGAAGGTTATGTTTATCGATAAATAGTTCAAGAGTGACACTGTAAATAATATAGTTACAGTAATTCAGAATAGCATTATATACGAATCTGTAAGGCGGCCAGTTACAGAATCATCGTACGCTACAGTATCGTAACTTACAGATGAAAACCAGAATACCACCATTAGTTATGACGAAATACAAATTATTCATTTGTATTAAATGATTATCAATATTTCCATAGATAGAGACGATATAGTAAAGAACATACTCACACTAGTTAGTAGGCATATGTAGATGTAAGAGTTTCATTCAATTCACTTGCCTGAAAGTCAGTGGGGGAAACCGTTAAAAGCTAACTGTACGAGTTTCTCCATTCATGATTATAGAGGATAATATAAATTACAAAATCGCCCACAAGTTCTGGGAGTATTTCGTGGATTAATGTTGACATTCCCAACCAGAAAATTATACGAACAAGTTGAATATTTCAAATTAATTTTCATAATTAAATTTCCATACTCAAGTTTTTACAAGACGAATAAATCAAGCATTTAAGATTGTGGAATGGAGGTTACGTCGAGAAGGAATCTGTCAGGTTGCATTAATGAATTTTTTAATCATTAGTTTAATGGTTTATTTGGGTCCAGGAATTTAATGATATTATTGGATTTTATGCCATTGGAAATAGGCGGGAAAATATTTTTGCTGTATACCGGATTATTATTAATTTAAAACTGTTACGAAAAGTTATATGTACGAAAAATGTTATTTATAAAATTTTTATCAAATTCGTCAATTTTCTGCAAGCGTGTCAACAAGAGAAGAAATAAAAATCAAAATTTGTCTGAAAAATCGTCGAATCACTATTAGGTAAATTGCAGAAAATGTTCGCATATTAATCGGCTCATGTCATTCAATTTTTTAGAATATTTTGGGCTTGACACGTGTGGCAGCGAAGTTTGTTCCGAAATTGCTACATTTTTAGCAAAGGCCAGGAGTTGTTGAATGACGTCAACGACAGTTTAGGTTTGCTCAAAAGTATATAAACTGATGGCAAAACGTGGGTATACGGTTATAACGTCGAAACCAAGCCCAATCATCCCCCCTGCTAGATGACTCAAGACCGAAAAAAACACTCCAAGTTCGATCAACGGTGAAGCAAAAAATTAAGGATAGAAAAAGAGGAAATACCCTACAACTCTAGTACTAAAATCCGACTACGTTTTTCGGTTAGATGATCAATTCTGACACATAGATGGCGCTGAAAATGATATATATTTCTATAAGGAGAATGCTATAATGAGCGCCCAAATTCGAATCAAATTATTCCTACGTATTGAATCAAATTTAAACGTCGAGCCCAGAAAAAACATCCTGATCGATAAAAACATATAGTACGTTCACGAAAGGTTGAGCACATAGTAGGCGTTTCTTTATTTATCTGAATTTGGCAGTATTTGCTGTCATAACGTAAAATAAAGTCAGCGTTGCCGAATGTACCCTGCCTCGTGCGACGAGCTTGCGAGTTGTCAGACAACTCTATGCAATATTGACAACATTGCGTATCAATCTGACAAGAAAATGAAGAACATAACCTAAATTTTAATATACACAGTGGAATATGCCAAATTTCCATGGCCAACCGACGGCTCAACCTTTCGTGAATGGACTATAGCTAGTGCTTTGCTTCGTGATCAGGATATTATTTTTCATCTCAACATTGTTTTAAATGAATTGATTAATGAAATGCGACATTGTATTGCTATAGTTTCATTAGAAATCACTACTCACTAAAAATGTATTTCAATGAAATAGAATAAAAAATCAATAACTTTCCTACATATCAGTTACTGAATTATCAAAACCATTAAAAATAAACCACAATTTGAAGATGGAATTGAAAAAACAATGGAAATTTCAATAGGGATAGTGCTTCTCCATTTGTTATTAGTTGATCTGTTGAAAAATGCTCACTGCATATTCTATAGCAGCTACTGAGATTAATCTCTTCGCCCAGAAAGCTCTATCCCATAGATGCATAATACTAACTAGATGGCGAACCTGTCAAAAATTTTGAGGCAAACGGCGGCCATTAGCAGTTTGGGGTGAATTTGAGAGTTGTCAATTTTTTTTATGAATTATATTAGAATTACCAATATTCCTTTATTTATTTTATTTCAACGAATTAAAATGATAGGATTACCAATATTGTTAATAACTAATCACAAGAATCGAAAATATTATTATTTTAATAGACCTAAATGTCAGAGTTCACAGAACACTAATTGTATAGAGTTCGTTTTTGGTTTTTCATCACTTCTTTCAAAGGACGTCTATGTTTCAATCAAAATTCGAGCATGGACCTATTATAAATATATGAATTCGAGCTCAGATGGCATAAAACATCAAAATATTTGTGGTTCACCCCAAAGTGCAAATGGCGGCCATTTGCCTCACTTTTTTCTACGTGACAGTAAGGAAGTTCGACGTCCAGTTAGTATTATAGGTCCATGCTCTATCCATTTGAGATCACTGAATTAAAAAGCAATGAGAAACAGAGATACATGATACGAGTTTCAATACCTACCTAAATTCCATTTTCTTCGACAATGTAAAAAATGCAGATTCAGGATTGGCCTTTCTATTATTTTTGCAGTTCATCACTATACAATATGCTCCGTAAACCATTTGGAGTTTCAAAAGATGCACACAAAATAGATAAGCACAAACACAATACGAAACGCAAATAAAATGAAGCTACGAATAGGTTACCCACGTGCAAGTATGACAATCAATAGTCAATTGTTTTGCTCAAAATGGCCTCTACAATCTTTGAATTTACCTATTTTATCGAATTTAGTACCTAATCCTGACACATAGATGGCGCTAACATCATCGTAATCGCTCCGTTTCCTATCTTTCTCTCCTTAACCTTGCTGTGAAGGCTTTGCTCAATGTTTTCTTCGATAACTATGGGTGGTGCATCATGAGCTCTGCTAAAAGGTCGCAATGTTGGCAAGAAATACTACGTTGGCGTGAAGTCATATGCTCATACGATTGGTGTGATGGAATCTGTATCACGATAATGTATATACCTCTCACATGAACGCTGGTTCATGGTTCTAGGATATAAAAAACCGAAATAATGCTCCAACGCCAACCATATTCACCAGATTTGACTTGATGTAACATTTTCTTATTCCAAAAACTGAAGAGCCTATTACGAAAGGTAAGGTTTTGCCACAATTTATGAGATAAAGTCAAAATCGAACATGGAAAAGCCGGAAAGCCCATTTATGAAGTGCTTCGACGATTGGAAGAAACGCTTACATAAGTGCATTATCTACCTATAAGCATCTGATCAACTAAGTGATACACAAAACTGTCACTAGGTCATTCACTATTTGAATGCAGTTTTTTTTATTCCATCATTGTCATTAATTTCATATACTTACCTATTGCTTGTTATACGGAGCTTTTTTAGGTATTAATTTTGCCTCATCATCTTCTGGCAGTTTCAAAACTTTGGATTCAACATCTTCTTCTGTCTTCACTAACAATCATTTTAAAATCAACAAAGTTGCTGCTATATGACAATATTGCCTTCCATATCTGCTTCGATGTATCTATTGGACTATAAGTAGGTACAATTGACGATTGTCCTGATCTTAAAAGAATTTCAGCATGATTCTAGCGCAGGTATGATACAAATAGGTTATGAGAAAAACGTGGAAAATCTGACTTTACAGCAATATCTACTACAATGCAACTTTCGAATGCTCATAATGCTTCATAATGTAGATACTAGCTTTCAAAGATCACCATCAACAGCCACACATTAAGTAAATCAATCTGAAAAACAGGCCATAAATAAAAATAAAGAACAAACATTGCCTCCACCCTCTGTGCTACACCTCATATATTCTATGCTTTGCGCAGGCGAGGCAATTAAACCGAGTGGACCGTGGCTAGGTGTTACATGTGGGTAAGACCACGGTAAAAGGGGGGCAAACAGTAGCAATATTGGCTACTGTATGTGCTACCGCGTATTGGCTAAGGCGGGAATGAATGACGCATGCGCGGAATGAACGGTAGCCAACTGAGATGGCGTCAGAATCCACCGTCCGCAACATCCAAGTGAAAATGCAGAGCACGGTTTCGACAGCCTGGCGCAGTTGCCGGACTGGGCGAATATTTGCTTCCAAACGGCACTTACAAGCCGTAAAATACTGATATCACTCCAGATGTTCGCCCATCTTCCGAACCTACCCACGCATTCACGGTTCAATTCTTCGTAATAACTCATAGAATCTCGGACCTACCGTGTTACACCGTGCATTCCTGCATTAATGGAACGCATTCGTTGAGCGAGACCAGAGAATATGTTATGAATGGTCGCGGAATGCTCATAGAAGTTACAAAGTCGCATAACTTGGATATTCTTTGGAATGTGGACTTGTGTACCAGCAAAACGGGATGAGCTAACCTCAGAATAATATCTTAATTTAGGCGATGTGTACAGTGATAATTACCTGTGGCTGGTACCATGAGACGACCGACGGGTTATGGCATTTGTACGGGGTGTGTATGGGAATTATTATACTCGTTGTTTCTCAGCAAAGGCATTATCTCCTTAAGCTTGCAATGCCAAAGCATTCCGTGACTAGGTGAATGGGGTTTCTTCCTCCTTCCCACAGAACCTACACTCGTCAGTGTCCGACAATCCCATCCTCAACAGGTGCCTCCTGAGACGACAGTGTCCTGCAAGAAAGCCAGTGAGGAGGTGCAATTATTTCTTACTAAGATCCAGATATCTTTTGGATCTTGCTGTTTCAAAGTTCCGAAGGAACTTAGTGGAATAATCCGTCCCTGAGAGATTCAGTTTTTTCCTCTCGGCTTTCTCCTTCTCCAGAACGTCCTTTTTATAGGTATATTTATCTATACCACAAAAGGGTTCTGGACCAATAAGTGATATTCGTTCACCCTCTTTGGCAAGTGTATTGGCGTCTTCGTTTCCTTTGATTCCCGAATGGCCGGAAACCCAGATTAAAAAGATCATTTTTGCATAGAATCTCTCCGTACTGTAGAAAGTTCATCATCAATTGCAATCACTAGATCACGCGATGAAGGCCCGGATCCACGGCTTATTTCGCTTTTAGGAGAACAAGCTTATTCGAAACTAAACGGCCGATCGGTCGATAGGGGATGGACATCAGCTGTTGATTCGTTTCGATTTTCTTTCCTAGTTCCCTCCCTTTTTATTAGCAGAAATAGTATTTAATCCTGTCAGGGTGCAGTTTGTGGTAACATATTCCGGAAAAATTTGTAGGTGAGGCTGTTCAGATTTATATTTAAAAAATGGAAACACGAACGATAAGCGAAAATGATAATGTAAGGAGTAGGTAAACTGGAAGTACCGAAAGATCTCGTAGATTTATTCTGAATGAAAAATTGAGCCAAAGTCCTCATGATGAAAAAAATCTTATTAATAAAGTAATAAAACACCTCGGCCAGCTATGCCAAATTAAATTGTTAGTTCTAGTCATAACCATTCGTACGTTCTGCGTACAAAGTACAATACATGAGAATGACTGTTCGAAAGAAATTATTTATTGATATATATTCTCATTTTTTCTTGCATTTAAATGTGCATCTGTTTAAACAATGAAGCAGAGAATGATACTAATCGATTAAAATCAACCAATATTAAACCCATTCTTCGGACTAATCCCGTCAACGCACAAAGAACATGCATGGTTGTAATATCAAACAAAGCATTCATAGATAGCTATTTCGCCCTATTTGGGGCTCTTCAGTATGGAGGAGCTCCGTCTGAAAGCATTCTAGGTTCCCTTATAATAACAAAAACAGACTGCCATCTATTGGGATCCTTACGAACACTTACCTCCGATGCAAGAACCTTGAACGAAGTAGCGAGATGTTTATCCGTTTTTCATACAAACTGGTGGTAGTCCCACTATATGGATTTATCTTTCAGTCGATGAAGTGGAAACGCTCGGTTAATAGTACAATGACTGTAATGGACAGCTTGATTGCCAGTAATTAGATACACACATTATTTTGATATATACACATGCAATGTATTTTTTTTGCCATTATGTATTTTAAATTGTACTAGGCTGAAGGACTTCGGTCGCTGGCCTATGACTCAGGTGGTCAATAAATTACTGTTATTATTATTATTATTTTAGTCATAAACTAGATGTGGAGATAATAGTTCTCTGCTTTCATTGTTTTATATTATACCTGCGTTAGTCTTAAACGCATGAATTTTCATTTCGCTACTGCATAACAGGTCATTGTATGGTGAGATATTAGGCATAATCGATAAGGAAAACTCCTGTATATTCTGGTTATGTGAATCGACCTCAGAAACCACCTATGCCGATGCAATGAGCTGGTTCAAACCTTTCTTTATCTAATGTTTGGTATGACCCAAACGTCAGTCGATATAGGAACGAAGTCTCCTAGGAAAATAGTCAACATTTACAACTTTTACACTTCCTGGAAAAAGTATCTGTACTATGGGAACGAACAGAATACCTCATTGGCCAAAGTGACCAATCAAAACTAATGAGAATAGAAGTATCAAATTATAATGGTATTTCTTGCGTTTGACAGACACAGTAGCATATCAGTACTTTCCCGAAAAAACTGCTGACACCGAATGCATCCCTTTTCAAAATTTTCCATATCCATCTCAGACCACCGACAACAATCACAAGTTCCAGCTTCCAAGTCGAACCTGGACCAGTTGCAAGGTCAACATTTTCGTCGAAAGACCCCGTACCTTGCTGAACTCTATGGGTGGGGTAGTCGAACATTTACTGCGAGCTTCCACGCAGTGCCAGTCAACGCCGCGTGGGAACTGCACGGTAGTGTCTGAGAATCCTGGCCCCCCTTCTGCCCCCCTGATCTTGTGCCCCCCACGGGTTGGAGCTCCACCGTGTCGCATTCGCTCAAAGACCTAGGCGATCGGTGATTTTCTCGGTCTTAAAAATATGGTGATCGATCAATATCTCGAAAGGTCTTCTGGATTAGATAATGACCGACAGTCGAACCATTTGGACGTTTTTTCCATTACCTAACGCTTTTAAATAAATGGCGGATTACGTTACAACAGGGAGAATTAGGGGTTTAAGTTTAAAATGCGCTTTATTCGGTGTGTCTGACAAATAGTATGTTGAGTGAGTCTCGACCTTTTTCGACATTTCGAAGGAGGATGAATTAATTAACCACTAACCAGTGTAGATTTGTCCATCTTTTTTGATAAGCCATTTAAAGTTGTTATGGTCAGTTACCTCACTGAGAAATAGGTTTGGTAACCATTTTGTTCAGTTACCAACAGATTCCAATAGGAATCAACGTTGAAAATGATTTCACACTTTTCATATTCCAGTTTTTGAGCTGAACTAAAATTTTCTCAACATCAATATTCGATGACCTGATTTTGCCAACAGGAAAAATGATCTGATTCATTCGGTTGAGGCACGAAGTGATCGATGTCCGAATACATTTTTTGAAAGTAACGCAATTTCCTAAATTTTAATCGAAGAAATTTTCCATTTCAAAATAATCCAAAGGATCAAATCCTAGACGTTGGTAACTGAGTCATACATAGGTAACACTCTGCATAGAGCTTTTTCAACATCAACAAGAACACTCTCAGTTCTCCCTCTGACTCTTTACACAATATGAAGCAATCTCCAATAATCGAAATAAAAACAAACTCAAAAAAATCACATTAAATAAATTGGCGGATTACGTTTCAAGAGGAAGAATTAGGGGTTTGAATTTTAAAATTCGCTTTATTCGGTGTCTTGACAAATTAGTATGTGAGTGAGTCTCTACCTTTTTCGACAATTTCGAAGGATGACGGACGAATTAATTAACAAACTAAGGAGTGTGGATTTGTCCACCCTTTTTGATTACCCATTTAAAATGTGTTATGGTCAGTTACCTCACTTTGGAAATAGGTTTAGTAACCGTTTTGTTCAGTAACCAACAGATTCCAAAGACAAAATAACGTTGGAAATGATATCATGCAACATAAATATTAGATGACCTGATTTTGGAACAGGAAATAGAAGACATTTCTCATCTCAGAATAAACCAAATTCTACAAAGAGATGATCAATCAAAAGACTTTACTGATAAAGTCATACAGAACACTTCGTATAGAGCATTCAACATCTTCAACAACTTCCTCAGTTCATATTCCATGACTCATTCCACAAACCTAAAGTAATCTCCAATACTCAAATCCAAAAAAAGAAAGCCCATAAAAACTCAAAAAAGTTCAAAACGCAGCTTCGTGAGTTGTAACCACGCTTCCAGGGGGGGGTGCCATCTAATATCAACATTCAACAACTCACTAATTCGAAGACATACAGCAAAAACTGCATGATGATTCCCCATAACTAACGTCTTTCCGTTTCCATACGAACAGGAAATATTAAAGCAGAGTTTGATGGATTTCAGCGTTGTTTCTTTTAGAGTGTAGAAGTTCTGGAGAGCTTCATAAAAAGGAATTTCACTCTTTAGAATGTTCCAAATGATCAATCACAAGACTTTTATGACAAAGTCATGCAGAACACTTCGTATAGAGATTTCAACATCTTGAACAACTTTCTCAGTTCATATTCCATGACTCATCTAACAACCTAAAGAAAACTTCAATCCTCGAAAAAAAAAGAATATTCCAGATGATCAATCAGAAGACTTTGGTGACAAGTCATACAGAACACTTCGTAGAGAGCTTTCACATCTCATATTCCATGACTCATCTCACAACCTGAAGAAAACTTCAATACTCGATCCCAAAAAAGAACAGCCCATAAAAACTCCAAAAAGTCTAGAACACGGCTTTATGAGTTGTAACCACGCTTCCAGTGGGAGTACCATATAATACCAACACTCACCAACTAACTATTTCGAAGACATCCAGCAAAAACTGCATGATTAATCCCCATAACGAACGTCTTTCCGTTTCCCATACGAACAAGAAATACACTGCGCAAAAAAATTAACGCACATTATGAAAATCTCAAATTTATTCTACAACTGAAGGTGTTCTCAATGATAATTATTTTTATCAGAATTATGCATGCATACGTGATCCACTTTCAACGTTTTTCTTCAATACAGATGTTTTTTCCAGAAGGAATAAAAAAGATGAGATTATCAGATTTTGAATGTATTGGCTCCATTCTGAAATCAGTTGTTCTCGATCGATTCTAGTGATCAATAGTTTTCTTTCGTTTGATTTTCTACACTCGATTGCTATGCAACGCAAAACACATAATTTGACCAAGAGGAATGTGCCCAAGCGGTAGTTTTGCGAGAAGAAGGGTAGACATACACAGAATTGCAGAAAGGTTTGGAGTTTTCCATACAAGTGCGTCCAGAATTTTGCAGCGTTTCAGGGAGACAGGTATAAATGTCCGAAGACCAGGACAGCGTAGAGCACGGGTAACAACTGCCATTCAAGAGCGTTACTTGAGGGTTTCTTCGTTGAGACAACGGTTTGCAACCGCTCGCTTTCTTCAAAATCAGCTTGAGCAAACTCATGGCTGCAAATTAGCACTCAGACAATCAGAAATCGCCTCAGAGACTATGATTTAAGGCCTCGTGTCGCAGCAAGAGGCCCAGCTTTTACCCCAGCCCATCGAAGGGCGCGTTTCGATTTTGCAAGAGAGCATATTCATTGGGAAGAGGCTGATTGGGAAAGAGTTCTCAGTCTAGATTCTGCCTCTACCGTTGTGACCTACGTTCCCCTGTATACAGACGTCCACATGAAAGATATGCTCAGTACAATTTCCTGAATACTATGGTTTCGGGGGAGGATCGATTATGGTATGGGGTGGAAAATCTTTGACTGCTCGCACAGACCTAGTGGTCGTTGATAATGGAGCTATGAATGCTGATAGGTATCTTGAAGAGCATGTAGTGCCATTTTTAACCCATACATGGTGAAAATTTCATTTTTATGGACGATAATGCCAGACCCCATCGTACGCGCATCGTTCAGGAGTACCTTGAAGAGGTTGAAGTCTCTCGAATGGAATGGCCAGCAAGAAGTCCAGGTCTCAATTCGATTGAGCAGGTTTTGGGACAACCTCAATAGAAGGCTGAGAAGTTCAAAAAATCATCCAGCTACTCTTAATGACTTAGGAATCCAACTCAGAGAAATCTGGGAAGGATTAGATCAGAACATTTTAAGATCACTCATTTTGAGTATGAACTGTCGTTGCCGAGCTGTAATTAACGCAAAGGGGTTGCAATACTAAGTATTAAACCACTTATCAACATTCCAGTATTTCGAAAATTGTTTTTTTCTCTTCTTTCACATAAGATTCGGTGAAATCCTGAATTTTTCTTCCATTTAATGTGTCTTGTTTCGTTCAAAATCTTCCCGAGAGAACATAAAAAATAAGTTATAAAGTCAATGTAGAGTTACTTCCATTAAAATTGAGATTTTCAGAATGTGCGTTAATTTTTTTGCACAGTGTACCTAATAAATCAGAGTTTGGTTAATCAAATGATCAATTCCTAGACTTTGCTGACAAAGTCATACAAAACACTCTGCTTAGAGCTTTCACAATCTTCTGGAACTTTCCCAGTTCATCTCATATGATTCCTCTCATAACCTGAAGCAATCTCCAATACTTTTATCCAAAAAAAAAACACCCCAAAAACTCCAATAAGTCCATAACACGGCTTCGTGAGTTGTAACCACGCTTCCAGTGGGAGTACCAACACTCACAACTCAGTAATTCGAAGACATCCAGCAAAAACTGCATGATTAATCCCCATAACGAACGTCTTTCCGTTTCCCATACGAACAGGAAATATTAAATCAGCGTTTGATGGATTTCAGCGTTGACGGAAACTCACCTCTCCTAATGGCCGGCAACCATATAGGTCCTGAATCTATTAAACTATCCGCAGACAGAATAGTTAAATCTAAATAAAGGCAGGGTTTGCAATCAGAGTCAGACGTTGTGTAGGCTTGGTTGGAAAAGTTAAGCGTTCGTTGAGCTTCAAATGGAAGGATTCTCATTTCAGAATAATCCAAATGATGATCAATTCCTAGACTTTGGTGGCAAAGTCATACATAACAAACTGCATAGAGCTTAAAACATCTTTTAGTCCTTTCTGAGTTCTCATCCAATGACTCCTCTCATAACTGAAGATATCTTCAACACTCGAATCCGAGAACAGCTCATAAAAACTCCAAAAAGTCCAGAACACGATTCTATTGGCAGACTCATCTAATACCAACTCAATAATTCGAAGACATCTATTAAAAACTGCATGATTAATCATCATAACGAACGTCTTTATGTTTACCACACTAACAAGAAATATTAAATCAGTGTTTGATTAATCAAATGATCAATTCCTAGACTTTGGTGACAAAGTCATACAAAACACTCTGAATAGAGCTTTCAACATCTTCTAGAACTTTTTCAGTTCACCTCATGTGACTTCTCCCATAACCTGAAGCTATCTTCAATATTCGAACCCAGACAAGAACAGCTCAAAAAAAACTCCAAAAACTCCAGAACACGGTTTTTTGAATTGTAGCCATGCTTCCAGTGGAAGTACCAACACTTATCAACTCAGTTATTTGAAGACATTCAGTAGAAACTGCAAAAGTGAAGCATTACCGGAGCTCCAATTGGAGAAATTTTTCATTTCAGACTAATCAAATAATCAAAAGTGAGAATATGCCATAAAACTCTGCATAGAGCTTTCAACATCTACTCCTAGTACTGCTCTCACAAACGTAAGCAATCTCCAATACTCGAATCCAAAAAAAGAACAGCCATAAAAACTCCAAAAAGTACATAACACGGCTTCGTGAGTTGTAACCACGCTTCCAGTGGGAGTACCAACACTCACCAACTCACTAATTCGAAGACATCCAGCAAAAACTGCATGATTAATCCCCATAACGAACGTCTTTCCGTTTCCCATACGAACAGGAAATATTAAATCAGCGTTTGATGGATTTCAGCGTTGACGGAAACTCACCTCTCCTAATGGCCGGCAACCATATAAGTCCTGAATCTATTAAACTAACCGCAGAATAGTTAAATCTAAATAAAGGCAGGGTTTGCAATCAGAGTCAGACGTTGTGTAGGCTTGGTTGGTTCCTATTCCCGCGGCCTGCCATACGTAGGTGTAAGACTACGGCAGGGATTGTGTGTGGCCGTCTTGATTTAAGCATTGTCAACATTAGGTACTCGATTCTGCTCTTCGATTTGTTGCATCGGGGGGCAATAAAGAAGTTGCCGATCTTATACGGCGCAAGAGATCGATGAGATCCGTTTATCTGGATGTGTTCTCGCGTTGTTGCCTTCGTGCATGACTTCATAACTTCGAGTAATGAGAACGGTACCGGAGAATTTACGAAGGTGGCCATGGAGCTTTTGGCTCGTTTGGTGGTGCCTCTTATGGAATTTCGAGGTCTATTGGTGGCGAAGTTATTTCGTGGGTTTTGGTTGCGATTGATTGCTTTCATAATTATGCATAATGATAGGGTGGCCTGAATTGGTGATCCCTGAACTACAACTTTTTAACCCAGTTGCTCATTGTGGTCATCTTTTTACGACAATTTCTTTATGCTGTCAACCGCATGTTTTATGAAATCGAGTGATTTGATGAAGACATATCTTAATCAGAAGTAAATTCGAAATTTGAACATCATATAGCAGTCTCACTCACCAGCAAAATAATCGATCCTTTCAAAACATCGATGGAGTTTGTTAATTGATAAATATGTTATTTCAAGTCCGATTTGATTGAATTTTTTTTCAATTGTAGGTATGTTCATCCTTAATCAATCACCTTTTTTGAATTTCAAGAAAACTTGACGTTTGTCATTTTATAAAGGGTGAAACAAAATCTGTTCTTTTCCCTAACTTTATAACCACCCCTGGTGTGTTCTTCTTATTTCACCAGCAAGACACATCTTCTCCTGACAATTCAAGCCTTCATTTATAACAATTGCTAAATTTTTGTTAAAGATACAGGGTTTTCAGAAAAACATTGAATTTCGCTAAAGCTACTGGAACAAATTCAACCTATAATTCTGACCTGATGTAAATAAACTGAAAACTAAGTCAAAAACATAACGAGTTTTCCGCCCAGACGCGAATAATAGGTACAATTCATCTCAGCATGTCCTCATTAAGGTTTTGAATCAATTAGAGCATCATTGAGCTGCGGCAAATTTTCAGGAGTTGGTACGCGAGATCGAATTTCCATCTCAAGAGCGTGCAAACATGCCCAATTGGGTTCGAATCTGGGCTTAGAGCAGGTCAGTTGAATTCTGGGATATCAATATCTGCCAAATACTCCCTGGCAATCCTAGCTACATGCGGTTGATGCGGTCGGGAATTATAAAGCATTAACACGAAATCGTCTCCAATAAACGGGCATACGGAACAACATGTCACGCTAAAACTTCTCTTGTTTTATGTTTTCACTCATTATCCAGTTTATTTTCATAAGGTTCGGATTTAAGGTTAAATCTGTGAAATACTTTCATAGCCATAGCCATAGCGAAATTGTGGAGTTTAATATTGCTCTGAAACCCTGTATTTTTAACAAAAATTCAGCAATTGTTATAAATGTGGAATGAAATTGTCAAAAGAACACGTGTCTTGATGATGAAATAAAAAATTACACGGTAACACAATTGGAACAAACCAGGGGTGGTTCTAAAGTTTAAAGGTAAAAAACAGATTTTGTTTCACCCTGTAAAAAGTGACGTACGCCGAGTTTTCTGGAATTTTAAAATGGTGATATATTAACGTTGAACATACCTATACAATTGAAGAAAATTTCGTTCAAATCGGACTTGAAATAACATATTTATCAATTAACAAACTTCATCGATTTATTGAGTGGATCGATTATTTTGCCGGTCAGTGTATATAACATGTCATATATCACCCTTAGATCAGTGGTGACGATAGAGGGTTGGGCATTTGTGGCCCAGAATTTTCAGTGGAGGTAGTGATGAATGAATAAGTACAATTTTGTTTTGCATAGGCTTCAACAATTAAGAGGGGCCTGGGCCAATGTCTGCCCCCTCCCTAGTGTTGCCACTGATTTAAGGGCGATATAATATATCAGTGTTATATATTTTTGAAACTAGAAACATTCTGAAGTAGAAAAATTATGTTTTTCATATTCAAGGAAACAAAAGGTCATGTAATAAATTAGGAAGGTTACCCATCAGCAAAATGAGATTAATCCTGGGGATTTCTATGGAAAATTATTTTCGTTTCAAGTTTATAGCACAAACAGGAACCAAGCTAATGACTAAAGTCTAAATGGCTAAAGGTGATTTTGGAACGAAAGATGATAGAGCTTTTGACGGCATTATAAGTTTTTCGAACCCCTGCACTATGTGATTCTTTTTTTGAATTTTCTATGCATATGAAGATGGTAATTCCTTCTGCAATTTTTGTGATAATATTTTGAATGTGCGTGTACCAATTACTTTTGCATTATAAAATCAAGTGATTTGAAGCCGACTTACCTTAATCAGACGAGAATTCGAATTCGTCTAGGTTAGATGCGCTGTCTAGTATCTGTTCATAAAATGTTTATCTGTCTTCTTCTCTCAGGAATTCACTTGAAACAAGTGAATACTCTCAAACCGCTGAACCATTCTCCCAAAATCTCATCCTCGAACTATTCATCCTTTACAGCAGGCATTGGCAAACTACGGCCCGCGGGCCATATGCTGCCCGCGAATAGAATTTTCTTGGCCCGCCAATAAATTTTTTCACACACGACACAACCTTCAAATTACCTCTTTGAATATGTAATGAGACGTTAGCAGTTGCGAAAGAATTTAATTTAAGAAGACATTTGCAAATATTTGCAAAAATACGGAAGTTGGACTGGAGAATTTAGAAATAAAAGAATAGAGAAGTTGAAGTAGAATTTGGTTGGACAGCAGAATATCTTTGTGAAGCTGAAGATATCGTTCGGGTAAGCAGGATACTCGAAGCCATTTTCAGAAGATGAAAGAAATTATGAAAAAGTGCTTGTTGGAATTAGCGGATACTTTGTATCCAGATGAAAGAAAACGTTTGCAGAAGTGAATCTATCAAGAAGAAGAGTCACAAGACAATAGCTGTAAATATAAAAGTTGCTTTTGGAAAAGTGGTGGAAACATAAAAGCACTGACAGCAATATTCATTCACGCAGTCGTTCAAAATTACAGAAGACTTGCTTGAGTCAAAGCCAACCTAATATTGATGCTCTTGCGAAAAAACGCAATCTTAGGTGTCTCATTAGATAAGAAATTTAGAACTCCTGACGGATGAGTTACGAAGATTTTTCGTTGAATTTTATCAGTTGGAGTTTTTTCCATCTCTTCCATTGTAAGGTGTTTTTAAATCTTGTTAAATACATTTTATTACTGTTAGAAATTTTATTCGAGTAAGTTTTCTGTTCGGCCCTTATAAAACAAGTTTTCCCGTGAATCAGTTACAGTCTCCAAAATAATAATAATCCAACCACGAACCAATCCCATAGCCTAATAGCATCAAAACATGGACAATCGACTAATTGATCCCCATTCCCATACAATAAAGATGTAGCATTCATAAAACAACACGTCTAAGGTTGAAACCACAGCAACAACAAATTCTCCCACCCCTCCTCATTAAGACCATAGACGAAACAACTCGACTATCATAAAATCTGTCTGCCAAAAACCCTTCGAGACCCTGATAAGATCCAACCAGTAATGAACGGATTGATTTCCTCCGCATCTCCCAAAAAAACAATAAAAATAAGAGGTGAATCCATTGGCGGCGCGTGGTTTTTTTTAGTTTGGGGGGCACATGTGGGCAGTTACTGGGGGTCCAGGAAGGATAAAAATTTGAAAACCACCTTCAAAACTAGAATACTAGAATAGTTTGCTATATTTTCATTTTCGGATAAAATCTAATTTGGCATAGAGTTGATTCTTTGTTTTTATTTTGTCTTTCAAATGGATTTAATCCTTGAAACTAGATCTGGTCCTTTTTGTTTGATCATCACCAGAAAATAACAAAAAATAAAGAAAACAATGATGACTATTACTAATTTCACAACCACATATCTATTCGGCTCTTTTATATGTGTCTATCTCAAAGGTTTTTTTATAATCACTTGTTTTTTACACGCGTGATCGATAAATTCGATTTGGGATGACCGATACTTTTGAAGCTGTCATTTTTTTATATTTGACAAGTAGAAACTAAGCCATTAATAAAAATGGATAGACGCTTCAAGAACCCATTGAAATTTTGAAATTCTCTATAAAAATGGTGAAAATTTGGCAGAGACGGTCGTAAAACTCGAACATTTTTGGGTCGTCGTAAAGCACCTTGTCGGACCGCAATGAAGAAATTGGTGGAAAATTAGAGCTGTTGGGACCAGTTAGTGATGTGAAGAATAAAACCTGTGCACGTCGCTCAAGAACAGCCGAGAACATTGCTGCTGTAGCCGAAAGTGTTGAAAAAACCTAGGTTTGCCATTCCTCGTCGTTTTTGGAATTAGGCTTTCCACAAACGTCATTACAACCGTATTTTGCATAAAGATTTGGGTCTTAAGGCGTATAAAGTTCAGTTAACACAAGAACTCAAGCCAGTCGATCATCAACAACATCGTGTCTTTGCTGATTGGGTCGTTGAAATGCATGAAAATAATCTGGAATTCCATCGAGAATTCATCTTGAGTGATGAGGCCCATTTCCACCTCGGTGGCTTCGTCAATAAGCAAAATTGTCGCATTTGGGGCTCGGAAAACCCAAGAGTTATTGTTGAAAAACCTCTCTTTTCTCAACGTGTGACTGTTTGGTGCGGTTTATGTTCCGACGAAGTCATTGGACCTTACTTTCTCGAAAATGAGGCTGGAGTGGAATGGATTGCGCTTTCGAAAGATGATTAATGATTTTTTATGGTCGAAATTGGAAAGTATTGATCTAAACAATGTTTACTTCCAACAAAACGGCGCTACGTACCACACAAGCAACGAAACCATTGATCTTTTGTGAGAAAAGTTTCCGGACCGTCTTATCTCTCGAAGAGGTGATCACAATTGGCCACCGAGATCTTGTGATTTAACACCTTGCGACTTCTTCCTTTGGGGCCACGTGAAAGAGAAGGTCTACGCCAATAGCCCAGCGTCGATTCAAGACCTCAGAGATGGAATTCGTGAGGCTATCAAGGACATAGGGCAACCACTATGCCATTTGGTTATAAAATTTCATTAAAAGGATATGGTCCTGTGAGCGTGGTAGTGGTGGTCATTTGTCTGATGTTATTTTCCACTATTAACGGCATAGCTTTTTTTTCTATAATGAAATAAACATCCTATCATTTACATTGAAAATGGAGTTTTTCTTAGAATGTCAAAATAAAACCTCTTATTGGAAAACCCTTTATGTAGCCATGTAGGTTTGGTCAGGTTAGGTTAGCCTGAGTTGGATAACGTTAGGTTAGGTTCGGATAGCTAAGATCGGAACAGTGCCAAGTATATATACGAGTGGAAATCACTCAAAAACACTTATTTTCCACTGAAAAAAGATCTGCCTCGTATTAAGAAAAATGACACTCTAAATATGAATGATTTATAGATATTCTTTTCCGCTTTTCTCGGAAAATATTGATGTGCCGCAGCTCAAATTCAAACTCAAACATCATAAAGAAACAAAATGCCGAATATTTCAAAAATTGGGGGTTCATCTCGTGCACATGTGCACCTATCGAGCAGCCGCCACTGAATAAAAATAAGAGGTGAATCTTGAAGCTCACGAGAGATGGCTACACGAAATAAAAAGATCCTCGGACGTCGGACAAGTTATCAATATAATAAGTGAACATTCGGTGTCTTGTAAAGAAATATATGGCGGCAGCGCGCATCTTTGGTGGCTTGGGAAGACCCCTTAGGAAGATGAAGAGTAGGTGGAATGTTGGGAAGGCCCCCGGGTCCTGGTAGCGACCATACCGCGCCCCTCCAGAGGGTCACAGGTCAAATTACCGCGCTGGTTGTTGCACATGGTTGCCGGTCCCGCGACCACGAAATTACTGGAGGTCCTGAGGTGCTGTTTTGTCAGGTGACACCTAATGGTGTTCGAGCTGCTAGGGTCCTTGCGTGCTCGCCGAGTTTCGTTTGTTCCTACCCGCTGCTTTTTCCTTGGGAAATAGGACTTTGATTGGGGGTTTACTGATTAATGGTGGTATAGTATAGCATAGTATATTTCCAGCATAATGTAAATACAGTAGTACAAGATTTAATTCATACAATTAAGATTGAAAGAAATCGTCACAAAATATAAAATATTCAAATTATACGGACATACAAAGCAACACTCAGTTACAAACATAACATTGAATCATTTAGGCACATAGAAACTCTCAACAGTAACAGTCATGGCAAGATATTCTCCCACAGTTTAAAAACTCTTATCGATGAGGAACCTCCTCACTACTCTAGTAAATGACTTCACTGGAAGGGCTCTGATCTCTTGCGGTAGCTTGTTGTACAATCTAGTATTCTGCTTTCATCTGTGCGCCAATCTGTAACTGTTCATAAGCTTATAAGGAAATTGCATTTCTGGACCTCTTTAGGGGATCTGTAGCTTACAGAAATCGTTAAATAGTTACGAGTACTCGACGGCTGATCGGAAGCATTTTCGAATGACATATTGTAAGGTTACGTTGAATGGTTTGTTTATTTTAGGACGAACGCATACATTTTAATATAAGAAATTCATGATGAATAAAAATTATGGCTTTGTTTATTGGATTGTTATCGAAAGAAATCATAACAGGTAAAACAGTGTTCAATAATATACATGACCTGAAAATTCATTATTTTTTGAATTAGGAACTTAATGAGAATTGGAAGGAAAAGATTACGTGATCAAATGAATTCATTTTAAATGCCGGATGCCCAGGAAATGTTCATATTGAAGAAATGCCGAATGCCAAGTTTGTGAACATATTCAGATTGAAGAACCAGTGTAGCTACTATAAACTTAATAAAGGATAAATGCAGCAATTTTAACCAAGAATTATTTTTCTCTCTTGTTTTCAATTTATTAGATGAAAGAAACAAACGCAAACTACGTTCAGATACCTAAATGCATTTTCAAATTAAATTCAAAACCATTTACCTACAAAATAAGTAAAAAGTTCCATATAAGAATAATGAAAGCAGATAATCATATTAATAGATCGAAATCAACCAATATTAAACTTATACTTCGGAGCTGATCTCGTCCTCGTTCAAGACAAAATGCAAGGAAGTGGTAGATATCAATCAGAGCACCTATGGATGGCCATTTCGTCCTTAGTAGGACTCATCAGCACAGGATAGCTCTGAATGATACCAGGCTTTCTTGGAACTTCAAACGAAATGCCCCCTTTTTTCAGGTATAAATTTACCGAATACGCCATCTCTAGTTCCATACGACAACCTTCTTCCGTATCAGGAACTTGAATGAAGTAGCGAGATGTTTACCATTTGTCGCATTGATCGAAGCCTAAGGCAGTTTGCAGATTTTACGTCCTCGGTCCACGACGCGGAGCGCTCAGGGTAATGTCAGTTGACACCGTCGTTTGAAGTTCCAAGAAAGCCTTGAATCATTCAGAGCTATCCGGTGCCGAGACCTAATAAGGACGAAATGACCATCCATAGGTGCTCTGTTGATACCACTTCCTTGCATTTTGCCTTGAACGAGGACAAGATTAGCTCAGATTAATATATTGTTGTTATTATTATTATTCTCTGCTTTCATTATTTTTGTTTTCATGGTGATGTTACGCGTTAAACCACTGCTTGTTCCATATAAGTTGATGCGGATAATCTGACAGTCTTATTTCACAACAACTCCTGAGCTGACAGTTAATTAATGCAAACTGAAAACACTTTCCTGTTGTTAGTACAATATGCCCAAATGAATTAGCATGAAATAAGTGTGTTTTAAATTGCACGGTCCATTTAAGAATAAGGAAAATATAGATGGTGCACTGAATTTGTCTGGATATTGTGACATTTAAGAAGTGTGAAGTATAAAATTCGTACACGATATAACAACCCGTTCGAATTGTTGAATTATTTTATGGAAATCTGCGTTCTGTGAAAAGTGTTTTCAGAAATATATGTGAATTTTATGGTTAACAAAATCGTTCTTCTGAAAGCACTATTGGTCGAATTATTAAAAAATTTCAAGTGATTGGTTTGGTGGAAGATCAAAAAAGTGAAAAATGCAGTCGTTGAGGCCGTCCACAAGAAAATATTGATTTGGTTCGTGAGGGTTCTGCTGAAGTACACAACATGGCGTATTTTATACAAGGACTCAGCTCTGATGGCTACACCTCACTTTTAATATGACACAATTGATTTGTTAAGACAAACATTTCCTGGACGAACAATCTCCAGAAAGGGTGATGTCTAATTGCCACCAAGATCATGTGATTTGACACCGTTCGACTATTTTTTTGGGTTATCTGAAAAACCAGATCTATAAGAATAAACCACAATCGGTTACTGAACTGGAACATAAAATTATTCGCATCCTTAATGAAATAGAGCCTCCTCAACTATGTCAAAATGTCATTTAAAATTTTAACGATAGAGTGGACGTCTGAAGAGCTGCGAGAGGAAGCCATATTGAATATGGTCTGTTCACGAAACTTGTCAAGTTGTCGGTTGGCCATGGAAATTTGGCATATCACACTGTGTAAATTAAAATTTTAGGTTATGTTGTTTATTTTCTTGTCAGATTGATACGCAATGTTGTCAATATCGCTTAGAGTTCTCTGACAACTAGCAATCTCGTCGAACGAGGCCGGGTACATTCGGCAACGTTGGCTTTATTTTACGTTATGACAGTAAATATTGCCAGCTTTCGTGAACGGACTATATGTATATTATTTCTCGTGTATATATTTCATAACTGGTAATTGTTAAAAGTTTTTGAAAATGAATGCAAAATACATATGTGTTTTTTATCGTTTTGAAAAACTGCACAATTTGAAATAACATTTACAGTCCGTTCACGAAAGGTTGAGTCGTCGGTTGGCCATGGAAGTTTGGCATATTTCCCTGTTCATATTAAAATTTTAGTTGTTATTTATTTTCTTGTCAGATTGATCCGCAATGTGGTCAATATTGCATAGAGTTCTTTGAAAACTCTCAAGCTCGTCGAACGAGGCAGGGTACATTCGGCAACGTTGACTTTATTTGACATTATGACAACAAATACTGCCAACTTCAGATAAATAAACAAACGCCCACTATGTGCTCAAACTTTCGTGAACGGACTATAGTTACTTTTCGAATTACACACACAAAACATCCAACAGCTGAAACTTGGTTTAGTATCTATCTCTCTTCTGTGGTATAGAACCACAGACAATGATCACAGAACTAAAAAATCCCTGGTGCGTTCCATCAACGTAAAAAATAATCCCACGCGGAACGAAAGGCCAGAACCATAGAAGAGTAGGTTCCAATGAACGAACCCGATGCTGGAAACCTAATCATGGCCTTCCGCCGTCAAGATTTTATTATGACTTTTTCACTGTACTTATTGTGCATTATCACAGATAAATCACAGGCGGCGGTAGGCCGAACCACATAAAACACGCCTCCATAAGCGATTGGTTGAGAATATAATGTCGAATTGAAGATTCTTGATCAGAATGTTGATGGGAAATAATTCACAGATTCCTTTGATGTTGAAGAAGCGCGTAGAGCACAGAGTCCGACAGCGAAGCGAAGAAGAAATGAGTTGATGGTGTGAGTTCTTAGAAAATCTATAGTCTTCTTGTCTTTGGAAAGTCTTGCTTTTGGTGCAGGAAACCGTTGTGTGGTGAAAAGAAAAACCATTGATTACCGTAAGAAGACTAGAAACACACTACTCTTCAATGCTTTGTAATGCTTCTTGAGATAATGATAGGTACTTCAAATACCATTCACTACAAATATCCAGACATACGACAATAAAGCTTTTCTGAAAGGGACCGAAAAACAAAGACATACTCAGAAATATCAAAATGAGATATTTTCTTCTTATCGAACAGCAATTAATTAATTATTGTTCAATTACGTATTGTGAATTCTCTCAATACTTTTGTATTTCATCCATTTCTGCAGTTCATTATTCATGTCTAAATACCTATAAGATCTTCTCACACTCTAATGGAAGTTGGGGTCTCCTCGAATTGACTAAGAAAATAGTTTCATAAGAGAAATTTCAAACAGTTTTTTTTTTTTTAGTTCATTCAAGTTCTTGACAAAAAGTAAATTTTTTGCTCCGATAGTATAGATTATAGGTTATATGGATTTTCAAGGAAGTTACACTACACTACGTCTTTATGCTCAGAAATATCAAATGAGATGTGTTCTTCTTATCGAACAGCAAAAATTATTGATCAATAACGCATTGTGTATTTCATCCATTTCTGTTCATTACTCACGTCTAAATATAAGATCTTATCACACTATAATGGAAGTTTCGTTCTTAACGCACTGTTGGGGTCTCCTCGAATTTGACTTAGAAAATAGTTTATTTAGGGAAATTCAAACGGTTTTTTTTTTTTAGTTCATTCAAGTTCTTGACACGTGTTTCGGTCTTGCGACCATCTTCAGGGGGGGTGCAAAAAGTTACTCTTTAACTCCGAGAGTAGTTTATAGATTATATGGATTTTTAAGGGAGTTACACTCCACTACGTTTTAGGCTCAGAAATATCAAATGAGATGTGTTCTTCTTATCGAACAGCAAAAATTATTGATCAATTACGTATTGTGTATTCTCTCAATGTTTCTGAATGTCATCCATTTCTGTTCATTACTCATATCTGAATATAAGATCTTATCACACTCTTATTGAAGTTTCGTTCTTGACGCACTGTTGGGGTCTCCTCAAATTTGACTTAGAAAATAGTTTTATAAAAGAAATTTCAAACAGCTTTAGTTTTTTTAGTGTCAGTTGCAGGAACGTCCATTAAAATTTAAAGGTCCATTAAACTCTTAATCCTCCATTATTACAAGGAACTAATGGAGGATTAAGGGTTTAATGGATCTTTAAATTTTAATGGACGTTCCTGCAACTGAGCATTAGATCATTTAAGTTCTTGATACGTCTTTCAGTCTTGCGGTTATCTTCGGGGGGTACAAAAGTTACTTCTTTATTCCGAGAGTAAATTATAGATTAAATAAATTTTTGAGGAAGTCACACTCCACTACGTCTTTGAGGTCTATTGTGCCACCCAGTTTTTTTCTACTGCGCTACAGCTCTACCTCCACTTCCAGAGTTTAAATGAACTCCATTATCTGAATGGGCTTCAAGGATTATAAATCTGCGTTCCTCCTATGATTTCTTCTCCCCTCAACAGAATCTAACTCATCAGTTTCTGTTACCACTTGTAACTTATTCTCGCTGAGATCCAAATAGTTCTTGGCTTGCAGTTCTGAGGCTATTCCTGGCAGCTTGCAGTTCTGAGGCTATTCCTGGGGCCCGATTCTTGAACTTCGTAGAGATGACAACTCTCGTTCGACTATTCCTATACGAGATGTCATCTCACTTCTCTCACGCATAATTCGAATAATTTCAGTCACCCTTCACACTAGACACAGAATAGTTGCTCCATTCTGTGATTCTCTCCTATGGAAATAGTCATCTCTCTTACCAGTTAGTAGTAGAGAACTCGTTCTCGGTCGGGAGAGAATTCGAGAATACAGATTCTCTCGGTCACTGAGAGAGAAATGCAATTCTCGCATGAGAGATTTTTCAAGAATCGGGCCCCTGGAAGAGTGCTTCTCTTTCAGTTTCCTAATTCTCTAGAACTCTTTCTTTTAGGTGCATTTGCCTATACAACACAGAAAAGTTCTGCACCAGTAAGTGGCGTTTGTCCTTCTTGCTCTGGCTAGTGTGTACACTCTTCATTTCCTTTGATTCCTGAATAACCAGGAGCCCAGACTGTAGAGACCTTGTTGTTCTTGCTTCATTGAGTTTTCTTCGGTAATCCCATATTAGGAGTTGAAGACATAAGAGTGCAATGCTTTAATAGCAGCTTAACTATCAAAACTGATCACTATACCACACCCTTTATATTTTCTCTCCAGGTTCCTGTTTATACATCTTTCGATTGCAAGTATTTCTGCCTAAAAAATACTCGAATAAGAGCCACTGTGTGTATTATGGTTTTAAAATCATGTGTATAATATTTGAAGATATTGACTCTGATGTTTTGGGCAGTAGATTCATTTTTCTATTCTGCCTCCTATAGTATCGAGTCAATGCTTATTTTTGAACGCTCGTTTAAGGCTCAGTTAAGTTCCTTAACCAGCCAAATCGTACAGGGCGTTCCATAAAATATGGCCATTCAAAATTTTTGTTCTTCAATATCTAAAATAAAAACGAAACCAATTGAAATGAAATGTAACTGCCAAATGCAAGATGCTCATAACAAGCTTCATGCAAAATTTTGTGGTCACAGTGTGAACAGAACCAAAGAAAATTCAATGGAATATTGAAAAGAAAAATCTTTATATTTCTATAACAGGTTATCCCATTCGAGTGAAATTTCTTTTGTGAATGTAAACTGATATACTGAATTTTCGTGCAAAATTTTGTGGCCATAGTGCTAACAGAACCATAGAAAATTCAATTGGAATATTGAAAGAAGCATCTTCATATTTCCATAACTCATTTTGTGAATGAAAACTGATATACTGAATGTTTATGCAAAATTTCAAGAGGATCGCATCATCAGAACCATAAATTTTTTTTTATTTATGTTTTACATATTTCATTCTCTGAATAATTTCTAGAATATAATTCCTGTTGTGCTGAGATTCTGCATTTATATATTAGGTATCAATCTCAAGTCCCATATTAAATTTTGATGTAATGGTCTCATTGCCCCACCAATGAACGAGCGCTCAAAAGCTCGTGCTTCTCAAGAAAATTAGGAATATGTGTGTTTGAAATCATTCATTCTTTTCGATATTATCTATTCGGCATTATATGAAAATTACAAATAAAGAACCAATTATAGAAATGCTTTTATGAATGCTCTCTATGTTGATGGTTTAAAGTGAACTTTTCCATGGTTCTCCACAGTAAAAAATCAACATTATCGTCATTCAAAGATCATCAAAAGTCAAAATTCCTCAACCAAACCATCACGGTCAATTGCCTCTAACTCGGTCTCTATTCCGAACAATCGAAGAAGAATCTCTTTTGTCCTCCCGACTCTTCTTCTTTTTACCCATTGTCCTCGGTCTTCGCCGATCTTTTGTTAGACGTTTTGTATTATTTCCTTTATGAATGTCATTACCTACCAAACTCAACCGATGGAGTGGTTATCGAGTATTGTATGTAAAAGAACCTCTATGATACATTATGATTGGATTTTTATCTGATTCTGTGGTGAATTAAAATATCGCGTACGTACGTCGATAATGATTGAAGTTAATGTCTTGGTGTTGGTGCCCATACAATCTCTATGCTTCATGGTTTATTCAACAACAAGGTGCACAAAGGCATTGATGAAATTCTTTTCTATAGTTACGGCCCATCTTGTCTGTCAATAGGGTGTCAGTTTTATGGCATAAAAGCGTATTCATTGTGGTTATTTGCAGGAAATATTAACAAGCTTGAATTTTTTTAATGTCTTGACAGTATCCATGGTATGTCAGGAGTTTTTGAGTAGTAGGTAATCAAAAATTGAAATGAAATTCAAATCATGATCATCAAATAAAAGTTTGATGATCCCAAGAATGAGCTGATAGAATGTTCCAAATTGTAGATTCCCTCGGGAAAGAAACACATCATCTATAGTCCGTTCACGAAAGTTTGAGCCGCCGGTTGGCCATGACAATTTGGCATATTCCACTGTGTATAGTCCGTTCACGAAAGGTTGAGCCGTCGGTTGGCCATGGAAATTTGACATATTTCACTGTTTATATTAAAATTTTAGGGTTATGTTGTCTATTTTCTTGTCAGATTGATATGCAAGCTCGTCGTACGAGGCCGGGTACATTCGGCAACGTTGACATTATTTTACGTTATGATAGTAATACTGCCAACTTCAGATAAATAAACAAACGGACTACAGTAATCAAAAATTAAAATGAATTTCGAATCATGATCATCAAATAAAAGTTTGATGATCCCAGGAATGGCTGATAAAATGTTGCAAATAGTATCCCTCGTGAAAGACACACATCCTCTAGAAAATTTAATTTCAGAACCATTTTATTCAATCATAGATTCAAATGTCCTTTTCAATTTTCCAATCTAACCTGAAATTTTGCAACAAAGTTTTCGACCCATTCCTTACGGAAGTTTTTATCTTTACCGCCGACCTTAGCAAGCACAGTGTTTTGTTATGCGGAAGTGGTTTTGAGTCAAAAACCAATTGAATATTCGCAGCAATGATGATTTCTTGTGCTAAAACTGTCATCTCATAAACTGTAAGAATAGGTAATGATTCTCAATAACTTATTAAGAAAATACTTGGGAGCATATTATATCACTAGTTACTTCTTCATTTTTTTTTCAAATCAGTTATTAAAACTAAAAATACACTTGTCCAGCATTTAGTTGGGTATGTTGGATATAACCATAGAGATAGAATAGTATAGAGTTGCCATCATGGAAATAAACGTGGTATCAGATCCGCTATATTACTACCACCTTCAAGTCAACTTTCGTTGATTCTTTCCTAAAATTGTGATTTTGCGCCTTGTTCAAATTATTGTGATTTTTGCTTATTAATAAACAAGAATAAAATTGTATCGGGTGCAGTAAGACTCTGTTCAAGCAGGCAAGAGCCAGATAAAAAGAAAATTACAGGAATAATATTTCACAGGCATGAGTACTGAAAATTTCCGCATTCGAAATTTTTGCATGTGTATAATATCGCCCGATGAGAAATTGTTCATTCGATATTCAATTCACCTTAATTCACACAGGTTTTCTTAAGATCCGCCACGTCAGGTTGATTTTTAGACTTAAATAGGAACTTCGTATTCGTGAATATGTAAATAGAATGAGAACAGTAATTCGAAGGACCTTCCAATTTGAATGATCGTTTCTTCAATATGAACAAGCAGGCATATTAGATATTTTGATTTCACGTGGGGGCTCTCTTTAATTTTCTCACTATACCTAAAGTGAAGATTCTTTGTTGATGTATACAATTTCCAAAGCAACTTTTTCTTTGGGAAAAAAAGGCTCGAAGGAGAAAATAAAGAAATCAACCGTAGACATTAGGTACCCTTATTCCTCTTTTTTCCTTTCGATTCCACTGCTTTTTTCCCTGGATTATTCTATGATTCACCCAAAATCCACCCCTGTGTTCGGATACCAATACGTAACCAAATAATTGAATGTTTCACAAATAAATTTCAGCAATCGATACGTAAAAACGCTACATACGAAGTAGACCAAAATGTGGTATGTTGCTTCAGTTACACTAATCATAGGTTACCATACAAAGATCGATTGTGACCGCTGATGGGTTGTGACTGTGGTGGCATCTCTTAAATCCCCAAATTATGGGTTTAGAGACATTTTGACTGCCAGGATAATGCTTTGTAAGTGTGCGAACTTTACCGGCTTTCGGATGTCTAGGCGAGCATCGATGGCCGTTTATTGATCTGAATTGAGGCCTATTATCTTTTCTGCTGCGAGATTTTTATGGTTTCGTGGGTCACAGAATGATTCGGAGGTAGACGGATTGATGACCTGCAATTTGCTACTCTATGCGGCTTTGAGTATTATATTATCTGTCATTCTAACATATCTGCGTGGGAACTTGGAAGTTAATGTTTTTCGTGTGATTTCGTGTTGTTTTTCAGTGAAGCATGATGAAATATATTTTCCAGTGACTTCAACATTCTTTTTAAGAAGAGAAAAAGTTTCCAAATGGTTGATGTCAACTGTCACCATTATAATCCTTAGGTACTCCAATTCTATGGCAAATACTTTTACTATACATATACAGGGTGTTTCATCATAAACTGGACAAACATATATTTTCGTGTAGAGGACATCAGGAGAATCATTTTTGCTTTATACAATATATCCCGTTTTCGAAGCATAAGCGAGATACAGGGTGTCAAACGTCATTTTTGAGCAAGATTCTAATGAGTGTGGTCAGTTATGTATAACAGTTAAAGTAACGGTTTTGGGTCAAATCTCAGTATTTTTGGATCCTCTATTCAGAAAAGTTGACGAACTGCGAAAAAAAAATTACAAAATGGTAGAAGACCTGCAATGTTCCTAATTTTTTTGCGGTTGTCAAATTGACTTTTATTTTCTGAATGAACACAATTTCGAGTAACGAAAGTTGCTTTTTTGGAAGTTAAGAGTCTAAAGTGTTTTCTTGACGACGGCTATCGAATGCTGGGGAAACGTTGAACAGCAGAACTAAATACAGTGGAACTTCCCTATAACGAATCGTTTGTATAACGAATTTCTCCGTATAACGAATTTCCTACAAGACATTGCACCTTGAATCCAAACTCTATATTAAAAACACCCTCTAAAACGAAGTAAATTCTCTCTATAACGAAATATTCAAAGATCATCACTCTGGAATGGGTATTCGTAAGAAGGTATTAGGGTGGTATCGATATAGAAGTCTCAAGCGATGACAATCTTTCACTAGACGTCAAATAACGGCTGAGCGGACCATATTGTGGCTCTGCAGACCACTGGTTGGAAACCAATGCTGCTTAGTCCAACCCTGCAGCCTCAATTCTACATTCCCAAGAAATTATGCCCAATTCTTGCCGAGATATTATGATCTACTTAGTGCGGTCTGGTGGCAGGTTAGCCTGGAGATCAGAAGTACATTATCTCATATCGGAATCAAATCAGCGGTGAATATCTCTGGGTATATCTGTTCCCAGGCCTTCTACAGTTTTCCCGTCAGTCATTCTTCGCTCTATGGCCAATTAATCCATGAATTTTAATGATAGGATTAATGGTAAATATTTTGACCTTCGTCTGAATTGTTATTATGGCTAACAATCGTAATAAGGATTTGATTTACGTCACAATGGAAGTGTAGTTTCAGTATTTATTTATTCTCGATATCCTGTTTAACTCAATAATATTACTCGGTTTCATTCCGTCCATTCATCAATCAAACTTTCCTTCTCAAATCTTGAACCTACCCAAAAAACATCCAGTAGCTCCTAGGATATTCAAATTTGAATCATCGTTTCCCCGATATAAACAAGCTGCAAAATCTTCTTACGTGTATGGTGTTTCTAAAAACTTTATAGGTTTGCACTCCCAGTCTCTGAAACAGAAATAATTAAAAATGTTTAATTAAGATGAAGTGATCCTGCGAAAATCTTTGCACTCATTTGTCAGGAGCAAATTGTTATTGAATATTGTTGCCTAACGTAAAACTAAAAAAGGAAATAAATGAAAAGGACAATGTAACGTTCGGTGTCTACATCAGACACCTTCTTCAGACAAACTTGTAAAATCTTCAGAATTGTGTGATTTTTTATTTGCAGTCTAATTGACATTGAAAGTTGGCTATATATTTTTTAGAAATGCAGAATCCTCCCAGAATTATATTTCAATCGTTATTTGTATGGTGTTGTTCAAAATAGAAATTGATTGGGATAATGCCAAATGTGCACTATTCGTTGTATCGATGTTTCATTTGATCGTCATAATTAACATATTCCTTTGATTGTTTGGGTCTTTACTTGACGGAAATTCATCATATTATGGCAGAAGTAAAACACTTAATTTCCGCTAAAATCTATTTGTTTACACAACAATTGTGTCTTCGAATTATCGAAAATAAATCAAAAATCTTTGAGCAGGTACTCTTGAGCGCTGGTTCATTGGTGGAGCAATGGGGCTATTATCTCGAAATTTTGTATAGGACTTGAGATTGATACTTAATTTATAAATTCCAAATCTCAGCACGATCGGAATAATATTCTGGAAATTATTCAAAAACTGAAATACCTATGTAAAAATTTGACAATGAAAAAATTAAATTTTATGGTCCTGATTTTGAGATCCTCTCGAAATTTTGCATGAATATTGAGCATATTAATCTTCATACACAAAATTAATTTTATTCGAATCGAAATCTTGTTATGGAAATATTAGATTCTTCTATTCAATATTCCAATTGAATTTTCTGTGGTTCGAATAATGCCATCTTATGGAAATTTTGCAATGAACATTCAGTATATCTATCTTCTTTCTCAAATAAATTTAGGTAATTTGCATCTAATAGAAATACTTCTCTGTAACGAAAGCACCAAATCCGCAAAAAAAATCGTTATAAAGAAATTTCGTTATACAGATAATTTGTTTCTATAGTTGGCAATGTCGCGGTCGACTTCACTGATAAATTTAAGTTTATCAATTCAAACAAGCACTTACTTTTAGACATTTTCGAACAACTTTTCACACTAGCGTAATGGTTAGATTGAAACCAAACAGCCAGGGGTGTATTCAAAACTGTTTCAGAAGGATCTCTCTGCCCGCCGTAATGATTTAGTTTAAGGTGGGGATTTATTATGTACGCTCGAAAAAATTTACATCAATTCGAAGAATATCGTTTGATTATCATTTTCGGCTCTTAATTGGAAAATTACAAATATTCGGACCAAATGATTTAGCACTCGTTTAAAAAAAAGATGTCGGGCATAGGAGGTGAGAAATTCAAAACAGCATAGGATAAATTGCTTTTGAAATTAAAAATCGATGTATACGAGAATTTTCCTTATTAATTCAGTAATTCTTCATACAAGAATTGTTGACGTGTTATGTTTTTTGCACACTGTATATGCAAGTTTTGACTTCAAACAAAATGATAAAATAATGAATATAATAAACTATTAAAGTTACTTGAAGTAAAGATGATGGAAAATCAACAAAAGCCCAACAAGGTACTCGTTCCTCTCGTTACAAGAATGACCACCAGGTGAAAGATCGCTTAAGAACATTCGCCAAATCCAATGAATGTTCATGTTCTTCAAATAATCGAACTGTCAACATCTCTGAAAGCGCCCGAAGAAAATTTATAGAAACACAATAAGATAAAATTGATGATAAAAACAAATTAAAACACTTGACTAAACGTTTCACAATTTTTTTATTAAAATATCACAGTCAGTTGACATGCATGTTTTCGGGTGCTGATAAATTACATACGGTCGAACACAATACATCAAGTAACAGATGTTGAAACCGGAGAAAATCAGAAATATAATTATTATAATTGATCATTTACAATAGGGAGATTTTGTTTTTGTGCTGAGGAAATTTCTAAAAATTCTAAGAGATCTAAACGTTTTCCTTCTTCACCTTTATGTAACAATTTGATTTTACTAAAATCTATGAAATGGTTGGAAGTACCTAATACAGTGTTCGGAAAAGCCAGTTCCAGTTACTGATTTATTTTGAAGAATAGATCTTTATATTCTTCAATTCTTATTCATAGCGAAGGGTCAGTCTGACCAATACAGGGTGTTCCTAAATTGAACGTATGAACGAAAAGGGGAGATTCGTTAGGTAAGTTAAGAAAAAAAGTCCCATAAACATGGGGTCGCAAACGTTTCGTTTTCGAGATACAGAGTGTTGAAGTCTAAATTTTTTTCAAGTTTTTTTCTCATAGTATCTACACTCCACAAGATATTCAACTGAAATTTGGCATAGATATTACATTTGAGAGTTCTCACCACGTGACATGGCAATTTAGATCTACAGGGTGATATTTTTTCTGGAACACTGTCACCTGTTCTTCTGCAGAACTTTTTTTTGGTGAGCAACTGTTAATTTGAAAAAATCTAAAAAGAAGCTTTGTTCTTATATTAACTTTTCGGTTTCTTATAGTTTTGTCTTATCTACCAACGATTTCGAGAAAAAATTGAACTATTCTCTCGAAATTCGCGTAACTATGATAGGAAGGCCAGTTTGTAATCTGTGGTGAATGAATTCAGTGTCAGTTTATGGAAATTTTCAAATTTCTCAAATGTAATATCTATGCCAAATTTCAGTTGAATATCTTGTGAAGTGTAGATACTATGAAAAAAAAGCGACCCCATGTTTATGGGATTTTTTTCTTAAACTTACTTAAGGAATCTCCCCTTTTTGTTTGTACGTTCAATTTAGAAACACCTTGTATAGAAGGCTGGGCATTCATCACAACACAGTCTGTAAAAACCACTCAACTGTAAATCAGTCACACGATCTTTACCATTAAAAGAATAATAATAACCTGATTTTAAGTTTTTCTTATCGGTGCATATTATGTACATCAATATTATTTAGTTCAAGTCTTTTATAAATATTGTAACTAAGTAATGGAACATAATTGATGTATACAATTTTTTTCAATTGATTATCAACTCAATTTGAACAATAAGATAATCTAAGATGGTGGAAACACGTTATAGCATGTTTCCATCAAGGACTTATTTTTGCAACAAAAACCTCAATTTCATATTCCAATTAACACCTCGCAGTTCCCACGCGCAAATAAACAGGTACCAGCACGTTTTCTCCCAAAACGTCACTTATATTCCCATAAGTAGACACACTCTCTCACTTTGGCGCTAGTATCAAAAGTCCTGTTTACTTGGGTGGCACCTCATCCTTGTTCAGCTGATAAAAACCCGGCTATCTTTGATAATTCCTCGACTACGTGCCTGTGGAATAGTTGACCCACCCAGGTAAATCCAATCGGTAAAAATAAAGAAGCGTTATCTCTTTGACAGTAAATATTTAATGCCATCCAGATGATTGTTCTTGTCCTCTTCGGGTCTTTGACAGGAACTAATAAGATGGAGACAGGAAGTTAGGTGTCAAACAGGATATTGGAAAGGCGCTAAAATTCGTCAACTAACAGTTTGTGGCTATTTGTTTTGTTTTATTGGATACTTGGACGGTTTTCAGTTGACTAATCTTTATTGCTTCGGCAGGGCGTATCAGGAGTTTTGGAATTATTGAGTAATATCGTTTTTATGAATGAAATTTGTGAATGACTGTATAGCTCGAAACTCTTTGATGATGTGCCGACAATTTCGCAGGTTTCACTGGATAATGGGTGTTAACTGTATTTCTTCACCTTTTGTTTTTGCCTACACATGTCTGAGATGCTTAAAAGTAATGGTTCACTATTTCGCTTTTGGTTCGGACATAATGCGATAGAGTTTGATTTCTGGAAAACTTATTTTCATTATTTCAGGGTTCGATATGCAAGATTTTCTGTCAGCAGAATGTGAATTTTATTTTTCTTGTACAGGGTTTTTCACTATAATTTGACACTCAACTTTGTACTAAAGGAGACATAAAAAAATGTGTCATACAAAAGTTCCACGAAATCAACTGAGGTTTCTTAATATGACTTCACAAACTGAAATATATACAGGGTGGCCAACATATTGATAGCAACCTCTTTTTCAATGGAACACCCTGTATATTTATTTGTCCATATTTTAGCTCTTTTCCCCTGATTTCGAATATGTAACATATGTTGGTCTTTCTCTTCTATTCTGAGTACCACAGAGTTTCGAATTTCAAGAACCACCAGGTGGCAAGCTCTGTAATCATTTTTCAAGTGGCAGACTGCGTTTACTGAAATTGCCCATTTTTGAAGTTATGATAACGTCAATTGGAATATATACAGGGTGAACATCATATTGAATGCAACTACATTATTTCAAATATGACCCTGTCCTATATATTCTTCCATCTTTTGATAGGCTATTTCTTTCCTTCGATCTCGAAAATAAATGCATATATGTGGTGTGTCTCTTCAATTTTCAGAGTTTCAAAGTTTCGAAATATCGATACCGAAATAAAACTGTGTGAAATACCTACGAAATCTTTATATTCGAACAATTTACTCGAAAGTATTATTTTAAATGAATAGGTACCTAACAATTCCTTAATTAATTGGTTCTTAAAATTTCAAACTCTGTGGTGCTCAGAATAAGAGAGATAGATCAACATATGTTACATATTCGAAATCAGAGCTAGCCAAATATGGAAAAATATACAAAGTGTTCGATTGAAAAAATGGAGTTGCCATCAATATGTTGGCCACCCTGTATATATTTCAGTTTGTAAAGTCATATTAAAAAACCTCAGTTGATTTCGTGAGTCTTTTGTATGAAACAGTTTTTTTGTACCTCCTTTAGTAACAAAGTTAAAGGGGAGGGGGTCAAATTATAGTGATAAACCCTGTACCTATCAAAATATAATTTTACTCAAAAATGATGGGAGAGAAATAGGAGAGTGGGGGAATATCGACTACTCAAACTCTAATCAAAATAATACCCTGTACCTAATCTTTGTATTGATACGATCAAAACAAATTTTGTTTGATTACTTCTTTCATTATGAAGTCGTTCTCTGGGTTCTGCAAAAATATGTATACCCCCCACCCCCCAATATTAGTGTTTTTGTCGATACAATTTGGTATATTTGATGCCCTTAAATATCGCTAAGTCATGACCAAATACACTGTATATTATTTTGAAATCAAGAGCTAACATAATACAATACATAAAACAAACACAAAAATCCCAAACTGAGGTTAGTGCAAAACGGGGTAAATTACTTTATTTTTTCGTATGAGTCCAGAGCTCAGGGAAAAACCCCAGTAGAAAAACCCTGTCTCGCCGTTCCAACAAAAATAACACTTAAAAACTATTCGAATGTTGAAGGATTTCTTATTCATTTACTCCAACCGATAACCCCTCTCAAGATGTTTCGGAATTCTGAATGTGAAACGAAAAAATCGAAGCAAAAAGGAACATAAAAATAAAATGATTGAAACTCTATAAAATCGATTTAAATTAATTCAAAACTCCTTAAATTTAAATATTGGACAATTATTTATCAGATGTTCTATACAGTCTCCTCTGCCTCTCCGCATTCGCAACTAGGACTCTCAAATGAATTCTACTTGGAAAGCATGCTATTACAACATGACCTGTTCTTATATACGATTAAAAACAGTCCAATTTTTTTTTTAAGATCAAATCCAGGAACTTTATTGGAGGGATCATTTGATTAAAGAAAAAGCTGAAATTATTTATATTGAAGGAATTCTTATACAATAGGTATATAAAAAATGTTTCATAAGTTTATAGCAGTACAAACTTTCAAATCACGTACTTTAGACTTTGGGTTCCATATTGACTAAAAATCATGAACTTCATGCCAAAGCCAGAAGATGTATACTGTCACCAGAAGAGTAGTCCAGAAAATACCTGATACAATTATCACTTACCACTTTTGAGAATGTCAACTTAGCGTAGACCTTGTGGTAATGATCCATCAAGTTCCTAACAAATTTTCCTAATGACTGAACCTATAATAACGATAACTTGTTATCATGCAGAGACATACTTAGATTATTTTTGTTCTTTGGACCTTTTTTGATTCTTTCTCTATATAAGTAAAAATCTACCAAAGTCGTGTTTTTCAGTATTTCATTAGTTTATATCGTAAAACTACCTATCGTCTGCAGTTGCTTATATTGCAACTACATACTGGGTATATCATATATTACGTAAGTAAATAGCATTTTTCTATTGAATGGTCATTATATACTTAATGGTTTTCTAAGTAGCTACATCAAATATTCAATATTTTCAGTATTTTATTTCAATGAGATTAACTCTTCTTTTCGCAAAGTATAATAATTTACTACCGAATAGAGGTTTATATACATGCAATATAAGTATATTTAATTGATCAAAATTACAAGGGTAGCTTTCAGAATAACGGATTTTGCGTTACAATAAGTTCAGCTTATTTCCAGAGGAGGAAACCTTTATCGTTTAAGTAAATCTAAAGATCTTTTTTGATCAAAAAGAAAATTTAATATCGTTCAAATCTAAGATGATTCATTAAACATATTCAAAATTCAATACTCTGACATTTGATATACCCAAATAATAAGTTAAATTAATGAAAATATGCACAGCTTTCATTTAGTTATTTCAATTAAAGTACAAATTATCTGACTACTGGTAGAAGGCACAAACTTCATAAATACGGCCCTGCTCACGCATACATATATTTTCCTGATATTTACTCGGGTTTCCCAAAACAATGAAAAGATTACTTGATTCAATTTGTTTTTTCAATACGCAAATTTTGTGAGTATTTTACTAATACAGATATTTTATTCAGATTCCTACTCACTGCTGAGGACATAAGAGAAGAAACAAGATGAAGTAGAATTTCTTACTCTCCAAAATTCTATGAACATAACCTCAATCTTATCTGTCAACCAGCTAACCTTCAAATTCAAATTCAAAATTTCACAACATTGTAATGCCTGTGGCTGCATTAGGTCTGTTCTTCCCTGCACTTTTCGGTTTCAAGATTAAAAAGTTCTGGAAAAAATGTCGACAAAACCGTGCCAAAGCGAACTCCAGAAGTGCATGAAATTTCCAAAATGTGTGAGAAACGTATGTATCCTGGCTCATGTAGATCATGGGAAAACAACTGTTGCAGACTCTCTACTTGCAACAAACAGACTGGTGAGCAAACGATTAGCAGGTACATTGAGATATTTGGACGATAGATTGGATGAACAAGAACGTAAAATAACTATGAAAAGCAGTGCTGTGTCACTATTGAACGTTATACACGATGAAGATACTGATACCAATCATCTGTTGCTGCTGAATGTAATCGACACCCCTGGACATATTGATTTCTCTTCTGAAGTGACTGCAGCTGTTCGCGTCTGTGATGGAGCTATCATACTTGTGGACATTGTTGAAGGTGTTTGCGTACAAACTAGAGAATCGATAAAACAAGCTTTCGAACAAAAAGCTAAAATGATACTTGTACTGAACAAGCTAGACAGGCTCTTTGTGAATAAGGACGTGGATGAAATATTCAGAATAATTTCTCAAGTGATTGAAAACTGCAATGTAGTAATTGCTCAACTATATCAGTACACAGAAAGTGACATAGATATCGAAGACACGGATCTGTTGTTTCAACCGGAGAAAGGAAATGTTATTTTTGCAAGTGCTATTGATGGCTGGGGCTTTACCTTGAAACAAATGGCAGCAATGTTTACTAGTTTATTACCTAAGGAGTCAGTAGAATCATTGAATAAAAAGTTATGGAATTTCGACAATTACATCGATTCAAACAGTAAGTCTATTAAAGAAGGTGCAATAGAACGTAAAAAGACCAATGTTTTCACTCAGTTATGTTTGAAAACTCTAAAATACATTTACCATACAATTGTCGTCAGAATGGATAGGGAGAAAGTTGCTGATATATTGAAAAAGTTGAATATCACAAATATAACAAGAGACATGACGCATAACGACATAAAAATACAGATTAAATCAATATTAGAAGCCTGGAAACCACTAGCTGACACCATACTAGAACAGTGCTACAAAATTATACCGGCCCCATGTGAAATTCCATCAGAAAAAATTGAATATTTGTTGAATTATAACTTTTTCTGCGAAGAGCCTTATTTGAATGAATGCATCCAAGAGTTAATTCCTCATTTTCAGAAATGTTCATCAGAGGACGATACGCCTGTAGTTTTGTATGTCTCAAAAATGTTTTGCGTGAATAAAAAGAATTTATCTCAAAACAAACCTAGACCATCTGTACCCAAAACATTAGAAGAAATCAATGAAATGAAAAAACAGAAGGAATTAAGTGAATTGAATGACAATGTTGACGAAGAAGTCAAAGAAGAAAAGGATATCGTAACCGTAGCGTTGGCAAGAGTTTTCTCTGGAAACTTGAGAAGAGGGCAAGAAGTTTATGTTCTGAATCCTGGATATTTGCCAGACAAAAATAAAATAGACAAAGACATAAATGAATTTGTAGAAAATAACAAAAATGTAACAAAAACTACTATATCGGAATTATATATGGTTTTGGGCAGAGAATTAGTTCTAGTGGATAATATACCCGCAGGCAACATCTGTGCTGTTGGAGGTTTAGAATCAGCCATTCTGAGAACGGCAACAGTTTCGAGCACCATCAAATGCGTTCCGTTTATTGAACAACAACCCCAGGAGCCTATCGTACGAAACGTTATAGAACCAGAAAATCCAACTGAGCTTCCAGTACTACGTCAAGGTTTGAAAGATTTAATGCAGAGTGATTCATGTGTGCAAGTGTTAACACAAGAAACTGGCGAGTTAGTTTTGTTAACATCAGGCAGCGTACACCTTGAAAAATGTCTCGAAGACCTCACAACCAAATTTGCAAAAATAAAAATCAATGTGTCCAGTCCAATGGTATCTTTAAGGGAAACGATTATACAGGAATCCAAGAAATACGATTATAGAGACGATGAGTTGAAAACTGTTACTCTAACTTCAGGTCCTTTTACAGTATCGGTTATAGCTGTTCCATTACCTGAATACATTTCAAATTTCGTCAAACGTAACTTTGAATTGTTGAGGATGACTGAGGAACACTCGGCTCAAAACGAAGATGAAAGTAATGATAGCGGTGATAAGAAATTCAAAAACCAGAATGTGAATACGGTCATCACAAAAATGAAAGAAAACTTGAAAAAAGTATTTAGTACGAAAAAGAACTTCTGGGAAACACTTAGTGACAAAATTTGGAGCGTTGGAGCCATGAATGACAGTATTAATCTACTATTAAACGGAGTTCCCAATTACAACTGTGATATATTCACAAAATCCTCAAAGGAAGATATACGAAGTTCCTATGATTTCTGCGTAACTAACACCTTCAAATATTCATGTAAATATGGACCGCTCTGCGAAGAACCTTTAATGAACTGTGCCTTCATCGTTAAAAAATTCGATTTCAATCCAGCAGCAGGTGACGATTTGAAGAACAATAGATTAAACACAGCTTCAATCCAACTGCAACTACGTTCCTTGTTCCGGCAAGCTCTAGAAAAGAAAACCCTGAGGTTAATGGAACCTATTTTCACAACAGACATACAGGTGAATACTTCAATTTTGGGCAAAGTTTATACTGTGATAAGTAAAAGACATGGCAAAGTTCTTGACGCTGTCGGAATGGATGAAGAAGAAAAAAAATTTTTGGTAAAAGCTCAGTTGCCTGTAATTGAGAGTGTTGGTTTTGCTGACGAGATCCGAAAAATGACATCAGGTCAAGCTATGCCTAATTTGAGGTTCAGTCATTACGAAATTATTAATGGAGATCCGCTATATGAACCTGTGTCTGATGACGAGGATGAAGAAGAAATTGATGTTGAAAGCGCAGTGAGGGCAAACAAACTGAGAAAAGAAATAAGAAGAAGAAAAGGGTTGTATGTTGATGACCAGGTTGTTATGATGGCAGAGAAACAGAGGACTTTGAATAAGAAGAAATAAGCTTTCTGTTGTTATATTATATGTTGACATTTTTATTGAATCCAAAAATGAGACGTTGAATTGATTTGTACAAATCTTTGAAAAAAATAAATTAAAATTGTATATTTTTCTCAAACTTTGATTCTGTTATTCCTCATCCTCAAAAAAATCCATTTTTATCCAAATTGAATACTGCAAGGTTCAAATCTAAGTTATGTTGATAATCATATACAGTGGAACTTCCCTATAACGAAAGCGCTAAATCCGCAAAAAAGTTCGTTATACAGAAAATTTGTTTCTATAGTCGCGGTCGACTTCACTAATAAATTTAAGTTTATCATTCAAACTTGAGCACTTGCTTTCAGACATTTTCGCACAACTCTGATTGAATCCAAACAGCTAAGGGTATATTTTTAAAACTGTTACAGAAGGATGTCTGCCCGCCGTAATGATTTAGTTAAGGTCGGGATTTACTTTTAGTACGTACGTCCGGAAAAAAACCCACCCTTACACCTTCATACCCATACAAAGAGTGATGTTCTTTAAATATTTCGTTATAAAGAGAATTTACTTCGTTTTAGTGGGTGTTTTTAACATGGAATTTGGATTCAAGGTGCAATGTCTTGTACGAAATTCGTTATGGGGAAGTTCCACTGTATCTTATTATTTTGATGTTTGATACCTATATTTCTTCTATTGAATTGCAATTTTTCCTAAAGTGATAAGAACTATTATCTCAAGAAATGAATGAAAAAAATTAAAATATTTTCTTGTGTTGCCTTGAAATTCTGTTACTTCGATCATTTATTATAATCTGTTAAGTTACTTCTTTGCTGATTCGTTCAAAAATTTAAACATCATTTACACATGGCATGAAAGTGTTAAGCTGTGGTAAGCCTGCATCATCAAAATTCATTTTTTTAAGATATCCAAAATATTCAAGATATGGATCTCATTTGAGCTAAAAAATTGATTTTTGGAGAAAACGGTCCATCGATATTACGTTTTTCATACACCATTTTAAAGAAGCTTTTAAGACCTTTGAATTGAAGTATATTCAACCCCTCTTCCCTAGTCAATTTTGAGGGTTTCAAGCCTCAACTATATATCCCCCAAACAAAATCGTTCGACGTGTTTCGGAAAATTTTTCCATTCACTATGGGATAAGAAATATACGGGTTGGCTCGTCTGAGACGGAACACCCTGTATATATTTACATGTTCAATTTGATTTTTCTTTTCCAATCGTGCGATAGTTGATAAAAATAAATCTGTTCTGAATGCGTTATTTATGAAGATTTCACTAATTACATATTTCTTCAAGATTTTACGTAGCTGAGGTTTAAAATGAAGAAAACAAGATGATTATTAAGTCATATTTTTTCTTTATTATCATCTCTTATCATTTAATTGTTCTATGGAACCAAAATTAATCTATAAAGCCGATCATTTCCATCTGCCTGCCATATATTTGTGTGCTGTGCCGTCTTGTGTACGTTCCTCAAGAATTTGAATAACAAAAAAATTACAATATCAGAATGCTTTTTCCTGCATTAGGCGGCCTGTTCTTCCCTGCAGTTCTAGGCTACAAATTTAGAAAATACTGGAGAAAATGTTGTAAAAAGAGTGACAAAGAGGACTCCAAAAAAGAAACTCCTGGAAAAAGTAAACAATATGATGAAAATATGGATGCTGTCGGAAAAGGACGAAGAAAAAAATACTTTTTTTGTTGTTAAAGGCTCAGAAACATGTAATCGAAAGTTATTTCTAATTGGAGATTTAATGATTAAGCAGATTCATTAATGAGACTAGTTCAGATGACGAAAAATACGAGAAGTAATTGATGATGGAAGTACTGTGACGTCAAACAAGCTATGGAAATAAGTAGGAAGAATAAAATGGATGTATGTTACATGTTAGTTCTTCTAGAGGAAGAAATGTGTAATGTGTTCTTATTAATTTCATGTATTTGTTATAAAATTTTAATATGAATCAGAAAATGAAATGTTGTATAATTCAAATTTTATCTCATTAAAAGAGAAGTTCCGTTTTTGATCTGCCTCCTTTTTTCATTAATAACCCAATGTTTCTGAACTTTTTCTTAGATAAATACAGCATCCTTCTCATTAATTACCTGTTCAAAACAGTCTTAGTAATATTAATAGTTAACTAGTTCATTAATACCTAGTTCATATAGACATTGTTTAAGGAGAAACAATTAAACAATGGTGTTTATAAACGTTCTTATGAAAAGTCTGAATATTCTGCTCTGAGTGCTCGGCGTGCACTTCTTGCTCTCAATTGAAGAAGAGAGCATAATAAAAGACCAGTTGAGCGCAAAATGTGCACGCCGAGCAGAATATTCAGACTAAGCTTTAATACTTCGTGATTGGTTGCCGCATGACATTTAGAGATGAAAATAGCTAAATTGAACATTAAAATGGTCCATAAATGTTCAATTCCGTATATACGTTAAAAATAACTTTTATTTTTATAAAATAAATAAATTTATGGTACAGAAATACCACGCATGCACACTTGACACTTGAATTAACCGGTAAATTTTTTTCGCTACTGAAATTCATGTGTAATTTTAATTGAAAGAATCCAGAAATTCAATATATTTATTAAATATATAAATAAAATTAAAGTTTTCGACTCCTTGTACCAGGTGGACTACTCCTCTGAAAATCACAAGGTGGTTCCATATTGGGATTTTCAGGATCATCCATATACTTCGCAAGAAGAATTTTCAAATCATAATTCTGCTGTCTCAAATCGACTACTTCATCGTGTAGAACTTTTCGATCTGAAACAACCAAAAACAGTTTTCAATTTGATATATTTATTTTGGTCAAAATTTTAACCTTTCAATATTGCGTGATATTTCGTTAATCCTTCAGATAAAGCGTTCCAAACGTTCTCATTTTCTTCCGTGAAAATATGTTTGAATTGTTCCCAATAGCCTTTGATGTCTTCTTCCTCAATCAATCGGCAAATTGTATTTCTCTGCCTGGACAGTCTTTGATCCATCGTTGGGAGACTACAAATGGAAAAATTGACATAATAAATTCATATTGAATATATTACAGTTGAAATTTGACACTATAACTTATGCCTGACCTACAGACTGAAAATAGGGACTTAGATGTCTCATAACTTAGGGCTGTATTCATAGCTCGCCTTTGAGGGTAAGTGAGGGTTGGTTTTAGCTGTAAAGGGCCCCACTCACTTCGTTCTTCTGCGCCGTTTTTACCCGACGGTTAAAAACGCCAAGAGAACGCACGAAAATCAGGCCTCGTCTGAAATTTGCAACGTCGGGTAAGTGCGCCGTTTTTAGCCCATACACTTCGTTTTTGCGGCAGTTTTACCCGACCGTTTTTAAACCGTCGGGTAAAAACGGCGGAGAAGAACGAAGTGAGTGGGGCCCATTAGGTAAGTATTCAAGGGCAAACTATGAATACGAGCCTTAATCTGCAGGCAGGGGAATGACATGACTTTAGACAAAATTTGAGATTCGGAAAACTTAATTTTTCTACCATTAGGGTGCGAAGTACAGGAATATCTCAGCAGAATTTGAATTTATTTATTCTAAGGTGAATTTTGGCGATGTAACTACAGCTTACCATAGTTAAATACTTGACAGTTAACACACATATTTTCTGTCAACTCACGTAACTATTTGATGATTTGACAGAACATACGTGTTTTAACTGTCAACTATGTATGGTAAGCTGTAGTTACATCGCCAAAATTCGCCCCTAGTGTCAAATATTGTTTATGATTTAACCTCGAAACTACCATTTGACATAAAAACGATGTGAGCGACATACGGAATGTAGCGGCCTTAGAATGAAGTTTTCCACATCGCATTTAAAATGGACAATATGTCAGTTGGCTTATAGCTGAATTTGTTGCTTGGTGTTTTTGTCTAACATCTTCAATTACATGTATATTTTTCTATACTATTTCTGAGAGAGAAAAATAAAGGCGATTTATTATTATTATTATTATTTTAAGGGTATTTCTCAAAGCTGATGAATCGCAAATTGTACTCACCTTGGTTTTGGTTTATAGTAGTTATTTACGAAATTTCTGAGAGCTTTCAATACATAAACAGAACTGATGACAAGTGGATGCTGGTATTGGCAAGACAATTTTTCCTCTAGCATCTGCTGCTCTGACTGAACTGCGATGGCAGTGATATCTTCTTTTTGACCAACACCTGCTCTCCTGCAAATACAATGATTCACTTAATTAAAATTTCAAGTAATTAATTCTTACATAAAAATTGAAAAAGCGATTTCCATACTCGTAACTGCGTAAGTCGCGCAATGAAGTCGTAGAAAGCATTATTAGAGGTGATGACGATGACGATACACAGCAGAGTTGCCAGTTTGCATCGTTGTAAATTGTGATTCAACACTCAACCAATGAAATGAATTCTAACGTTTACCGGGTGTTTTAAATTCGTTGTGTAGTGAGGGGATCTCAGAAACGCGATGAGCTAGAACAAAATGAGTGGAACATTTTCGAGCTCGATTTTTGAGAGAATTCATTTGGTGAAAACCGCAATCTTCTAAGTCAAATGAGCTATCAGAGAAAATTGGAAAATGGCGTCAAATGAAAAGTTCTCATAACTTCTTTACTACTGAAGTTATAAACTTGAAACCGAAACATTATACAGGCACTTTTTCAGTAGAATTCATTGAAGTTATCAATTTTCCTTTATTACATTTTGTTCTAGCTCGTCGGGTTTCTGACAACAAATTTAGAACACCCGGTACATCACACTCTACCGCCAAGCTAGCAGTGATTTCATGATTTTTTTCTAGAAAACCTGAGTACGAAACAAAAAATGTGGAGTCCCTGAGAATCCATTATCTTCAAATATGAAGTTCTACCATACGTGTGTATGTCACTGAACTCCTCCTAAACAGTTGGACCGATTTGAAAGAAATATTTCGTTTCAGTTTGGGTGGCGCGCTGCATGGTTCAGATTCACAAATCCACTGACAGATAGCGCCGCAGTCGGTATCTAGATTATGAAAGAATGATATTATTTGTTTTTCATCTCCTACTTTGTTTAATATGCAATCGGGCATTAAAGGTTCAAATGTCATGCAGGACAATGTCTGTCAGGCCCAATAGAGTATTTCTGGAAACCACTGAAAATGCCCATTGTCAAAGAAACATCTTTAAGTAGACGTTCAACTACTGTAATGAATATGTAGATCAACAGAGAAGTTTTCACAAAGGACCCCGCACATTTTGTATGGGAATTGGCTCCCGGTGGATTTGGCTGAAAATTTGATATGATGTTCTACTAATCCTTCTGATCAAATGTCTAAACAGACACAAAGCTGAAAAATGCATACTTCTAGAAGTTTTTAGCGATTTTTGTATCCATTATGGCTTACGTATTATGGGAATTGGCTCCCGGTGGATTTGGCTGAAAATTTGATATGATGTTCTACTAATCCTTCTGATCAAATGTCTCCACAGTCACGAAGCTGAAAAATGCATACTTCTAGGAGTTTTTAGCGATTTTTTGTATCCATTATGGCTTACGTATTACCGTTCACACAGAAATGTTTGAAAATATTTCGAATTGACAGAATCTGCTTTCAATAATCACGAAATATCTCAAACATTTCTGTGTGAACAGTAATACGTAAGCCATAATGGATAAAAAAATCGCTAAAAACTCCTAGAAGTATGCATTTTTCAGCTTCGTGACTGTATAGACTTTTGATCAGAGGATTAGTAGAACATCATATCAAATTTTCAGCCAAATCCACCGGGAGCCAATTCTCATACAAAATGTGCGGGGTCCTTTAAGAACAAGTTTAATAGAACAAATAGTAAAAAACTCACAAAGGCGGCATGTTTTCCAATGGATCCAAAGTTTCATGAGGAGCGACTGGCTCCTCACTTTCCTCTTCCGAAGATTCAGACTCGTCTAGAGTAGGATCGATAACCTCGTTCATTACAGTCGCCATGGTTTGTCCAGGTAAGTGCGAAATAGGTATTAGCAGATGTGCTGGTTTATCTCTCTCGCCGGTTCTTCTACTTTCTTCTGATGCAGGGGTCAGTTCGGATCCAACACTTGTTGTGTCGCCTAAAAAGCAGTCTTTGTTTAATTGTGTTTCTTAGTGATCTGCTGAAATATATTTCTACCAAGTCCTGAGTCTGTCTGTCGAGACAGTACAAGGGAGCAAAAATTTGCATTGCCTCTGATAGTTAGACAGCACTTAGACAACTGATGGCCGTTGATTGTAAATCAAGGACACACTATGTCAAAGACAAGTGAAGAGACTGAAGGGATAGGATAGTATCGAGTTGCCCTCATTGAAATAAACGTTGTATCAGATGCGCCATATTACTACCACCTAACTTCAAAATTGACAATCAAACAATAAAATGGTATCGTTTACTGTATGGCTTTCTTCAAACAGAGAAGAAACAGATAAAAATAAAATTACAGGAAAAACATATCACAGGTAGGGATGAGTACTGAACAGATCCGCATTCGAAATTTTTGCTCGTCTGTTTTGGTAATCTGATATCTTTTTATATATGTATATTATCGCCTAAAGAAAAATTGTTTATTTGATATTCAATTGACCTTATTTGAACAGGATTCCTAAAGACCCAACACGTTGTAGTTTTGGGTGAAATTTGTAAACAGAAAAAACTGGCAACTTCATTCAACCCTGAATTTTCCGCCATATTGGTTTTCGACTTAGCCCCGCCCAGTGGTACAATTTTTCCTTACTCAATTGTATGTCATTATGGCGTTTTCGGAAACTTACTCGATCACTAACCCGGGTTATAAATTAACAGCAATTGAACTGTTTATCCGTCAATTTGTAACCCGAGTTAGTGATCGAGTAGGTTTCCGAAAACGCCAATAGCGTCTCTTCTCTATTATATCTCGATGCTTGGACGAGACGAGACGAAGAGTTGTTTTCCGCCAGAACGGTTTGCACTGAATCAAATGGGTGTGAACGCTCACTTAGGAGGCGCGAAGCGAAGTGCCGAATCGTTAGACGCGAGTCATATTAGACGCGCACTTGGACGAAGCGAAACGCTCGGAATGAACACGTCGTTTTCCGACTTTCCGTGAGGTTTTTAGCATTGAAACAAATGGGTAGACGCTCACCTAGGAGGAGCGAAGCGAAGAGCAGCGAGGAGGCGAGTCGTTCGACGCATGGATCATCTACCTTGTACATGCGGGTGGGCGGCAAGCAACAAGGGTAATAAAAATTTATTGCGGCCTAGATATAAGGGGAATTTCGATGGCTGCTCGAGGCATCGCTTCGTCCAAGTGCGCGGTCCTCGGCGAACTTACGCTTCGTCTCGTCTCGTCTAAGTGAACGTTAACCTTGATTGCATATTCAAGAGAGAAGACTCAACAAGATTTATTGTGGTAAAAAAACGAGTTAGGGATGCTTACTAGGCTTGTCATTGTTTCTGAGATATCACCTGCACAAGATCAGTAGGAGAAACTCCGATATCTGTAGTTTATATGGATTGTCCACAAAACCACCAAGCACATATTATGCCAATATGTTGGCGCAAATCAGAATTTAAGATCTTACCTTCTCCATCTGTAGCAGAAACCTGTCTTACTTCCACCTCCTCACTTTCATTGGTAGTCATTGATTCTCCCTCCACCGTTGGCCTTGTAAAACATATCGGGCAATGAGTGAAGGGTAAAAAATACTCCAGGAGCTCATCGATGTCAGCTTCTTTTGTTATATTAAGAGCAGAGAACACATTGTCCATTCTTATCAAAGTTTTCTCGGTCTCCAAAAATGGCTCAAGAATGTGCTGCAAACGGTCTTCCAAAATGAAACCTGCTCTGTCTGATATTTGTTTCATGAGTTGTCTCAGAAGATGTTCTCTTGCCGCCTCTTTCTTTTGATCCAATTCGTAGTTTGTTTTATGGCTTTTCACAATTGCGACGCTTGGCTGAGGTTTTTGTTCTTTAGCTGCAATGGGATGTTTCGATAAGGTTCAGGAAAAATATTGAAAGAAGAATCACTGACTTTTGAACGACTACTTGGTTTATTTACTTATAATACTTAGTATAAATCTGCAGATCAGTCATCTATCCGCGTAACAACCTTACAAGGATGAATCTTTATTTTTAAAGTATTTTACCATGGCCATCTACTAGAATTTTGCTTAATTTTGGTAGCATTTGAATTCATTTTATCGCCGCTACATTTCAAATGTCGCTTACATCGTTTTTTATGTCAAGTGATAGATTTGAGGTTATATCAGAAATCAGATACAATACAATGGAACTTCCCTATAACGAATTTCGTACAAGACATTGCATCTTGAATGCAAATTCGATGTTAAAAACACCCTCTAAAACGAAGTAAATTCTCTCTATAACGAAATATTCAAAGAACTATTTGAATGGGTATTGGTAAGAAGGTAAAAGGGTGGGTTTTTTCCGAATTTTTTCCGGACGTACGTAATAAATCCCGACCTTAAACTAAATCATTACGGCGGGCAGAAAGATCCTTCTGAAACCGTTTTAAATACACCCCTGGCTGTTTGCTTTCAATTTACCCATTAAGCTAGTGTGACAGTTGTGCGAAAATGTTTAAAAGGAAGTGCTTTAGTTTGAATGATAAACTAAAATTTATCAGTGAAGTCGAACAAGACATTGCTGACTATGGAAACAAATTTTCTGTATAACAAAATTTCTTTATAACAAATTTTTTTGCGGATATAGCGCTTTCGTTATAGGGAAGTTCCACTGTATTTCGATCCTAGGAAAATAAAATTCAAATTCTGCTGTAAGTTATTTTGGACAGCGCACCATAACGGCAGGAATATAATGTTTTCCGAATCTCAAATTCTGTCGCCATAATGTCTGAAACGATAGCGAAAAAGTGAACCCACCATCACTATTAAACATCTCAAGTATAGGAAATAAATAATAAACAGTACTGGCAACATAAAACCAAAATGTAACTGGAAAACATTAACATAAAAGATATTCTTCCACGATGTAATATTGAGAATCATCATGGATTGAATGAAAAGGATCAACAAAAAAATATTCCCAACACACCTTCCTGTTCCAAAACTTCCAGAGCATATTTGAAACTTGGCAAATTCTCTTTCCTCAACTCCTTTCTTTTCAGAACTCCCTTATCTACCCACTCCAGGCCAAGAAGTTGTTCATGTAATATTTTATCAATCGTCAATATCCTCTCGGCAACTTTCATCACTCTTTCCATGTTCATATCCCAAAGTTGGTTGAATTTTGCATCGTTGATTTCAGCGAAATGATCAGCTTTCGATTCGATATCCATGATATTTTTTTGCAATTTCACTATTTCTCCAGATACTTTGATGATTTGCTGTTTGGTACCTTCATCATACTCTGAAATTTTTCTTTTCAAAGTATTAACGATGTCTTGTAGCTTGTTTATTCTTCTTTTCTGCTGCGATTTTATGATTATATTTTCATCTTCCCTTTTTTAAGAATCTGATAATTATAGTCCAATTTTTCACTGTTCAAAATCGCCAAAGCTTTTATTCTTTCTAGTTCCTGCTCAAGATCGTCAATGTCCCTTTCCAACTTTATTTTAGTTTCTCGATATTTCTCCTGAAACTCTCTACGCAAATCTGTCATCTGATTGTCGAACTGTTCCATTTGTTCATATTTCTTATTGGAATTTGAGAGTTCTTCTTGATCTCTCTTTTTGTATAATTCCTCCCATTTTTTTTGGTTTGCTTCCATCATTATTTTTCGTTCTGCTTGCATGCTTTCTTCTATTAGTTTCAGTTGTTCTCGGTAAGCTCTTTTTGTGAGGGAAACCTGAATTTTGATGTAATTAAATTTTTCAACTTTTATCTCTATCATTTTTCATTGTTTCAATGTGAAGGGAAAATATTAAAATACTCACCTGTTTTTCTATTCTATCTGATAACAGGCAAATATCGTCCACTTGTTTTTTCTGATCAGAACTAAACTTTTTTTCAGCAGTAGCTATTTCTTCTTTGAGCATAGCTATTATACCATCTTTCTGCCTCATCAGTTCTTCACATTTTTCTTTTTGGAGAATCATTTTTTCGTTTATATGAAGTGGATCATTGGATTTCAAAATTGAGAACCTGAATTGAGATCTTATCTAATGATTAAGTAAAACTACAAAACTTTGTTGCTTTCAGTTATAAAATTTTCATGGATTTAGCAAATTGAAACGAAAAAAATTGTTTTTCTACTAATATTGTAATAAAGTATTTGTTCACCATTTCTCAGAAATCTGCTTGAAAGCTTCTTCTGCAAGTTGAGCCTCTTCTTCTAGAGCCTCAATAATTTTTTCCCTGTTTACTCCTTCTGCTTCTCGACGATCTGTTTCTCTAGAATCACTAGCAACTCTTATATTGGTTACCCTTTCTTCTCCTTCACTTAGCAACTTTTTGAGAACTTCTATACTTTTTTCAATTTGGATCTGTGTCAGGCTCTTGTCTTTTTTCTCTTCCTCATCAACTTGTTCCGGTTCATTTTGCCTGAAATTGTTCAAGTAACTTTATGATCTTTATTTATGACTTCCAAAATATTTTCCAACTTTATTAATGTGGTGAAATTAACAAACATTCAATACATTTTTTCACATCTTAAAGAAAACAGAATGTAAGAAAAATGAACTTCTGTATAACCTTCTCAGCGCTTCCAAACGTCTTTCAATTCTGAGTCTTCTAGCAAGTTTTCTTTCGTTTGGATCGGGTGAGGTCACTTGAGGTTCTAAATCAATTAGAACTTCGGAAATTTGCTGCGAAATCTCGTCCATTCTGCAGAAGCAAATTTGAAAAAATTATAATATTGTGGCAGCTCAAAACAGTGTTGCTATAGCAATTGTTTTCCCCAATAAATAATCTTTTGAGAGGAATATCTTTCCTGGATACCCATGAAAGTATCGAAACAAAGTTGTTATCCATTTCATATAATTTTTATTGAATTTTTCGGGGCTGAAACTGAAATGGAATTTTTCATAAGTTTCGGAGTGGATTGTCTCCAAATACGAAATATAGTACGTCTTCATATTGGGATTCTGTTCCTGTTGGATGTGGCTATTTTGTAATCTCATTGCAAGTACTGAAAAAATTAAGGGGCCGATGAAAACGTTTCTAATTCCGAAAATTTAAAATAGTAAAATACAAAATAAATAATTCAAAATATAAATAAAATAAAATTCTATGATTGACTAGTCCATTTCCTCTATCCGATTTTTGAACTACTTAGATTACTTTCGATGTTTAGATTAAAATATATTTTTATTTTGAAATTAAATATTGGAAAACTAATTAATATTGAAGAAAAAAGAACATTCAACGTTGAAGGAATCCATTCTAGAATCAAACGAATGAGCAGCTAGTGCAGTAGGGTTTCGGCTGATTTCACGATGAAGAAAAAGTTTCAAGATCTGTGACTTCCTAACCTCAATCTGTTTTGTGTTCAATTTGAAAGAAGAGAAAGATCGTGTTGGGCGCTCTCTTTCGTTCTAAAATCGTGAACATGGCGGTGAGTTGTATATCAATATTATATTTTAATCGAAAAATATCTCAGTGTAACTATTAATTAAATGTTAATCATTATCGTAAAACAATTTTTTATAGTGATATTTAGATATTGCATTCAAAATTTTTTTCTCTAAAATTATCAACTGCTTCAATCTTGAAATATCGCATACACAAACTGCTTTCAATCAAGAACAGTTAAAAATATACAATTGACACTGCTCCTAATCCTAATGGAGCATTTCCATTCTGATATTAATTTTTTGTTTGTTTCAGCCCGTAGCTAAACCTAAGGCTAAAGCAGCCAAAGAGGAGGTTAAAGAGGTTAAGGATAAGTCAAAGAACCCCATGAGGGATCTCCATATCCGTAAACTATGTTTGAACATTTGTGTCGGTGAATCTGGTGATAGGCTTACCCGTGCAGCCAAAGTAAGTTTGTTGGCACTTCTCTATCAGACAGCTTTAAGGCTAAGTTATAAAAGGCGTACTTAAAAACATATGAACTTATTTTAGGTGTTGGAACAACTGACTGGTCAACAACCTGTTTTCTCCAAAGCTAGATACACAGTCAGATCTTTTGGTATCAGAAGGAATGAAAAAATTGCAGTACACTGCACAGTACGTGGCCCTAAAGCCGAAGAAATCCTTGAAAGAGGTCTCAAAGTTAGGGAATACGAATTGAGAAGGGATAACTTCTCAGGTAATACTCAGTTTTTCAACCTAATTATTGTATGTTAATGTTATTTATCATGTTTTAGCTTCTGGAAACTTTGGATTCGGTATCCAGGAACACATTGATCTTGGTATCAAATATGACCCAAGCATAGGAATTTACGGTCTTGACTTCTACGTAGTGTTAGGACGTCCAGGTTTCAATGTAGCTCACAGAAGGAGGAAACAAGGCAAAGTAGGAGCTCCCCACAGACTAAACAAAGAAGACGCGATGAAATGGTTCCAACAGAAGTATGATGGTATCATCTTAGGAAGTAAAAAATGAGCAGTAATAACATTTATGCTAAGAAGAATAATTGTAATTACTGTTTAATAAAAAAAGGATAACAAACATGGTGTTTTTTATACCAAATGAGTTAGTGATTTGCAAGTTTTGCATTGAAGGTAAGCTGAATCATTCTTTATAAAACTATTTAAGTTCAATTTTCGTTATATGCAAATGCTGCCAACCTTGAATGATTCAAGAAAACCCTTCCTTGTGCGCTTCAATATAATGTGAATGGAGTATAGTTGCTCAAACTTTGGAAGTACCTAGATTATTTTGCTAAGAAACTGCTCCCCATAAGTCTTTTTGCAGAGAACAGTCTCTATTTGATCTCATTTGGCAGTATCTGCAAGTATTGATTTTTTTGAGTCTTCAGTGCTCTAGTTTCCCATAAATGTCTATAATTTTGAGCCAAAAAGGTGAGGTTTGACATATCGAAGATGAATCCATGGTCAAATTCAATTCTGGCCAACCGTAAACCCAATAACTTGAAAGAATTCTACTAGAGACTTCAAAGTTTTCAGGGTAGTTTTGGTTCCTGAATGCTGCTCGTTAACCAGACAAATTGTAGAGTGTTACATAAAGTATGACCATTCAAAATCAATAAAAATGAAATAATGTGGCCACACGCAAGATACTTGTAAGAAACCTCACCAAATTTTGTGGCTTTAGTGGGTGAAGATTCTTATATTGAATATTCGTACAAAATTTTAAGGGGATTACACGATCAGCACCATAGTTTTCATTTTTCTAAATTATTCCTTTTTTGAATGATTCAGAGTTTGTCCATTCAATCGAGCTGTAATTTTGAAGTAAAACGTTAAATAACATTTCAAAGCAGTATGCAAAAATTTGTGGAAGTGCGTTAAAACTATAGTCTTTCGTAATATCGAAAAAAACATTCTAATATAAAAATTTTCGATAGAAATGAAATCGAGTTGGCAAAGTGTATAATCATGCAAATTTTCAAAAAGATGGTGAAATCAGAACCATAAAATTTTGATATTTTTATTTATCAATTGGTTTTCCATATGTGATTCTTTTGTAGTAAAGCCTGGGTGACTTGGGGAAATAATAATAAACGTTATATTTAAAGGGGTTTTTAATTTCTCTATAAATAAACAAAGTTTTCGGAAATGAAAGGATTGCTAACTGGAATTTATTAAATATAATTTCTCAAATTTCACAACACCACTAAATAAAATATACATCAATTAATTATAAGTACACTAAGGAAAAATTATACAGGGTCAGGTTACAACTACATCCTTGAAAAACCGCATTGTTCAGTCTTAACTATAGAAAATATCTAATTTTTTTAAATTCTTTGCAAAATAATCTACATCTTCATTATGGATGGCATTACTTTCACAACAGGCTTACCTTAATTTACCCTGTATAAAAATGAATGTGAAGTGTGAAATTAAATGAAGAGAATTCAGGTGCCACAATATCACAAAAAGCTATATAAATTCAAGAAACCCTACACAAGACAAAAATCTTTGTCGTCAGTTTGAAAATTGGAAAGTTAGCACCACTGTTGAATTCTAAATCTGTATAATTTCAAACATTGAAGCTATGAAAAACAAAAATGTTAAGATACTTTCGGTTGTTTGAAAAATTTGAAAAAAATCTTTATGCTATTTTAACAACATTTTTATAGTGATCTTAATTTGTATTCATACAAACTCCAAATTCTTTCTATCATGTTTTCATGAAAGTTTCTCGACATTCTTGCTCACATTCTCTGTTTATTGCAAAATTTCAATGTTACTAGCTATGTAAGATCAAAGGCATTCCCATTTGGGTATGAAAACGAGTTCTGACTCGTATTGAAATTTAATTTACTACTGCAGCTGTGCCTTGTCAATGTTTGTAATCTCACTTTGGCTAAAGCCTAAAATACTCTGTATAGCCTTCAAGTGCCCAGCTGTGTTTTCTTTATCAGTAAGGAAGTAGTAGATAGCTGATTTTAAAAATTGTAGAGTAATTTCTGGATCTATTTTATTTCTGTTCTTTGCTTCCATCAGTTGACGGTACATTGCCTAAAAAATAAATTTGAACTTTTTAATTCAACACAAAATACACAGGACTTCTCAATTGGTAAGATCTACTACAGTAACATATCATTATTTATTTCAAATAATATTAAAATATTAACTGTTTTAAGTACAAGTTTTCAGAGTTCAATCTATATGAAAATAATACATAATATAAAAATTGCTCTGAAAGTCCAGAATATATAAGACATTCCTAGTATATTATAACAAAGTGCTACATTTCTACCGAAAGGGTGGCTAGTGAAAGTAAAGAAAAATCAATTAGTTCTATTCTATTTTACTATAAAGTTGTGTAAAGAAAAAAATTCGCAACAACAAATTATATATCTCCTTTGCAGTAGCTACCACAAAAAGTTCTCGAGAAATGCAAAATCCGAAGTAAATTTCTCGATATCCGTACACTTTAGTTTTTGGTATTATTATCATCATTACAGTCCAGGAGCGACCTGTCAAAATGAGAAACAAATATGGCGGCGGATGGCACACTTTGCCATAAGGAAAATATGCTTGTTCTATGCACTTGGCTACTATCTTGAGTTTCGAAATATTTGAACCCCATGCTTATATTGAATCAAGTTATTAAATGGATATTTGGTTAATTTTTTCAAGCATTATTTGAAGAGATTTTAAACAAGGTTTGATTGACTGTTTTATGCTTAATTTTTACTTCAAAGGAGATATTGGAAAATTGTGTGTATGTATATTTATGAGCATAACAGCGACATCTATGGGGATCCAAAATAATTGGCTTGCAGTTCCAGAAAATTTTTGAAAACTTTCGAATTTATATACAATGAAATGATGAAATTTTGCAAATAAAGGAAAATTAAGCAAGTGCTCATGCATATAATAGCTACAGATCCAACTCCAAAAGTGCCTTTAGGGCTTAATACATTTTTTACCTTTCTTGCACCAAGAACCCACAAAGATAGGGCTTCCTTGGCACTTAGCAATGGTTGCAAGTTCTTAGACGTCGATGCATACTCAGTATCCTAAAACGGGCATTTCTTAAGACTAGCAGTGAGTGACACTAGCGAAAGACTTTTCAAAACTTTACTTTTAAGGTCCTAAACGTTGGAAGAATTTGTTAAAGTTGTTAATACGTTAACAGAAGACACTATCAAATCACTGAACATTTAATAACACTCTGAGTTTCCCATTCTTGTACATACCTTAAGATTCTCTAGTTCATTTTTAGTTACTTGTAGTTCTTCAAGCAATTCAGGAACTGAAAGTCTGGATGGATTGCGTTTTGCTATTTCCATAACCTAAAAAAAGATTGATTATTCATCTCCAGGAACTCAGTTGACAACCTAACATTTTGAGACATACAATAAGGCTGCATTTAGATAGGGAATGCTCTGAATACCAATTGGAAAGCGTATTACTCACCTGAGGATCGACCTCTATTTTGGAGGTACCCTCACCATGTTGCTTGGACAGTTCAATATAATTCTCTTTCTTCTTCTTCTCCAAGTCTTCCAATTTCTGGCAACTCTCTTCTAGCTGCTTCTCTAAATCTTTAATTCGTTCTTTCGCAGCTTCCAACTCGGGCACTGTCTGCCAGTACCTTTAAAGAATCAAGTTAGTACAACTGAAGAAGTTACATCATACTGAATGTTAGCTAACCTTTGGTTGATATCACCTATTCTAGCCAACAATTCCTCTATTTTATCATTGTGTTTCTGCTTCATGTGGTAATTATCTTCCTCGTGGGCTCTGATGAGCTCTTGAATTCGTTTTTCATACTCTAAAATTAGCTTTTGCTCGTAACTACTAGGTAATCCAAAATCACAGGTATCTACAGCTTTGTCCGATTTGAGTGGCTGTAAATTACGAGGAGAGGATAAGTCAATGCTATCATGTAACAGATTGGGAAAAAGGGTGAATTCTAAGACCTAAATTTGGATGAAGTGTTCTTCATTGTTTGAATCTCTAAAATGGTCTTCTGAAATGCATTGCCGTTAAATCCCAGAATTGTCATTCTGCCCATCAAAGGCTATACAGCTAATGCGAGTTAGGAAAAAATTCAATGAAGTAGACCAAAACAACAAGTTCTCTCTAGTCTCGGTTCCTGGCTACTCAGGAATCAAAGGAAACGAAGAGGCTAACACACTAATCAGAAAAAAGCAGAAACGCCACTTACTCGCCTAAAACCCTTCTGTGATATATGCAAATGCACCTTTATAAGCAAGAGTTTTTGAGAAAGAAAAATCTGTACGAAAAGCCCTTAAGAGGAATCTTCCAGGAATAGATCATACCAAAACAAAAAGTTCCTTCGAAACTCAGGTGCAAGGGCCAAAACTTATTTGGACCTCAGAATAAGATACGCCTCCTCACTGGTTTTCTAACAGGACATTGTATTCTGAGGAAGCATATGTTGAGAATTAGTCTAACAGAAATTAACGAGTGTATATTCTGTGGGGAAGAGGGGGAAACTCATGTTCACTTAGTTACAAAATGCCTTTCCATTGTGAGCTTGTCTAGAATGTCTTGGGAACAAATCAAGGCAAAGGCCAAGAGGAAGTAATCACGGATATCGCTCATCATCTTATGCAAAACAGGAGCTAAGCTCCAATACCATGAGTGTAAAGGAAGTTCAGAAACTGGAAAAGTAATACAGAATCTTCTTAGTATGGATTCCAAAACACTCGGTAATCAAGGCAAACTAGAAGGCCCATAACCTCGCCAGAAAGCGATCATCGACTCCAAAGCCCTTATGATTGAATTGAATTCACAAGAAAGGAGAAGATAGACAAGAAGGCCATTTGGTAGGTCCTTTCTGGTATGAAAAACTGCCCTTGAAACTCAACAAAGATGGCCCACACCTTCACAGAGGGTTCCTTACGTGTTACGCCATCTCAAGAAGCACTCCATAGGCGTTTTCGGAAACTAACTCAGGGTTACTAAACTCAGACCCGGGATCTAAGTTTACGAACACATCAGGTTCAGGATTTGATGTGACAGTCGTATCAACTCTTCAAAACGAATAGGCTAAATAACATAACCAATATTTATTTAGGTTTCTTTTATTCCCAGTTTATTTTCGCATTGTCTATAGCTTTGCTTGCATTTATTGGCGTTTTTAAAAATATTTCTTATAATTTTTTATGGTGTGCCCTTTCATGTTCAATGTTATCTTTGAGTACCTATATTAAAGAAGTAAAGAAGGCTTCAGCTTTAACGCAAAAAGATCTGCATACAAAGTTATGAAGAAGTTGTTTCACATTATTTTCTCGGCTCATGGAACCACACATTTTACACTGAGCCAAATTCTCTTCTTTTTCCATAATTTTTAGGAATAGAATATATGAAATTACTAAGAAAAGAGTAGAAGACTTATTCCCGCCTTTTTCAAATACAAAATTGAACTGCAGTGCGCATGCGGTGACTCAACGACTCACTCTCGTGAAGGTTACGATAGATCAACCTGAGTCAGTGATCGAGTCAATGGCATCGTACTTTCCGAACACGGGTTAGGTGAACGAACGCGAAGGTTAGGAATCGAGGGGATTTAACCCGAGTAAGTATCCGAAAACGCCTCATGACACTGATAATTCTATGGAGAAGAGGAAATGATTTTGGACACACCCTGAAAGAGGATCTTTCGCCATTGGAGAAGGAGTGCCTGGGTGAAAAAATTATCAGAGATGAAGATATTTCATCTCCGAAGTACCATTTCAGCTGCTGATTCCAGATTCTTCAAGAAGCACTGGACTATAGTCTATCCAAATCCGAGAGGCCAAGCGTAAACAAACTAGAAACGCGATTTGGTCGCTCTTATTGGTCGAAAGTGGCGTTCCTGAAGCTTCGACCAATAAGAGCAACCAAATCGCGTTTCTAGTTTGTTTACGCTTGGCCTCTCGGATTTGGATAGACTATAGTACCTACTGTAGACAGCTCAAGATATGAGGGTCTCAATAGTCCATAAGTGATTCCAGTGACAATAATACTTCTGGATTATGAATTTCAATCTGTTGGATCTTAAACGTTCTCGATATCGATAAGTGTTGAAAATTACTTTTGTACTTACAGATTGGATGCTATCACTATCATCGAAAGAATTCCTATCTGGAGTCCCGCTCCTATTCAAATCTTCGAAATTCCCTGAATCTGCATGGGATTCCGTACAATTAGGAACCTCCTCTTTTCCATTGACACTTTCCGGCGATATTTGCTCGTCAGAATTATTCTCTCTTACAGTGACAGCATCGCTAGAATTCGACCTATCTTCTGGCGAACAGATGGCCGCTTTGTACAACCTCAATTCCACAACTTCCTTGGTTAGTTTCAAGATGTCGCTGTCTTTCTGCTCTAGCTCTATTTGAGCTTGATGTAGCAGGCTTTTGAGTTTCTTGATTTGGCGGTGAGCTCTTTGGGTGGGGGTGAGATATTCGTCGCCTGATACTGCAGCATTTTGGTTGCAGTGAAATATGTATCTGAAAATGGTGAACTTTCATTAGTTTGCTTTTTAAGCCCAAATAAGATGTCATTGAATAGATGAAGAATGACAATATGCATGTTGCAGGAACCACTGCAGTACTAATTGAAAGATTGCTTCACACTTTTGGTAAGCTAGCAGAGGGTTAATGGTCATGAGAGCTTGGACATTTCGTCTTATCAGTTTTTCAATATGTTATTGGTTACTTATGAACGTTAATATATGTACATAATGGTTTGCACCTTATATTTTTCGAGCCTTAATAATCTGTCCTTTTGAGGTCATTACGGATCTCCCACCTCTACATCTAGTGACTGATAGGGTAGGGTAGACCATGATGCTGTCCTCAGAATTTATAAGGAAAGTACAGGTAGGGGAGAATGAAGAATCAGAGAGTCTGGTCCTTTCTGAATAACTACATCTCATCTGCAAACCTCCCTCACGAAAGTAAGCACTGAGAAAAATTTCATGACATTGCTAAGTAAAAAAAGGATTGGAAACGGGAATACACCGAATATAACCTCAAAGAAAATAGCGTGAAATGGTATACAGATGGTTCCAAAACCTCTACAGGAGCAGGCGCCGGGATATACGGGCCAAGTACCAAGTGTGCACTGTCGCTAGGCTCCTGTATCAGCGTCTTTCAGCGGAAATCTTAGCTATTGAAAGATGTCTAGATATAAATCTAGAAAGAAACTATCAGAAGTGCGATATAGCCATACACTCAGATAGTCAAGCTGCTATTAAAGCACTGAGCTCCTACGTCATCGACTCTAAAATGACCTGGGAATGCCGAAACCAACTCAATGAGGTAGGCAAGAAAAATAACGTATTTTTAATCTTGGTTCCCGGCCACTCGGGAATCAAAGGAAACGAAGAGGCCAATACACTTGCCAAAAAGGGCGCACTAATGTCACTCATTGGCCCAGAACCCTTCTGTGGTATATGTAAATGTACCTATAAGGAGGAGTTTCTGGAGAAGAAGAAAGCCGAGGGGAGGGGAAAAAACTCTGGCGGAATCTCCCATCAGAGATGGATCATTTCACTGAGTACCTTCGGAACTTTGAGACAGCGGAATCCAAAAGATATCTGGATCTTGGTAAGCAATTACACCTCCTCCTCACTGGCTTTCTTACAGGACACAGTCGCCTCAGGAAGCACCTGTTGAGGATGGGATTATCGGATAATGACGAGTGTAGGTTCTGTGGGGAGGAGAAAGATACCCCCATTCACCTAGTCACGGAATGCCTTGGCATTGCGAGCCTAAGGAAGGAATGCCTTGGGCGAGAGTGAGGAACTAGCCTTGTTGAAGCCTTCACAGATATAGATTTCATTAGATCTCTGGAACTGGAAGGCGAGCTGTGAAGGGTGTAGCAAGAACAGCTCTGTAAGGGGACACAATAGACCTTAAGTTCGCAGTGAACTGCAACCCCTTTTTTAAACTAAACTAAAAACTAAAAAATCTGTCCAGATTTAAACCCAATTCCGCATGTTTGGATTCTGCAAGCTATGGAGAACGAAAAAAGAAATTTCAGCATATTTTTCGGATAAAGATTCAACATCTTTTTATTAAGTATAGACTACTTTTATTCACTAGGTTTACTTCATTTTATTTCACCTACCTCATACTCCTTCCTGAGAAGGTAGTGCCATTTCTAGCTATTGCAGCATGATCGCAAGAGGACAAGCTCAGGTTGCTGGTAGTGCTGCCTAAGCTTTCAGAGTCCCAGTCATGATTTAGGTTAGAATGATTAGTACCATAAGGAGAAGTAGGTGGCGTTGTTGAAGGCAATGATATCGTTGGCGATTTCTGGGTGTGTAGTTTAGTAGTCGAGAGGGACAGAGACTAGAAAAAATTAATTGGAAGGTTGTTAATTCATTACTGGATGTTTTAGATATAGTCCGTTCACGAAAGTTGGAGCGCGTAGTAGGCGTTTGTTTATTTATCTGAAGTTGGTAGAATTTGCTGTCATAACGTAAAATAAAGTCAACGTTGCTGAATGTACCCGGTCTCGTCTGACGAGCTTGCGAGTTATCAGAGAACACTATGCAATATTGACAACATTGCGTTTCAATCTGACAAGAAAATAAACAACATAACATAAAATTTTAATATACACAATGGAATATGCCAATTGTCATGGCCAACCGACGGTTAAACATTCGTGAACGGACTATATTTTATTTGTTTAATAAGATGAGTTCTTATTCTAAAGTGCAGTTAAGGATGGAATGGAAAGTTTAATTTAACAGATTCAATACATACTTTCATCATGTTTCTACAACAATTTTGAACGAAATTGCACCAGAATTGATGAATATTTCAAATATGCGATATATGGAGTTTTAATTTCATGCTGATTATATTAATTAGGTTCTCGAAGTTATTGATTATCTATCTATATACCACAATTTATTAGTGAACAGTGAGCGTAATGGAGAACTACTTGAGAATTTATTGTTTTATTATTATCCCGAAATAGTTGAATGGAAAAATTTGAGAGAATTCATAAAAAACTACAACTGAAATGTGGGGTAAAAATATGATAATAATATACTTATATGTCTGAAAAATCAGTAGGTTTTCGAAAAAACTATTCATTGTTCTAGTATTATAAATATTTTTTCACTATGATTGAGCTGTAGTTGTTTGAAAGTTTCACATTTTTGAAACACGAAAACTATCCATGGATTATTCAATAAATATCAGCGACAATTTTAATATTTTGCACATATTATTGGTCCAATGAGTGGATAATATTTTATATTTTCTCTAAATACTTTCTTTCTATCGGACGAAATAAGTAGTGAAAAAGTTAGTTTTCATTTTAATCAGTAATGCTAACGAGTATATATTCAGAAAGTAGAAAAAATTAATATCGATTGAAATATAAAAAAAAAAGAAAAAATTAATCTCCAATTTTCTGTAGATCAATCATAAAAATGCGGAATGAGGAAAAACATTATTGTTAATAACTTTTTGGATTAACAACCCTAATTTTCAACACTTTCATACCTTCGTTTTTTTAAATATACGCTCTAGATAAAAAAAAGATTACATTAATCAAGATGTGAAACGATTTATACTACATTTTTTGCTAGTAAATTCGTAAGTTTTTCGAACAACGACCCTAATTTTCATCCCTTGGAATCTATCGATCTAGGTGAAAGGCGGGGAAGATAATTTATGGGTAATACATAATTTGTAACACCGTTTTCATTTGAGAATATCCGTTCTATACGTATTACATGACACGCGAAAATTGTTGCACTATTTTTGGGTAGTTTCTAAATTGTATTACTAGTAAGAACAACAAAAAATTCTCTGAAAAAAATACATGAATAATACCTAAAAATCAAGCATTACAATCGTTATCATTCGAATGTGAACCCTTGGGTAGTTGACAGAAAAAACCTCACAATGAACACTTCATAAAATATACAGAGTGTCCGGAAAATGTGGGAATCTCTCGGATTCAGATAGAAACTAAAAAATGAAGATGACAAGTTCTTATAATTATTTTTCCTAGCGGCCTTCCCTACGAATATACGACCTCCTAAATGACGCCACTGGAAATCCATCTTAGTGGAATAAGTTTCAAACTACTCGATATAATTCGATGAAAAATTGATATGATTAATAGTATTGAGGACCTCTTAAATCACCGCACTCATATTTCAATTAGCTTGTTCAGTTTACCAGGGGCGGACTGGTTTGTACATTTTAATGCTTACATTTTCAACACCCTGTATGATAAGGTGCTTAAAAAACAAATTTGGATACCTTGAACATTAAGCTTAAGAAAAGTTACTCTTGTTCAGTGTCGATAAAATGAACCGTTTTCGAAAAAAAAATAACGAAAGAAGTGGTAATTGAAATTTATTCCACTAAAATGAATTTCCAGTGGAGTCATTTACAAGGTCGTATCTCGTAGGGAGGACCAATAGGAAAAAAATTATGGAAACTTGTCATCTTATTTTTTATGTTCTATCTGAATCCGGGAGTTTTCCCACATTTTCCTGGACACCCTGTATAAAAGTATGGTTTGCATTTCGATCCTGTTCATCAATCGACCTCCAAAAATAGGAATTAAACCCTGTATTAGATTATGATTCCATAATACAACAAAACATTCCTTGAGAGTTCAACGATTTTAATATTTCTCGGAATAATTGATCCAACAACATTGTTGAAAATCTGATTAATATGCTTATCATAGATTATAGAGTATAGAAAGATAGGAACGGCCCTACATTCCTAGTACTAAAAAACGACTACATTTTTTAGTTCACATTTGACCCAGAGATGGCACTGAAGATCAATTTTTATATAAAATCTGTAATTTGGATTAGAAATCATATAAAGAAAACTGTAATAAGAATTGAAGCGAAATTCGTATTCCCTTCAGGATGTTTCATTTTTATATTTTAAATCCATAATTTTCAGGAAAATTCAGTATTTCATGTGTAATATTTTTATATTCATTTTATAGAAGATATTACAGAAATATTAGGGTATTATTGTGAGATTTATACATGGATTGAATATGAATATACTTAGTGCGTCTGTGGATTTCCAGTTTCTGGCTCAGTTCAATTGCAGCTTCGTTGTCCACCATCACTGTTCGAATTGACGGAAAACTTTTCCTGAATAGTCACATTAACCATTTCATTTTCCGTGCAGCTTCACATCAGCCACTATTTCTGCTGTATCGTGGAAATAGCAACAGATGTTTGACGTTGATCAAGCCAAGATATAGCTTTACCTGCATACATCCATAAAACACCAGTTGATCATCCAGTTTCACTATCTCGTTCGTAATCTGCATTACTGAAGGGTACAAACTAATCTTTTTTCCACTTTTTTCGAGACGACACTAACGGCAAAAGCCGTTCGAAGTGAAATAATATTTGTGAAAACGAATTGATTGGCACTTTTTTAAATCAATGACATTTCCCATGTATATTGATTTCAAAACTTATAATCATAGAACCAGAATTTTAACCCTTCATTAGTTCACATTTGACCCAGAGATGGCGCTCATAAACTGTAGTCGTGTCGTTTCCGATCTTTATACTATATAATCTTTGATGCTTATCTTATCACAATCATCCATTGACATTCCCTCTATTTCAAATTCAATTTGATGAGATTATACAAGTTCATAAAAAACATCTCACTCTAATGAAAAATACACTGCCCCAGTTTCCCCGATATAGGTTAGTATCATCCAAACATCACAGATAAAAACTAATCTCAACGAAAACACAAATAAGCCTCAAAATAATACAAGAAAAACTCACCAAAGTCTTCGTTCGGGGCGTATGGGGGCTTGGTACCCCCTTAGGGGTACTTGTAGATCGAAAATCCGTCTTTAGGTGATTGCAACCATCAACCCCTTTTCTAGGTAACGGATGCAGGTTTCTGCCATCGCGCAGGTCGTTGGAAACCCTTCCAAACCTCGATTGCGCATGCGTCGTGCCATTTACAGGGGTCGAAAACCCCGTGTTTTCCCTCTGGCTCTCGCTGCATCCCCCGTTTCTCAGTTTTACTGCTGGGGTGTCGTACTGTGACTGGGTGATACTGGGTTTAGGTGTCTTTCCCCCGCAGTCTTAAGCTGTGCGAACGCCTTAAGGGTAGGGGAGACGTGGAAATTGGGATTCTTGAATGGTCCATTCCTATGGTGTTGTTTTCTGGTCTTGTGATGAACATTGTTGCGCTCATTATTTACGGTTCGTTGGCTTTTTCTGGAAATGAAAATTTACTGTTAGTTTGAGAATGAGTTTTCTCTAACTAAACAACTAAAAATATAAGATAACCAGAAAACCAGAAAGGTCGAAACGTCGGTATCTCATTAAAGAATTTTATTTCCCCAGTCCTCTTGGCCACTACATACCTGTAGGCTGTATGTCCCGTAATTAGGCCGACAAACTTCTAGTGGACATATAGATCGTATTTTAGAAAGATTAGACCCAAATCATATAATGCAAAATTGGTTCGTTAAGGAGCTAGTGCTCTTTGAAGATGACGTCCTATCCACACTTTTTGCCACATATTCGCAAAACGGAGTCACATAAAGTGCTGAAAGTTTACACATTCGCTAATATCAAAAATACGCATCGATTAGATTGAGTGCATTTCTTTCATGTCAAGCACAATCGTATCATTGGGGGGGGCGAAGGGTATTTTTAGTTGAAACTTTTTTAACTTTCATTATTTCGCAAGATTTACATCATATTCATAAACTCTGATGTTTTTTCCTGAAAAAGATGCTCTTGTATTATAACGCCCAGATGCACCATTTCTGAAAAAAATAGATTTGAAATTCTCTCTTTTCACTAAGTACTCAGTTCACTTTTGTTTAGAATTAATCTGGGCGTTATTATACAAGAGCATCTTTTTTCAAGAAAAAACATCAGAGTTTATGGATATAATGTAAATCTCGCGAAATAATGAAAGTTAAAAAGTTTGTAACTAAAAATACCCTTCGCGCCCCTCCAAATGATACGATTGTGCTTGACATGGAAGAATTGCATTCATCTAATCGATGCGTATTTTTCATATTAGCCAATGTGTAAACTTTCAGCACTTTATGTGACTCCGTTTAGCGATATGTGGCAAAAAGTGTGAACCAGGACGTCATCTTCAATGGGCACTAGCTCCTATATGATTGTCGAATCTGTCTTAAATACGATCTATAATGTCCACTAGAAGTTTGTCGGTCTAATTACGAGACACCCTGTATATCAAATGAAGATAATTATTTCTCAAGGAATATCTCTTTTTGCTTGTTTTCTAGGGAACAGCGTGCTATAATTTTGCTCAAATGTCTGTAGTTTTCGAATTTTGGGCCGAGATTGATCACAAACGACTCGGTTGGACTCACTGATGAAGATACCGTGGTTATCGAAAATTCTGTCTGGCCGTAACACGAAAAATCTAAAAGAATCTAGTCGTTTAGTTAGTTAGTTTTAGTTTAAAAGGGGGTTACAGTTCACTGCGACTATTGTGGTCTATTGTGCCCCCTTACAGAGCTGTACTGACCACACCCTTTACAGCTCGCCTTCCAGTTCCAGAGATATGATGAAATTCGATATCTTTGAAGGCTTTCAACGAGGCTATAGTTTCTCACTCTTACAAGTTTCTCGCCCAAGGCTTTCTCTCCTTAGACTCGCAATGCCAAGCATTCCGTGACTAGGTGAATGGGGGTTTCTTCCTTCTTCCCACAGAACCTACACTCGTTAGTGTCCGATAATCCCATCCTCAACAGGTGCTTTCTGAGGTGACAGTGTCCTGTGAGAAAGCCAGTGAGGAGGTCTAATTGTTTCTACCAAGATCCAGATGTCTTTTGGATCTAGCTGTTTCAAAGTCCGAAGGAACTTAGTGGAATGATCCATCCCTGGGAGATTCCTACAGAGTTTTTCCTTCTCGGCTTTCTCTTCTCCAGAAAACTCCTTCTTATAGGTACATTTACCTATACCACAGAAGGGTTCTGGACCAATGAGTGACATTCGTGCGCCCTCTTTGGCAAGTGTTTTGGCCTCTACGTTTATTTTGATTCGCGAATGACCGGGAACCCAGATTAAAAAGATCTTATTTTTCTTGCATACCTCATTGAGTTTGTCCCGGCACTTCCAGATCATCTTTGAGTCGATGACGTAGAAGTTAGTGCTTTTAATACCAGCTTGACTATTTAAGTGTATGGCTATATCGCACTTCTGATAGTTTCTTTCTAGATTTATATCAAAACATCTTTCAATAGCTAAGATTTCCGCTTGAAAGACGCTCATACAGGAGCCTAGCGTAGAGGTTTTGGAACCATCTATATACCATTTTAGGGTTATTTTCTTTGAGGTAATAGTCGGTGGTATTCCCGTTCCCATTCTCTCCTTTTTTACTTGGCAATGTCCTGAAGTTTTTCTCATTGCTTACTGCTTACTTTCTTGATCATTTCAGAACCCCTTACTAAATTCGTTGTAATGTAACGAATTAAGTAAGGGGTTCTGAAATTTTGAGAGTTGGTTCAGGTTCCTACTGCCGCGGTAAAGATCGTTTCCGAAAAATTATAGCTATTCGTAAGGAGAATAAAGACGCTCTCACTTCTGCAGAATTTCGTGAGGAAAGTGCCATCAGAAATTAAAAAATATATAATTTTGCCTGTTCGTGTGGTAAACTGATAAATTTCTGGTCGCTTTAACTCTCGAACTGAAGGTGTTACGGCCTTAAAATTTTCATGCTGGATTTGGGACAACTACATGTCTGTTAACTTGAAATCAAGTAAGTACAGTATATCGTTCCGGTATCAGTCACAAAAACTTTTGGAATAAAATAAAACTAAACTGGTCAAAACTCCTTCGGGATCTCAATACTCAGAGGATTTCATGGTATAAAGTTTTTATGGACCCGACGCATTTTATGTAAGAGGCGTTTGAATTGAGGAAAAAATTGGTTTTCAGAAAAGATGTTCGACACCGTTTTTTTCGCGTTTCGGTAGATCATGAGAACGCACCAACACATTTTTTTCAATTCAAAATTATATTTAATTTTCACCAGTGGCACAGACTTCGGAATAGATTTGGTGAAAAAATGGTACGCCAATGTATTTTCCAAATTAAAAATAACTCCGCTATGTTTCCAATCGAGATGTAACCGTTTTTTACTTGTTTAGGCAGGAAAATTTTATTGTTCCTTATAGAGATATTTTAGCACCCGGATTTCACTGATTTCATAGCCGGAAATTTCGAAATGCCCGAATCATATCAGTTCCGGATAACTGGAGTGTCCGGGCTAGCGAATGTCCGAACTATCGAAGCTGTACTGTAAAGCGGAGACATTTGGGATTCTAAAATGGTCCATTCTTATAGTATTGTCCGTTCTTGTGTTGAACATAGTTGCTCATTATTTACGGTTCGTTGGCTTTTTCTGGAAATGAAAATTTACTGTTAGGTTGGGAAGGTTCTCTCTTGCGTGAAAGGAATACAATCATTCCTTGTGTTTGTTGCCAATTATTGCGGTAGGAGGGAATGAGAAATTGATTTTATGAGGTGAAGCAATTAATATTGCTTGGGATTTCGTTTCGTTTCCTGTTATGTATGAATTTTTATGTTCTTAACGGAAATAAAATTTAAGAATTATTTTCGTGAAAATTCTAAGAGATACTGGCAAGGAAAATCTGATAGGTAGTTCAGAAACACGAGATCACGAGACGACGAAAAAATTAAGGAACATGATGTTCTTGAAACGCAAACAAAAATTGCAGGAGGGGCTTTTTCTGAAAAATTGGTGAAAGTTTGCACACAGGAAATCATTCGATTATCCGTTTTTTGATACCTACTCAGGTTTTCGAGAAAAAATATTGAAATGACCGAAATAAGCTAGCGGATTCAAACGATCAGAATTAACGGTTGAGTGTGGCGTATGCGTTAGCATTCATTTCATTGGTTGAATGTGAATCACAGTTGAATCGTCATCCCCACCAATTTCACGAATTTTTTCATATTCGATTGAAAATTAGTTACTTGAAATTTTAAGTGAATAACTGGATAGAGTTATTTTTAACACTATTCTCAATGCTGTCATATGATAACAACCCTATACAGGGTGGTCCAGATCGTAGCCAAAAATTTTAACCACTTATTGTACATCAAAAATAAGCCATAGTTTGTCATATAAAAAATATGTCGAGAAATGTTTAGTCTCCGAGATACGGGGTGTTGAAATTATAGAAAAATAAATGTTTTTCATTAATAACTTTTACTTTTACACTGCTTTGAGCGTCAAGGAGCACTTTTTGCATAATATCATTCCTTTTCTATTCTACCAGTGGCATCCGTACCGCACCGGGACTGAATATTTTCAGATAAAAAAATGATACGCCACCGGTTTTTCCGACAATAAAAATTACTATTTAAATTTTTATTTAATTCGGAGCAAATTCGGTATCTTGACTTTTTGTTGTACGAAGCACCGTTTCCGGTCGATAAAATAAAACACATCCTCATGCATGAAGAAATCGCCAAAATTAGTTACACGTTTCGTTCACAAAAATAGCCTTATTATTATTATTATGTACCTACCTTATCAAATTTTGGTGAATGTTTCATGCATGAGATTGCGTTTTATTTTTTTAACCGGAAACGGTGCCTCGTACAGCAAAAATTCAAGAGACTGAATTTGCTCAAAATTAAATGAAAATTCAAATAGTCATTTTTATTGTAGGAAAAACCAGTGCCGTGTCATTTTTTATCTGAAAATATTCAGTCTCGCTGCAGTACCGACGCCACTGGTAAAATAGAAAAGAAATGATATTATGCAAAAAGTGCTCCTTGATGCTCAAAACCTATGTCTCAAATTTATTATTATTAGTTTTTAAGGTTATTCTTTCGATCCCCTCAGCAATGGTTCGAAAAAATTCGATTAACTCGTATGATAATATCTATTCTCACAAGAAATGAACTGAAATTTAGGACATCGTGAAAGTCCCTCAATTTTTTTTCGAAATAGGTAGCAGATACGAAAAAAATACAAGAAAATATAAAGTTAATGATAATAATAAACCTTCTTTATACATTTTTCCAAATTTATAATGGCTTACCAAAAAGAGGATGAAAAAAGGGAATAGTGTTCCGGAAAAATTATCTCCCTGTAGATTTGCTTTCAAAATTGGCATGTCACATGGTATAAACTCTCAATTGTAATATTCATGACAAATTTCAATTGAATATCTTGTGAGGTGTATAAACTTTGAGGAAAAATCTGGAAAACGAAACATTTGCGATCCCTTGCCTATTTTTGGAAATTAATCAAGGAATGTATTTCGCACTTTTTCATCATCCAAATTACTTTTATACTTTTCTCGATTAATTTTCAGTAATCTACCAATTCCTCAAAGAGTCACAGCCTGAAAAAGCTATTATTTTTCATAATTCAATCACCAATAATTCAAAATAGTTGTCAATCTTTCGAAAAAATGTGGACACAAATTGGTAGTTAATAGTTCAATAATTTGTAAGGACTTATTATGCGAAAAGCACAGCATAATTGAATTTTTTACCTCAATTTAGTCGCTTCCAAGTGAAAAGTCACTTTCTAGAAATTTCTGACACTTATTTCGTTAGAGTTTCCATTTTAATCTATGACTATCACTGACAATTCGAAATTAATTCTTTATGACTATCAAGGTTCATAGAATAATATCTAGCCCATTTGGTTTCATTTCGACCACGATTCATAGAGTGCACATGGCTCTTGTTTCGACAATTAACATAGAAATAAGTTACATATTTTTGAAAAAATATTTTACATTCACTTCAACATAGTACCTTAATAATGGGCAAAAAATTAACGAGAAGATAAGCATAGTAGTATCGACTAATTCTTTAAATTTGTACAGATAAAATGGAAATAACAGTAAGCCGATAATGAAATAATTTACATGCAGGTAGTTAAAATGCAACTTGACTTCTTACCTCCGTTACTGCAACACTCTAACTGTATCTGAATTTCGTAAGTTTCAGCTTTCAAATATTTTCTTCATAAGATGTATTAGTAGGCCAATTCCGCAATATGCACTTTAATGAATCAATCAATAAAAAATGCTTTCACTAATAAAGTGTGGAAGTATGTGCGTAAAACGCCCAACACTTGATTACTTCCCAATTCTCGAGCAAGATTAGGTATTTATTTCCTGATTCTATATCAGAACTTGAGGAATTGAGATGATAATCAGTCTATCTAGGAAACACGAAACAGTAGACGGAAAAGAAAAACATAGATGAAAATAATGACAAGTAATAAAGTCTGTTTTGTGGTGAAGAAATTTATGGTTCACTAATAAGTCTGTGGTTGATATCACAAAGTCCATAAAATATAGAATCTTTATTCTATGACAAACTCGTTAGGGCGCATTGAACTATTAATTATTTACCACAAATTTTGAATATATCGTAGTTTTTGAGCGCTCGTTCTAGTTTAACGAGTGCTATATCGTTTTGCCCAAATGTCTGTTATTTTCGAATTTAGTACCGAAAATGATCTCAAACGATAAGGTTTGACTCACTGATGACGAATCCGTGGTCAAATTCAATTCTGTCCTTAGGGCCGTCTGTAAACACGATAATTCTCGAAAGGATTGTCCTAGAGACTTCAGAGTTGTTCGGTTCCCAAATGCCTCCGTTAAGTTTGTTTACCAGCAAAATCCTATAGGGTGTTCCATTCAAAACTTTTGTTCCCCGAAATCTCAAAAATCAAAACCGATTGAAACGCGTCCACATTCGAGACACTAATATCTTGTTAAGCCTCATACGAAATTTGTGGCCATAGTGTTAGGAGAACCACAGAAAATGCAATCGTTATATTGAAAAGAAAGCTCCTTATACAGGGTCATTATAAATGATCGTTACAGCGCAGTTAGCTTTGGATTACAGAATACCAATCTCTAACCAATCAGAGAATAACATGATCACAGAATTCTGTGGTTTGCATAGGAAGCGGCAAAATGAAAATAATCCAAAGCCAACTGCGCTGTTACTATCATTTATAGAGACCCTGTATTTCCACAACAAATATCCGATTCAAGTGAAATTCATTTTGAGGGTGAAGGTTTTCATATTGAATATTACTGCAAAGAGGATCAGATAATCAAAACCATAGAATTTGATCTTGTTCTAAATGATTCATTTTTTCGAATAATTCAGAATTTGTCGAATCCATCGAGCTGAAATTTCGCTGTTGAATGTTCAATATCAACTTAAGACAGTACGCAAAAGTTTGTGATAGTTGCGTTAATACAATCAGAGAAAAGTCAATCGTGGTATCAAAAAAAGCTAATATTCCCGAAAAAATTTTCGATTGAAATGAAATCGAGTTTCGGGATCTAAATTGGCGAAGTAAATGATCATGAAAATTTTCGAAAGATTTCAAAAGATTTTGCATGAATGTATTTAGTATCAATCTCAAGTCCTCTACAAAATTCAGAGTTGATAGCTTTATTGCTTCTCTAATGAACGAGCGCTCAAGAGCACCTGCTCAGGGCTTTTATTACATTATTATTAAGTTAAGTATGAACCATTGCACTGAAAATATCGACAAGACCTTCGCTACGAAGGAAATTCCAACCCTTTTTCGGGGGTTGCTTTTTCAAGCTTCCACTTCACAGTAACATGTGATTCCTCACGAAAATTTGTGAATGCAATTACAGTGGAATTTCTCTATAACGAAAGCGCTAAATTAGCAAAAAAAAATTCGTTTTACAGAAATTTCGTTATACTTACAGAAAATTTGTTTCTATAGTGTCAAGTGTCAAAACAAGCAACGTTCCTTTGCATCTTTTTATGTGAATGCATATAAATAATCAAAAATGTGTGTAGGTACATTTATAATAGCTTATAGGCATTTTATGTAGGTATATATACAATACATTGATAATTTATTGGTTAGATCGAAACTGAATAATCTGGTAAGCCAGGGGTGCATTTAAAACTGTTCCAGAAGGAAATATGTGCCCGTCGTTTTGGTTTGGTTTATGGTCGGGATTTATCACCTACGTCCGGCATAATTACGGAAAAAACCCACCCTTATATCTTCATTACCCATTCAAAGAGTGATGTTCTTTGAATATTTCGTTATAGAGAGAATTCACTTCGTTTAAGAGGGTGTTTTTAATACGGTATTTGGATTCAAGGTGCAATGTCCTATACGAAATTCGTTATAGGTACAGAGAAATTCGTTAGATGTTCGCTATAGGGAGGTTCCACTGTATGTTAATCTCCCAAGTTATTGATATATCACGAGAAATATAATTCTTATAAAGAATAACGAATTCAAAAATAACGTAGCCTCCAAAGAAGATTTACGTCATGATATCAAACTGCCAGTAGCTGTTCGTTTACTTTTGGTGCAATGATGTCACTCAAGAAATCTTAACTATCTAATGTGATTAATTTTTTGAAAACTTGATTTTCTGATAGAAATAATGATTGCAATTGGTTATTTAGAAATAAAAATATCGTTCTTCTCTATATGATATGACAGCTAGTTGATTTTTCACATGCAATATGGAATATTTATTATTTCATCAAATGTGCACATATTTAATAATGTTGAAATTACATTTGTATGAGTGCAATTTTGATTAAGCATCGTTTGTATCTTATAGAATATATTAATAAATAATAAATAACGAAGGTAAAGGGGGATCGATTTCAGGTGAAAGTAAGATGAATTTTTAAAAATGCGTGATTGAAATGACCTTCACGTGTTAGAGGTAGAATCGATTCCATTATAATTTTAAACCTCCAAATGAGGATTTTTATGGAAATCCAATACCAGAAACCTTTTCATTGGGCAATATTGAATAACCAGAAATAACAGGATATCCCAAATTCAACTAATATAATTAGAGTGGATGATGTAGTTTGTTTACAAGCTTCAAGGAAGATTAAAATATCGAATATCACAGTCTCTATCTAACTCTTCCTTTTGTTTATTTTGAGAATTCTGAGTCTGAGGTGCCACAGGGTCCCTCCTTTGGGCCTGTTCTGTTTTGATTTTTTATCGAAGAACACTCTGTGAATTTGAGAACGATTCTTAAGACTTTTTTTACATTCAATGAACAAACACGTTTTTCCTATGCAAACGAAAGCTTTAAATTAGCGTAAAATCTTATTCAATCGATAATTTTCATGGAATGGATAGTTGTTCTGTTCGGTAATGTTTTCTGAAAACACGATAACTTTCTGGGTGAACTGTGTCTCGAGTATCAAGCACAAATACATTAGAAATGATATATTCTCATGAGCGTAAATAATGAGCACGCAAAACTACTGTTCCAAGTTCATTTGCTGCGGACTATTAAGGTGAAAACTTAAATAGGTACATCCTTTCATTAAATATTCGATTTCATGAAAGAGTATTCTTTGAAATGAAAATCTTTGTCAATTATGTTTTGCTGACTTTACTATTAGCCTCGGTTTTTTTCGTCATATTGAAGTTATTCATCAATAATTCTATATTTTTTTGGTCAATATGATCCTTTCGTTATTGGTAGGTATTATGGTTGGAAAATTCACCTCAAGGTCATTTTATAGAAATGATAAATTTCCTAATATCGCAGTTGAATATGTGTGTCATAAGTAAAATGAATATTCATCGGTATATAGAACAAAAAATTATCATGTAGCATTGTGAATTTTCTCACAAAACAAATCCCAATATATATGAATCTAATTTTTCTCACAAGAAAACTAACATATTTCCATAAATAATGGACCATTGAGAAGCTAACTTTGACTTATTCGTATTCTGAGTTACAACTCATGGATTGTATGGAATTATACAGTTTGATTTTGGTTTAATATGGGCCAGTATGCAGGTACATTTGATCTATATTTAACAATTCTTCTAGTCATGATATCATATGATATAGTAGTTTACCTAAACTCCAAAACTAACTGTAATTAATAATAAATTATTCTACATATACTCGTCAAATTTTGTATTCCAAATACTTATTCACTTTAATTCTTTATAATGAAAACAACATTGAACGGAATTGAAATTCGGACCCCTTACATTTGGATTAGGAACAACTTCACTTTTCTCAAATATTGCCATAGAAAAGTAATAAATATTTATCACCCTATTCCTATCAGCTAAGGTAGAATACAGAATATGTTAAAAAATATAGATAATATAAAAAGATCGAGAAGAGAAAGGATATATTATTTTCGTGTGGAAATAATAGGGCAAGTATAATTTATAATGTTTTCATTGCTCAATTCATGAACTCTACTTTTTATTTATTGTAACTGCTTAGGTCTGTTTTGTCATAATTTGTAAATAATGAACTTGAATACCTTGACTTTCCTCACCTTATCATTATTTATCTGATAATTCAATTAATCCATTCTCCTGATGAAAACGGAACATAATGTGGCAAACAACACCATTGATTTTTGTAATATGATTCTTGATGCATACCAAAAAATAGGTGAAAATGAATTTTAATGAGAATATGTATTGAATATGAATAATATGATGGAATAGTGCAGTTATGGCGTCATATATATCACCGAAAATATATAAGCATTTTGTTATTTTTAAGTGACGAAATCGAATAGTTCATGGTCAGAAATGAACTGATCTGTTAACCTTCAAAAATTATAAATGAACGAAATATAAGGTAGGAACATGAGCAGTTTTCTATTGAGAAGGTGCCTACATATAGGTACAGAATCTAAGGATGTTATGATTACGATTTCTTTTCTCTAAGAAAATAATTAATACAATTATTTCATAACTATAGTTATGCATACCTAAATGAACTCTGATGCAATGAAAAGACGCGTTCTAATAAAAAACATTTGTGGATAAACAATATCCAGCTTTTCAGTCAACTCTCGGTTCAAAATATCAAAACACTGGGTGACAGCAGCAAAATATACTGGGAAACTAGATCTGTTGCTTCGAGAATCAATGATCAATCTTCAATAGTTCATTTTTCAATCTTCTTCTCATATTTCTAATAAATTTGAATCAACGACTTTCGTACTGAGAGCATGTACGGTTTTCAGTACTCGAGTTCAATTGAAGTGAATTTATAAATACCAGGATTTGAAAAAAATTAATTATGCAGAATAATTAAAGCATCATTCAGTCGAATAACAGAAGTAGCAAAATACTGTGCGAATGCAGAACTAACTAGATTGCTTGGAAAATAAATTTGCAAATGATTTTTTCATCCAGTTTTTCCTGAATTCAATAGTTGTCAACTTAAATTGAGAAATGAATTGTAGAACGAAGAAGCCAAGATTAAACAAAATACTGTGAAAGAAATATTACTACTGGGAAATTCATTCAGCAACATTCAGTCGGAAAACACACTACTTACTATTCGTATAATTCTCACTCTAAAGTAATAAAATACTGTATAGAATAGAAGCCGCAAAAAACTGGAGAACTTACTCAATAGAAAACATTATAAGAGAACGATTTATAAGCATGATTGAGCAATCAGTGATTCAAATAACACTTTCAAATGAAGGAACAGTATCGGAAAAACAATATCGTACTCACTTTTCGCTCAATCCCTATTCAAAGCAGCAAAATACTGGGTGAATCCGACGATTCTCCGCAAAAACTAAATCGCTTCATGACACGCAACAAATCGTTGCTATTTCTTCATAAATCTCCGTAAGTCGAGGCGCACCGACAAGTAAACTGCTATGTTATGGTTATGTTTCTCGAAATAGAGTATCATTCTGTTTCATAACTTCCTATTCTGTTCACTGCACAGGTGGGTATAAAAGGTGACGTTAACTTTTGTAATAGACATCATCAGTAGTTTAGTAGGACGTAATCTTATGACCAAAGACGTAATCAGAGCGGACTGAGCTCGTACTTTCACATGTATTTTGGGTTGCTGCTGTTCAGGGAAATTGAAGGAAATATCTAATTGATTATTTGATCTCGTTTTGAAATTATGGCATGCGGCAATAGATGAGTTTTCCTGGGTATGAAGTTCCCAAGAAGGATTGAAACAAATTTCCTTTTTTGTATTCTTGTTCCTAGGTGTTCAACGTAGTATGAATTTGCACAAACTTCGGATTAATTGGCGACAGAGCATTTGGGTTTTAAACGTCGGTAAAAACACTCTAACCTATATCGATTGAAATATATTCTGGGAGGATTCTGCATTTCTAAAAAACTTTATTGGTTTTGAAAAAATTGTTGCCTAACAGTAAATCTAAAGAAGAAACAAAAACAAACAAGGATAATGTAACGTGTCGGTATTTTGATTCATTTAATTTTGAAATTTCATGATATCATTTCTTTCTTCAATAAATAAATTCAAATACTATATATTCCAACAGAACAATTGGCCAAATTATCTACTTGATTTAACAAAATACATGTGGATTCCACAATTTTCCTTTTATGATTATCAGGTTCCGTTATTAGGATCTTTGTGTTGTTCCAGTTCATCATATGATCTCCGCTATTTGAACATACATGATCAGCGATTTGTGATCTTGTAATGTCTCTATTTTTGATGTTGTTCTTATGTTTCCGTTTTATTATCTCTAAAGGTCTTGATGTATCTCTTGTATAAGATTTTCCACATATACAGGGGATATTGTAAACACAATTTTTTTGATTTTTGTGTCTCATTCATTGGTTTCGTTCTGGTTAGAATGGATCTCAAATCATTTTGTGTTTTGGAAACAGTTTTTATGGCCAGGAATATAAGGAATGACGTTCAACAAATTTGGTTGTTCTTGACGGTTTTCTGTTTATACCTGACCATCATTAGAATTTTTAGTCGATATTTTTCGTTCTGAATTTGAAATTGCCCTTTCAATAAAATTTGGTGGGTATTAGAAAACTCTAATCTATGTCTGAATATATTATTGAAAATTAAATTATTGTTGTTATTTCCATATTTTTTCCTCTACTATTCAAAGTTTCGGCCAACCGTCGTCAGAAATCTTTCAAACTAGAAATTTCCAAAAGTACGACTTTCGCTCAGGTCAATTTTGACAGTTCTCGAAAATCAATAATCGAAGACTTCGATCTATTTTTAGATTATTGGATTTTCAAGATTCAGGTAATGTTGTGGTTTTGAAAAGGTTGTTTCTTCATATTTTAGTTAAAGAAAAACTTCCAGTATTAGCACTATCTTAAAATATACACATATTTAAAATAAATTGTTAAAAATCAAATTGAAACCATATTACACAAAGATACATATTCTACAAGAATAGCTATGATATTACACGCGCGGTGCAAAATGGTGAATGCGTCGGACGTATACTTAATCTTGTACCGAACATATAGGTACCCAACTACTCGACAGGATTTCTATAATTTCTTGTCTTTTGTTTCATCTTTATTTTCTGAATGGAATAATGACAAATTTGATTATTGTCTGGCAATAAGAATAGTTGACACCCACAACAAATATTTTATTTTAAGTATCCCCAATATAGGATCTGCCGCATTCACAGGTTTTGTTTTCGTTGAAAGGTTTCACTTTCATAAAACTTCCCCTGACACAATCAGGGTATTTTTCACGAAAGTGAAATCTTTCAACGAAAATCAAATTACCAAGGAATGTATTTATGAAATACCCTGTGAATGCAGCATATCCTACATTGGGGAAACTAAACGCCCCCTCAAGATTAGAATCAAAGAACACCAGAGATTGGCTCAACTTGGAGAAACTGAAAAATCCAAACTAGTCCAACATGCTTTGAACGAAGACTACAATATCAGATGGAACAAGATATCCATAATACCAAAGGAACCAACCCGATCAGTGCTCCCTCCAATGAAATGAAGGATGTTTGGAGACCAATAATACCTACGTTCTGAATTGAAGAGGACGATCCTAATTTAACTACTACACATATCATCTTAGTTGAGAAGCATGTCAGTGAACTATAATACAGAATTTGTAAAAAATTAATTTTCTGTCAGAAGCTTGTCGCATTTATTTTTATTTAAACAATTTTTATCATTTTCATAGATTCAACTCTTGAAAGTATTAATAATTGTTTCAAATGCAAAGTTATTTCATTATAATTCAAGGTATCTTTTGTTTTTTATTTACTATCTGTATTGAATATCTTGGGACACGAAAAATATTTCACCATAAGTTGCAAAATGGCGAATACGCCACAATTTTAAGTTATTAGTACGTAGACAAAAAATATGGATAACAGTACAAATATTGAAATACTTAAAGTTAAAATCAAATATTTCTATCCTTAATCAAAAGTTTCATTCATATAAATAGTAAAAGTACATGAATATACAAGTACAAACTCTATTTCGATTTCTCACAATATTTTTCCAAGTCCTCAATCAACTTAGCACAGTTATAACTGGGCAAACATCCTCCCAACTCTGTCGGCAACACTTCCTTATGAATGAACTCATGCAAAGTACTCAAATTCCTGCCGTGCATAAAGAAATTCTCCCTTATATCATCGTTGAAATAAAGCTTGAAAACATTGAAAGCTGTATTGATATACCATGGCGCAGCTATGAAATGTAGCTCTAGAAATTTTGCAGGATAACATTCCTGAATACCATAAATCATGTGTTTTACTATTTTTGGACTAATCCAGGTTGACTTCTTGAATGTGAATTGTTCCCAGTTGACTATGACGACAAAACCGTTGTTTTGGACATGTACATCTTGCAGGGCAAAGTCCAGGCAGAGAAGCAACGCTCTGTATATTGAAATGAGGCTGATTTCTCCATCCCAGTTGTTCGCGTGGAATACTAGTATAGTCCTGCACTTCCTGTCTTTTTGGGGATGAAGTTCTGAAATGTAATATAAAAAGTTGTTCTGATTTAATTATGACTTGGTACCAAGTGGCATATCTTTCGATATTTTTGATTAATTTATTCATATTTGCCTGAAAAATTTTGATATTGTCGATATGAACAAAAACCATAAGATATACATGAAAAATAATATGCCTGCATTGTGTTTGAAAACGAAATTGAATATTTCGAGAGCTGATTAAAACCCTCAGAATAAGTAGAAAAATTCTGTAAACATTGATCCGCAAATACGTTATTCGATTCTTTCGGAGGGCATTTCATTTGAACGAAAGCACTTTTTATGGTTTTTGTATGTCTTCATTATGCCTCGGATTTTGAACGATTATGTATGATTGGAAACATATTTTATTTTTCGTATGCTTATATTGATGTTTATTCTGCACAAAAATTAAGGAATAAATCGATTACTCCACACCAAAACATTCAAGAGAAGCCCTGAGCAGGTGCTTTTGAGCGCTCGTTCATTGGTGTTGGTGGAGCAATAAGGTTATTACCTTCCTCAAAAAATTTTTGAATAGGACTTGAAATTGATACAAGATATATAAATGTGAAATTTCCGCACGATAGAAATCATATTCTGGATATTATTCAAAACATGAAATATGTGAAAAATTAATAACAAAAATATCAAAATTCTATGTTTTTGACTTCACAATCATTTTGAAAATTTGCATGATCATTCGCCAATTTGAATTCTCAACCCCGATTTCATTTCAAGCGAAAAATTTTCATGGGAATATTATGATTTTTTTTATATTGCGATAGATTTTTCTATGGTTGTATTAACGCAACTCCTACGAATTTTTGTCCACTACTTTGAATTGGTATTGAATATTCCACTGCAAAATTTCAGCTCGATTAGCTTCTTATGAGCAAAATTCGATGTCAATTGGTTTCGTTCTGTTTGAGATATTGAGAAACAAAATTTTTGAATAGACCACTTGAAAATATCATGTCTCTATTACAATCCCTTTGATTTACGGTCTCCCGGAAGGGCTTTGCAGCTGGCTCGGAAGTTTCCTCCACGAGAGACAACTTTGCGTTGTGGTCGACGGTGCGAAGTCTGCACTTCATTCCGTCAACGTCGGTGTACCTCAGGGCTCAATCTTGTCCCCAACTCTGTTCCTAATGCATATTAATGACCTTTTAAATTCAACCAAGGATAAGATTTTAAGCTTTGCAGTTGACAGCACTCTTATAGCGTCCACGACAAACAAGAAGCCTGTATCAGCATCAACATCCAGTTCCCAAAGAATCGCCCAAGCTGTGACAATCAACAAAGATCTAGAAGTAATTCTACAATGGGGTTCTGACAATCTGGTTGAATTCAATTACTCTAAGACCCAGGCTACTGTGCTCACAAGAAAAGCATCGACAGTCGCACCCCAACTAATAATGGACAATATCACCGATCACCGTAGAAGGTTGGAGACTTATGCCTTTTTTACAGATACTACCACGGAAGGTGTTCTGCTGCCATTGCCTCCATGATTCCACCAGGGCTCAATTTGATCGACAAACAAGGCTAGCCGATATAGTCACCAGTTTGCCGTGCATCTTTCTACAGCTAGGACATCGGTGTATCAGAAGGCTTTTCTTTACCGAACTGCAAAGCTATGGAATACCCTACCTCAAGATGTATTACCCCTTGGTTACAACTTACAGCAGTTTAAGACAGGCACAAACCGATTTCTTCTAAATTCATCTCGGCGCGCTTGAAAGGACGCTATAAGCTCAGCCTTCTCCCGAGAGATGCGTATAAAAAAAGTAATCTTGCTTACGTTTGGACGGCCCCACGGACAGAATTGAATGTGACCACGGATTCGTCATCAGGGAGTCGAACCCTATCGTTTGATACCATTTTCGGCGCAAAATTAAAATATCACAGACATTTGGGCGAAATGTTATTGCTCTCGTTTAAGTAGAAGTATAGAACGAGCACTCCAAAAGATTTAGGATGGTACGGGTATTCTGAAATTGCTATAATATACAGGGCCTCATATTAAAATTTTGAATATAACCGACAACACTATAGCTCTGAATGTAGATTTATAGAGCAACCCTGTATTCCACTGTCTAAACAATTTCTCAAACAACTTCTCTATAAAATCACTCAAGTGAAGTAGTGAGTGTTAAATGTTTAGGTACTTACCAGGTAAAGAACTTTCAAGTGCTATCCTTATCTCTGGGTCATCCACACTTAGGTCTCTGAATATATCCGGGTTTTCATGTTTATATTTCAAATGATTTCTTATCAAGCTATGAGCGTCACCAACACTTAACCTTCTTGAATACAGAAACTTCATCAAATTGTCATCTTTGGTTGAGAACGATTTTTCATTGTTATCTTTCAATTTTTTCTTCAACTTCTCAAGAGGCACAGCTTCAATTTTTTTTATTTCATCGAGAGGGTAAGGGAGCATTTTTAACACCTCATTATTTAATAATTTTTGAAAAGTATTGCATTGGATCAAACTGTGTTTGGTTTATTCGTAAGGTTTAGAGTTCAGATACTAGCCTGCGAATTATCTTATTATCTATTGATTTTTGTAATAGATACGAACCTCGTAATATTTTCATCGTATCATATCTTATCTGGGTTTCATAATGAGAATACCTAGTTGATTAATTTTCTATTGAAGCCCAAAGCAGAATTGCTAGTTTCATTATTCGGAAATCGTTATTAAAAAGACCAAAATTAGCTTTATAACATCTAAACACCTATAAAACACTTTTACGATAGTACCGTGAATGGGCATCATCTGACTGCATTAAGAGTAGTGTTAAATATATACTTATTCAGGTGTTTCTTGAAAACCTGACTGCAAAACAAAAATCAATAATCGATATGTTTTTGTGAGAGTACATTATTCCTAAAATGATTTTTTCTGGAAATCAGCGGAAATGCCCTTTTAGCGAACTCCATATGGTAAAATAATCCACTATTATTTTTCTAATAGTTCTTGATCTATATAATTCGTATCCAATGTGTAACAGTACCTACATATAAAGGAGGAGAATAATAAATAATATCAAAAACTCATTCATAATTTTCCTACACTCATAAATTTTACCATAAACAAAATTACCAACAGTTCAGAAGTTGTATTTCGTATGACCCTAATATAATTAATATTAAAATGATTCTAAACGATTTCTCTGTATTATTATTATAGGAGTTCAATATTTCCAAAAAAATTTCATATTGCAGTTGAACTACAATATACAGGGTGTCCCAAAACTCGACGTCAACCCGGAACCGGGTGAAAAGGCAAGTAATGCTGGTTGTCAGAAAATATAAAAAAAATCTAAGTTGCATGATTTTAAAATAATGGGCATTTAAAAAACACGCAAATTTCCACACCCTGTGACAGTCTTTTCGCTCCTGTTGCCACAAATATCAACTTTTTCCAACTTTTTTTTTGCTGTGTAACATTGAATAATGCTCGTCTAAACTGTGATCAAAATTTGGATACCAGCTGCTCTAGGTTTCATAAAAATTGGGCTTGCTTCTCAGAAAAAATTCAGAATAAACAATTGCCTAGTTTCAACAGACTGTATTGAAAGAAAATGTACTACGCAAGTTTGGCATGTTCTGTCAAGAGTTGGCGCATTTAGTAAGGATTCCAAAATGGTATATACTTGTTAAACTGTAGCTGCCGTAGTTCAAATTTATTTTCGATTGCCTTTGAATACACTTTTCCTTAAACTGCTTCCCAGTAAAAAAGTCCAATGGATTCAAGTCCGGTGAATCTTCCGGGAAAAAATGTTACCGGAAAAAAAATTTCCAGATAAATTTCTCAGGAAAAATTTTTTCTGGAAAAATTATTTTCTTTGGAAATTTTTTTTTCTGGTAACATTTTTTCCCGGAAGATGGATCGGACGTTCTGGTCCAATCTGGTGGCCGGCCCGTTCACCGGACTTGAATCCATTGGACTTTTTACTGGGAAGCAGTTCAAGAAAAAGTGTATTCAAAGGCAATCGAAAATAAATTTGAACTACGGCAGCTACAGTTTAACAAGTATTATACCATTTTGGAATCCTTACTAAATGCGCCAACTTTTGACAAACATGCCAAACTTGCGTAGTACATTTTTTTTCAATACAGTCTGTTGAAACCAGGCAATTGTTTATTCTGAATTTTTTTTCTGAGAAGCAAGCCCTATTTTATGAAACCTAGAGCAGCTGGTATCCAAATTTTGATTACAGTTTAGACAAGCAATATTCAAGGTTATACAGCAAAAAAAAAAGTTGGAAAAAGTTGATATTTGTGGCAACAGGAGCGAAAAGACTGTCACAGGGTGTGGAGTTTTGCGTGTTTTTTAAATGCCCATTATTTTAAAATCATGCAACTTAAATTTTTTTTTATATTTTTCTGACAACCAGCATTACTTGCCTTTTCACCCTGTTCCGGGTTGACGTCGAGTTTTGGTACACCTTGTATAAAGGCGAAGGTAAGTCAATGCTTTTTACGATTTCAACTTTTTTCAAATTGTTTGAATTATAAACACACTTTCTTATTTTCTTTATTCTCTACTCTGGAATACATAGTTCGATGAATTATAAAAATTTCAAAGATACTGAATAAAATTATCACAATTTCAAACGATCATTAATTATAATTTTAAAAATGGACAAATTAAAATCTTAAATAACATAATACTGCTGAGATTCAAATATTCAAGCTTCATGGTTATCAAAATCTACAAATAATTTGACAAATATTAAAATTTTCAGTTACAAGTTTCGAGTAATATTCCTTTTCATATTATTTCACTTCAGTTTAAGTGTCCTTAAATTATATACTATATAAATATAAAAATATATTTTAATCTCAATTGCCGATGTGAACACTACAAAATCTGAATATGAAATAAATATCTGTTTCGCTCCCTTTGCAATGACATTATAATTCTTTTCATTTCTTAAAACGAAATGGACCTTTTTCTTTCAGTTATCAGACGAAACTAATTTACTCTTTCACCCTCTAACATTTCTACGTAGAAGTAAGGTTAGAAGTGCAGTGCTTATAATTTTTCCTCCAAAATTCTCTTCATATGATTCTTTGACCATTTTCAACAGTTTTCAACCATTGTTCAGGATTGTAACTTGGTTTTTCACCTCCTAAATCGGCTGGTAAAACATCTTTATGTACATGCTCGTGCAACACACTCAAGTTATTTCCATGAACATATATCCTTTCTTTAATTTTCTCATTCAAAAATGGTTTTATGACCATAAGGGCAGCTTCAACATACCAGGGTTGTCCAATGAAATGAACGCCTTTAAAACGAGCTGGAAAACAATTTTGAAGCCCCTCTACCATAAGTTTAAGGACACTAGGACTAAAATGAGATGTTTTCCTGAAAGTAAATTCAGTCCAATCAACTATTACTACAAAACCAGTGGTTTGATTATGGAGGTCTTCAAGAAGGTACTCCAAGGTAAACACCAACGTCCTGTATATGCTGATAAGTCCATACGTACAGTCCCAATTGTTTGCTAGAAAGAGAAGAACGCATCGTCCTTTTCTATCTTTGGAAGGAAGGACACCTGGAAGACAATTCAAGATACAACTTTTTATGTCACTATTCTCTATGGTAAGATTGGCAAATATGGCGCTGTGCTTCTTTCTGTACCAGTAGAAATTCTGTATTAACTTGAAAGTGGATTCTACGTTGAATTTTCTTGCGTTGAGGAATTTGTTTAGGGTCCTATCGTCCAAAGGGAAGCTGTGTTTTAGTTCTAGGTCGTCAGAAGATTGTATGACGTGTCTGAGGGTGTCCAGGGCCACTTTTGGGTCTATTCTTGTGGCTTGCAGCTTGGCTTTGTCTGATTCTGAGAGGAAGGATCTGACTTTCCAGTCAAATTCTAGGAATTCCGCCATTTTTGGTGGGATAGTGGCTGAAAAGAAGAAAGAAATTCAATTAAAGATCTGAAAAACACTCATGTTAGGGTTTACATGCTCTTTTGTTTATAGTTTGGAAACCTCTCAATGTTTTAGAACAATCATAAGTTTATTATCCTAAGGGCCTTGCTGATGAGTAGCTGTATCTATCTAGCAGATATAATAGAAATGAATATGTCTCTATATTATTGAAATTGAAATCTTTCAGACTTTTCTGTTGGGAAAATATTCTTCTATTATTATAAAAATTATGATACTCTATACCAAAAACCCTTTAGTTCCTGTTTCGACACTTGCTGATAAGTTACTGATAGCTATCTAGCAGATATCGTTGAAATGAATTCATCTGCATCTATTTCATCGAAATAATTTTAGGTTTTTTATATGAAATATCTTTCATTTTATAGAAGAAGAATATTTTTTAGACTGAAGTTGTGAAAACGATATTTGTAAGATATATACTAGTAACTTTGCACCAAGCGGATAAGGGCTTAAAGCTTGTTATTTTTACAGCTGTTAGTAGTCGCTGAGGACTAAATCTGTAGAATACGATGGACGCTAAAGCAATTCAATGTTCATTTCGAAAGAACACATTTATTATGTCATCTGTGTTCAGTAGGTTATGACATTTAATCATGGAAAGATACACGCTTCAACAATGTTTAGGAATCAAAATGAATACTGATAGAAATTTAGGAAGAATTCATGGCCGATATTATTCAGTCAATAGACTCACTATTCGTCGTATTGTTGACAAAATTGAAAGTGAATCTTCTTTACACGATAGAAGAGTACCAGTACGTCAAAGAAATGCACGATAATATTGATTTGGCAGCAGCAAGTGTGAGAGAAAACCCAAATTTATCAGTTGCACGTCGTTCTCAATAATTAAATCTTTCTCAAAACAATGTTGAATGAATTTTTTTCTTTGCTGTTGTTGAGAATAATCAGGAAATTATGTGGTTTCAACAAGACCGCACCACTTGCCACACAACCACCCCCTCCATCGATGTATTGAAAACAAAATTTGGTAATGAAATTTTCTCAAGAAGATCGTGTGATTACAACTTTTGAATTTATTTCTTTGAGGATTCTTAGTGGAAGTCTTATACTATTTTACAACTGAAATAAATACCTTTATGCTCATTTCTAAACAATAGACATTTATATACTCGTACATATGAATACATAGTAATTGCAACGAACTATTTCGATTAAAAACATCAGAATGAAAAAACCTTTTCGAAATTACTATCCCGATGCAAATCGCATGTAAAAAATAAAAAACAGAAATACAGAAATTAAATGAATATTATTGAGTTTTTCATCCTTTGTGATTCTCGTTTTCTATTTTATAGACATTCATGATTGTTTGGTTTACCTAGTATTGATCGAAATTCAAAGGGTTCTGTCATTATGAATTGTGCGGACAAAGCTTTCAATCCAGATTTGGAATTGTATCACATCACATATTTGATTTGATTTCGAACTTCATTCAGTGACTTGAGAAAAAATGTCCATTCATCATGTATCAACAACATTTTCGAGACAAGACATCGAATGGTTTATAAATTTTTTTCCCTGCTGTAGTTAAGAATTTGGAGGATAAGTAGTTGCAACAAGATGGTGTGCCATCTGCCACACAGCAAAATTTGATGATAAAATTTGATCAAAAAATGATCCTCCCAGGTCGTGTGATTTAACAGTTTCTGATTTATTCATTAGAGGATATGTTGGGTCATAAGTTTATACTGATAATACAAAATGTGAGCATTTGAAAATCAATATTGAACGTGCTAGAGATGAAATACAAATAAATTTATGTGAAAACGTGATAGAAATTGGTTTCACATAATGCAGTATACTTTTAAAGTGGACAAATTTCAAAGGGAGATTATGAGAGTGATTTGCAACAAAAATGTCCTAAAACATATGGTGGAGATGTTGACGGTTATTTTTCAATTTAACATTTCTTGATTTCCCGAAATATTTCGAGTTTTTCTCAAAAATGATTATTTTTAGTTTTCCTGGTAGTCCCATCAAATTTGACTCCATATTCATAAAGAAAAATAAATTTGCTACAAGATAAGGGAGTAAATGTGCAGAAAAAACTCTTATTGCGGGCGTTGTAAGGAGATGAATATCACGATTCTGAAATTGACAAAATTAGCCCTAATCTTCCAATGGTTTTTTCGATGTAATATTAATATTAATAATCAGTTGGTTGACATATTTCATTCACACCACAAAAAATTAAATTTACATTAAAAAATTCATATATTGGCGCCTTTCGAATTTCTGTTACCTGCATTTTTAGTTTTATTTTGTTATTTTGTCTCTGTAAATTTTTCCTTGCTTTATTCTTCTTTTTTGGATTTTTTGATTTATTTTCATGTGTTTATTTTCGATTCTTAACAATACTTCAAGAAAAACTGTATACTGCTCAATTAATTATAATTTTGTGAAGCATTTTGAATTGTAAGGTCTATCTTTGAGTGTAAAAATTTTGTTCATGTTCTCTATTGTGGATACTGTTTCTGGGTACCACACCTGTTTGTATCCCCAATTCCCTAAATAAATAAATAAATAAATTATGCACAGGTTTTCTTTTCAGTAGAAAATACCTCATTTAGGTTACTTTCGAATGACATATCAACTTTTGTGCTAGCTGCTTTTCCTCCGCCATAATGTCATGGCTGACATGATAACAACGAATAAGTCTAAAAATTCCTAACCTGAATTTGCTCTTTTTGAGATTGAATCTTAACTTAATGTAATTTTATGAAAATATTTTATAAAATTACCTTTATTCTCTCCATTCTGCCTAAACAAACTACACCCATCATTCTGAAAGTAACGTTCGATATCGGAAACAGATAAAAACTGCACTTTCTATCTATATCGAAGCTCGAAAAAACAACAATTATTATAGAGTGCAAAATTGTCACTATATGTTTGCATTACGATTTCGTATATCTCCAAACAAAACATATAAAACCTATTTATCTTTACGATTAACTTTAAAAGAATTTCGTTTGTATGCGATTTGCGAAAATCCAAATTAAATATTTACTGGATTCAAATGGTGTAATTCCCCTTTTTCCTGTATTCATCCAATCTAATTAACATATAAATTAAACGTCTTGTTTTTGCGCAAAATAATGTATGTGGAAATAGTTCACCCGTTATAAGGTATGATTCGAGAAAATGCGTTTTTCTTTTCCTGAAACTACATGAAAAACTTCAAGAAAAAAAATTTTGGTAAGTATGTTTGTTCGTTAGCAATTTTTTCGAAAAATTTTGGATCAATCTTGATGAGTTTTTCTCCATAAGAAGTTTTTCATTCGAGACAGGTTCAGGTACTTCGTTTAATGTAAATTTGATTATTTCTTTTGCGCGAGCTATTCCGACCCTGAAAATAAGTTAAATCGGTTGAATATTCATGGAGTTATTATGAAATGAAATTTATTTTTAATATTTTCGAAACTATCTTTTTTATTGTTCTGAAATATAATAATTAAAAGATTCATTTAACATAATAATAATTCATCTGATCGAGGTCTTCAAATGCAAAATATGCAGTTCTTATCTTCCACCGACTTATTCCAATGCTTATCTTTCATTTGTTGATGAAACGAATAGTGTAAGTCTCGTATAGTAAACAGTATCTAAATCCGGATAAACCAGGTCTTATTAATTAATCATCATCTTTTATATCACGAAATTTTTCATAGAAATGAAAACATTGGATTTCACAGAAGATTTGCAAGAGGATCACGAGAATTTTTTCATTAAAATCGAAACATTTCTTCAAAATTATTAATTCATTATCCTTTGAATTCGAAGTTTACAGTTTCGTTATTTATCGATGTTAGTGTTACTGTTCTGTTGCTTCTGAGAAATACCATGTTTTTTTATGCCCAAATGTCAAAATTTCAACATTGTTTCGAAATTTTCTGCCGAAAATCGTATCAAACATATCTAAGAATTCATTGAGGAGCTTAAAATAGTTAATTGTAAGAACTGTAACGACTAGGAAGAAATGAACTAGAAACTTAAACTTAAACTTTCATTAAAATTGAGATTTTCAGAATGTGAATTTTTTTTGCGCAGTGCATAAAAAGATTGTTTCGACTTCACTTTTACTTCTACCGATCGTCTAGAATTCTCTGGAACAAACAGTAGGTAAAAAAATAAATATTTGCGCAACCTGTTCGAGCTGCTAAATGTTTTAAGAGTCCTTGAGACCACCTTCTGGTCTTTGTTTTGTCTTTGTTGAAATTAAGAATATCTTAAACTTAAAAATTACGGTTGAAACATCTCGACTAATTTCAAAGCAAAACGGTAACATAAACCAACAATTCTAAAGAAAATTGAATTTGAATCATCCGTTTTGCGTGCGAAAGCTTGTACAATTTTGTTTTAAATACAAATTGGGTTGGTTATTGTAAACGATGTTTAGCCCTTTGTGACAATGAATTCAAATGAATTGAATCATCCCCTGAGTATCAGATTTTCAGAAATTAGTTTGATTTTTTCTAATCAAACTTTCAAATCATAATTTAATGCAGTATTTCTATTTATTTCGTGATTCATGAAAGACACATCATGGGATATAATCATTCTTTCACAAAAAGAAATAAACATTCTAGATGTTAAAAATGAAAGAAAATACAATTTATGCGAAATTTTCGAATTATTAAACACGAAAATAAATGCGAAAAAATCGAACAAGTGTTGGTTTAAGAATTATAGTTATTACGAATTCTACTAAGTAACGGACCTATGAATAGTATATTATATATTATGCAAAGAGAGTATATTGATTGCTTTTATTCATCAGGTTGAAGTTTAGGCTACGAGCCGCAGGCGGGTGGCCTAAATCACTGAGTGAATAACAGCCATTATACGCGAGTAGAATACTATACCATCCACGACTACTGAATATATTTCTTGAAGATTTCAAGATTTGGCGACCGTAATATGTTTTTTCTATTACTAAATCCATGAAGCATTTGACAGCAGTGAATAATGGGTATTATTAAGGCCGAGCAAACAGTATAATGTGTAGATTAAAAATAGTCGTGGATAAAAAAAATTATACTATAATCCGTTCACGAAAGGTTGAGCCGTCGGTTGGCCATGAAAATTTGGCATATTCCACTGTGTATATTAAAATTTTAGGTTATGTAGTTTTTTTTTGTCAGATTGATACGCAATGTTGTCAATATTGCATAGAGTTCTCTGATAACTCGCAAGCTCGTCGGACGAGGCCTGGTACATTCGGCAACGTTGACTTTATTTTTACAGTACATACTGCCAACTTCAGATATATAAACAAACGCCCACTATGCGCTCAACGTTTCGTGAACGGACTATACATAATAATTTGCAGCATGACATGAATGTGACATGTATCGTATGATATTCGTATGTCTTTAGTGTTCTACATTTTTCCACTTAATCTCTATACCTTGAACAAATATGTGCACAAGAATGCAAAGAGGGAATCCACCTTCCCGATAAAGTTCACATTCTCTTATCTATTCAAATATGTATAACTTTTGTTATGACGGCTTACTGAAAGCTAACATGGCAACCCACATCATTACTTCCGCTCCAATGGTTCAGTTAGTAAAGAGGTCAGACATAAAAAACCGCTGTGCAAATATCGTCACCGTCATGTCAAAGCGGAAAGTTGGCAATCCTGACCGAAACACCAAAATATAAAAAGATTGTTTCGACTTCACTTTTACTTCTACCGATCGTCTAGAATTCTCTGGAACAAACAGTAGGTAAAAAAATAAATATTTGCGCAACCAGTTCGAGCTGCTAAATGTTTTAAGAGTCCTTGAGACCACCTTCTGGTCTTTGTTTTGTCTTTGTTGTAATTAAGAATGACTTTAGAGCTGAGGAAGTTGCGAAATGAAGAACCGGAAAACATTTGTAAATGATTAAATGTATATCCATAAGGTTCCTTGAGAATCTGATTGTGTAAAATCGCAAGAAATAGATGATAATTGAAATATTGGAAATATATCGACAGATGTCTATTAATCGTATTCCTCTATATTAATAGATTTTGTTGATTTTGGCCATTAACACGATAACAACCAGAAGTAATAACTGCTAAACTTGTAGTTTTCAGAGTAGTAAACTTGAATTCCTAAAAGGTTTTCCAATAAGCGGTGTTATTTTGAATAGCCCGCTATTTCGGTAGATGTCACGTTTCAAGCTATCATTTTTGACATTTGACAAAAAGAAACTACGCCATTAATGAAAATGGAACGATACACGTTTCGAGAAGGCATTGAATTTATTAAAATTTACTATAAAAATTATGAAAATTTGGCAGAGACGGTTCGTAAAACTCGAACATTTTGTTGCAAAATTATGAATATTTGGTGCGGTTTATAGTCCGGCGCAGTCATTGGAATTCACTTTTTCGAAAATGAGGCTGGAGCAACAGCTACGGTGAATGGATTGCGCTATCGAGAGATGATTGATGACTTTTTATGGCTGAAATTGGATAGTATTGATCTGGACAACGTTTACTTTCAACAAGACGGCGCTACGTGCCACACAAGCAACGAAACCATTGACCTTTTGCGGGAAAAGTTTCCGGACACTGTTATCTCCCGAAGAGTTGATCACAATTGGCCCCCTAGATCTTGTGATTTAACACCTTGCGACTTTTTCATTTGGGGACACGTGAAAGAGAAGGTCTACGCCAATAGCCCAGCGTCGATTCAAGACCTCAAAGATGGAATTCGTGAGGCTATCTAGGACATAGGGCAGCCCTCAGAGTAAGAAGTAAACTGTTTACTTCTTACTCTGAGGGGCAGCCACTTTGAGATTTGGTTATGGAAAATTGCATTGAAAGGATATGGTCCTGTAAGCGTGGTCGTGGTGGTCATTTGCCTAATGTTATTTTCCACTATTAACGGCAAAGCTTTGTCTTTATAATGAAATAAACATCCGATAATTTACATTGAAAGTGGCATTTTTGATTTGATTTGAATATTAAAATTACACTTCTTATTGGAAAATCATTCATAAATAAGTGAAAAGAGACCAACCGTTCTCAGGCTAATCGAGTTTGAATGATTATTTTTTCCTATGTGAAATAGCGTGTAAAGCTAACTTGTATGATATTGTTTAAAATATCTCATTGTAACAATTTTTTTCCTTTGACTGAATGTCTTGATATGCTCCTGAAAAAACAGAACAAAGTAGAAAAAACCAACAAAAAGTGACAAGAAATATGAATATCAATCTGGACATTGTGAATATTATATAGACTTTTTTACATTCTTCCTCATTCCCTCACCTTCACAGTGGGTACATAGAAAATAAGAGAAAAGAAATCAGATCAATCAAGAGAATATACCTACAATTATATTTTGCTGGAGTGAAGAAATCGATATACTCCTACCCCTTGTTGTCGAAGTGAATTTCTTGATGGTGGAACATTTATTGTAAAATTATTTGGGCTATTTTCATCATTTTTAGTTCTTGTATTCAATGTTTCGGCTAGCTTTCGCCACCCCTCATTAGGAAATTGAACTCTCAAACTTTCAGTCCAGCAATTCTTGTTACTCTTTGAAAATTTTTGTCATTTTTCACAGACAAACAATTCATTTTATCTTTTCAAGCTTAATCTCATTATTGGAACCCAAATTGTTTTGAGTCAATTACCGAAAATATCATCAGTCAATCGTCTGTTGAACTCAAAACAATCTGGGCTCCAATAATATGATCTAGTTCAAAAAAGATCAAAAAAGTTGTTTAACAACTGATTCGAACAAAAATGATCGAAGTTATCGATTATTGTTTTCTGAAAACTAACAAAAACACATGCAGAGTAGCGAAAGATGCTTTTCTGAAAGTTGCAGGTTTTAGAAGTTTTCCGGACTACAGCTGAAGGATGCTGACCGAAAATTGAATAAAAGGAGCAACATTATGGTAAAAGCCCAAATAATATTTCAATATACGATGAACATACTATATTCGCACGATTGTAATGAATTCATTCGACATTAAAAACCTAAATCTACATCAAATGATCAAGAGTCTCCAACGTTTTCAGGTTTAATTAAACACATAAGCACCTTTTAACTACCAGTATTAATGAGTACATATAATCGTCAGATTATGAATAATTCACCTAATGAATATCAAGATTGATTGCTGTAGGAAATCAGTCGTATTGAATACTGCCTCTATGACTGGAAGAAGCCAAATGTAAATCAACTCTTCACGAGGCAAAAAACGCACACTTCCACATAAATATTGACCTTAGATCACCCAAGATTGGCTGTAATAAGACCAATCTACTTAATGATAACATAACAACTTTTGACATAAGTGGTTCTTCACACCATGAAAGCAATGTCAATATTAACTGTAAGTGAGAGAGATCGAAAATGGGTTCACTGCACGCCACTGGCTTTGATAGTTACCAACCAGTGAGATGTTGCAACAGTTCATTATAATTAACCTACCTAAGTTCCTACATGTTCAATAAAAACCGAGAAATGACTGTAATTGCATTTTGATTACGAGGTGTAGGCTTGAAGATGACTCAAATGATCAAATGGTTTCATGCCAATATACGGAGGAGGGTCAGTAGTTTAGCTGCCTATTGGAAGGAACGCAGAAATGCAATCATTTGAAAGAAAATTCGAGAAAGTTAGTTTAATCGATTTATTTCCTGATTTCTACTCCGAAACAACTGGAAGGAAAATCTTGAAACTACTGACAAAACGAAGAAGTGAATTTTTTTGTTTCTGCAGGGTTGATCAAATACATCTTTAAACGTCCTTCGTTTTAGAATTATGGGTTATCATCGGCATTCGAGAAACTTCAACTTTGGTCAATATTCCGAATATATGCATAGATAAGAAAAAATTCAAGTGATTCCTTGTATAAAAAAGGCTGGATCTTTTATCAACTTTTTTTGGGGTACCCCTGCTTAGTTCCAGCTCTCTGAAGAAAACACCTGAACAGCAGTTTTTGATCTAACAACTTAAATCAGGCAGATATTTCATGCGGGAGAAAAAGCATAAACAAATTTGGTGTTGTTCCTTCGTGATTCCAAGGGGTAAACGAAAAATTACCCAAAAACCTACTTCATACTGATATTTCACAATGACAAATTTATTTTTGGATAGCTTGATCCATTATTCACATTATTCTCTTGTTGTTTCTTGCCTTAGTGTTTTATCACTGAAGTGACCTGAGTACATTAGAGAATTTTCAAACCCCCAGCTCATTTCCAATTTCCCAACTATGGGAAATCGTTTATGTTTTTCGAAATCGGAATATTGACAAGAGAAACACTTATACACTGCGCAAAAAAATCAACGCACATCTGAAAGTTAACTCGACATTGACTTTACAACTTATTTTTTATGTTCTCTCGGTAAGGTTTTGAACGAAACAAGACACATTAAATGGAAGAAAAATTCAGGATTTCACTGAATCTTATGTGAGAGAAATAAACATTTTTAAAATACTGGAATGCTGATAAGTGATTTAATACTTGGTATTTTCACCCCTTGCGTTAATTACAACTCGGCAACGACGATTCATACTCAAAATGAGTGATCTTAGAATGTTCTGATCTTATCCTTCCCAGATTTCTCTTAGTTGGAATCCTAAGTCATTAAGAGTAGCTGGATGAATTTCTGAACTTCTCAGCCTTCTATTGAGGTTTCCCAAACCTGCTCAATCGGATTGAGATCTGGACTTCATGCTGGCCATTCCATTCGAGAGACTTCAACCTTTTCAAGGTACTCCTGAACGATGCGCGCACGATGGGGTCTGGCATTATCGTCCATAAAAATGAAATTTTCACCAATGTATGGGGCAATGGCACTACATGCTCTTCAAGAATGTTCCTTATATATCTATCAGCATTCATAGCTGGATAACATATGCATGCATAATTCTGATAAAAATATTTATCATTGAGAACATCTTCAGTTGTAGAATAAATTTGAGATTTCTATAATGTACGTTAATTTTTTACGCAGTGTAGTTGAGAAAAAATTCAACTGATTACTTGTATAAAAAAGGCTGGATCTTTAATAAACTTTATGTTGGGGTACCTTTGTTACAGCTCTCTGAATAAAGCACCTGAAAAGCAGTTTTTGATCTAACAACTGAAATCGGGCAGATATTTTATGCGGGAGGAGAAGCATTAAAAAAATTTTAGTATTCTCTCTATTCTTCCAAGGGGTACTAAATATTACCTGTAAACCTTCTTCATCCTGATATTTCACAATAAAACATTCATTTTTGGATAGCTTGATCCATTATTCACATAATTCTCTTGTTGTTTCTTGCCTAAGTGTTTCATCACTGAGGTGACCTGAATATACTTCAAAATTTTCAAACCACCACCTCATTTCCAATTTCCCAACTATGGGAAATCGTTTGTGTTTTTCGAAATCGGAATATTGACAAGAGAAATACTTAAATGTCCACAACAGAATATCATATTCGAGTGAAATTTATTTTGTGGGTGAAGATTCTTACACTCAATGTTCAAGCAATAATAAGAAACATAAAATAAAATGTTTTGGAAATTATCCATTATTTTGAATAATGCAGAATTTGTCAATTCGATCGAGCTGAATTTTGCCGTACGGACGGTCCCACAGACAGAATTGAATTTGACCACGGATTCGTCATTAGTGAGTCCAAAGTCCAGCCTTATCTTATCATTTGAAACCAAATTACTCAAAATTTCAGAATTTCAGACATTTCGGTAGAAGGATACAGAACTCGTTTAAAATTGCAATGGAGATGAATGACCAGTAAATATGGATAAAACCATAAATAAGTTAGAGGAGTTAAAAGTAATGTATAGACAAAAAATCAAATTGAAAAGTAAGCAAGAGAAAGATCAGACTTCCTGGAAAACCACAGGCACAAATAATAAAGTATAATTGTGTTTATATCAACTTTATCCCCAATTACAGTGTTTTATTCAAACCTTGCTTACTTCGACCTGGAGTGAATTTTTCTTGTTTTCACTCCCAGTGTCTGAAACAGAAATAATTAAAAAATTTAATTGAGATTAAGTGCTCCTGCGAAAATCTTTGCACAAATTTGTCAGGAGCAAATTGATTTCAAAAAAATTGTTGCCTAACACTAAAACTAAAAAAAGGAAATAAATGAAAGGATAATGTAACGTTTCGATTTGTATATCAGACACTTTCTTCAGATAAACCTGGTGAAATCTTCGGAATTGTGTGTTTTTCATTTGCAGTCTAATTGACATTAAAGGTTGCCATCGCATGGAGGTGTTTTATTTAATTTTTAAATTTCCTGATGTCATTTCTTTCTCCAATAAATTAATCCAAATACGATCTATTCCAACAGAACAATTGGCCAAATTATTTACTTCATCTAACAAAATACATGTGGATAATTACCAGTTTCCGTCTTTAGGATCTTTGTGTTGTTCCAGTTCATCATATGATCTCCGCTATTTGAATATACATGATCAGCGAATTGTGATCTTGTAATGTCTTTATTTTTGATGCTGTTCTTATGTAGAAAGTGTCTGATATAGATACCGAAACGTTACATTATCCTTTTCATTTAGGTATTTCCTTTTTTAGTTTTACCGTTGGGCAACAATTTTTTTCAAAATTAATTTGTTCCTGATAAATCAGTGCAAAGATTTTCGCAGAAACACTTCATCTTAATTAATTTTTTTAATTATTTCTGTTTCAGATATCGATTGAAATATATTCTGGGAGGATTCTGCATTTCTTAAAAACTTTATAGGTTTTCACTCCCAGTCTCTGAAACAGAAATAATTAAAAAAATCGAATAAAGATTCTCGCAGGAGCACTTCATCTTAATTAAAATTTTTCAATTATTTCTGTTTCAGAGACTAGGAGTGAAAACTATAAAGTTTTTAAGAAATTCTGTTTCAGAGACTGGGAGTAAAAACCTAAAAGGTTTCTTAGAAATGCAGAATCCTCCCAGATTATAATCGATAACAAATTTATATCATCTGGAATTTCAATGGTGATCAAATAGAATGTAAGTATCATTCGAAACTGGATTCTGAAGCAGATGCAGACTTTAAGGTCGTCGAAACTGGTCTGATAATAAAGCTCCTTTTTTATATTTAATTTACATAAACATCTGGCTTTTCGCAAAAATTCGCCCAGAACGCATCAGGAGGGTTTATTTCACGTTTAAATAAGTCTTACTTTCTATAAATAAGCCATACAAGGACGTTTTACCCACAGGTTCCATAAATGACCTCTAAAATTTCCTGCAGATGCCTGCTGGTTGATTTGGAAATAAAAATCTTCGGAATTTTAGAGATCTTCGACTTTTGCAGCAGTCGCCTTTATAGAAACAAAGGGTTTTCCGGCGCGATTGTTAATATTGGGAAAACTATTATTTGAATTTGAATATTCTGGGAGCTATTGGTTTCAGTTTCATTCTATGAATTTATGAATTGAACATTCCATAACGAATTTTACGAGTAAACTTCCCTGAAAACTTCCAATCGACTGGTTCAAAAGATTCCGGAATATTGAAAAATATCAGGAATAAATTACAGTGACCATAGCTTCAAAACTAACCGATTTGACTCACGAACGAACCCAAATGAGATATTCAGGTCCCAAACCTCTCCCAAAATATCGAGTTTTCAGTACTTTCCGTTCGATAGATATGAGTATTTTTGTGTCCAGAATTTTTATTTTTCTGAAGATTCCATACCTGTAGTAGATATTTCATCTCTTGTGGTATAACTAATGAAAATCCTCTAATGATGCCAATAACCGCGTCATTGTCATAGTTCTAAATATCAGGTTAATCATTGATCGGATTTGTAAGTATGAGTAGGAGTAACTACGAAACCGATCAACCGATTTAACTTTTCAATAAATGAAACTGGGCATAAGAGCATTTCAAATCCACTGTGAACATTTAGATACATGAAAATTGTATCTATACTTTATTTTTTCAGAAAATCAGAAGACAAATAAGATGAAATTAAATAGATAAATATCTACAGAAATCATGAAACTGATAAAGACTAAGCCTTAAAGTGAAAGATAATACAAAGAGAATTGATGAAGGAATTCAAAGATGATTCAAACAAGTCATTATGTTAATGACAAAGCCACAAAAACATGAAAGACTGCAACACAATTCTTCATCGAAATAACGGAACTGATGACAAATCAATTATGAGAAGAATATGAAAGCAATTAGGTAGAACATAATTGATTTTGATCAATCGGCAATTAATTATTGTTACTGTTGGTTTTATATTATATCCTTTGCATGTTCAATCGCTGTGGAAAATTTATGAACCATGTAATTTTTTTTCAGATTTCAATTAGATTATTAGAAACAGATAATAGGAAATGGAAAAAAATAACATAATAGTGAGAGAACCATGACGAGCACTTGAATCTAAACTAACGCTGACATCGAAATATTCAAATATTCTCTGTACTTATTCGCCATTCTCTGGCACCTATACCACTAAATACAAAAAATCCACGGACCCAGAACGTGAATAAATTACACCATACACAGTACTCGTAATCAATTCACATCAAACAGCAATAGAAAAACAGAACCCATACGTTCAAGGTTGTCCACCTACCTCAAAACTTCACGTAATATATCACTTAGGTCTAAACACTCAAGTCATAAAAATAATAGGAAAATTTATGGAAATTCACTGCACACGTACATTTTCGCCGATATGGGACAGATAAATATAAAACCAGTGACACCGTTGTTGTTGCGATGGTACCGCCTTGTTGGCTACTGGTGGTACCGTGCGATGACTCAGATCGCCGAAGTAACTGAAGCAAGGCGGTGGAAATGGATGGAGCAACTCTAGCCCGAGCGCTAACAACACTGTGGAACCAGAACCATAGGTATACAACATAGGTGGGCAGGTCCGTAATTTACACGCCACTGGAAGAATTATATGGGAATTCGGAGAATTCTGTGGTGGTAGCTAGAAGGGATTTCTTTTCAGAAAACGTGTGGTTTGATAACCAAGTGAAGGTTGAGGGTGTTTGTCCTTCCATTGTCCCCCCATTATGAAAATTCCTTACTTGTAAGCCCGATCGTCTGTTCTTCGAAAATGTCCATACCATATCAGTTGTTCCTCTTCATACAGTGTTCCTTCAGCTCTCCAATACAATGATACTCTAAGAACTTCCATCCCAATTGTTTCCAATCCTGGGGAAAAGTGGCTTTGTGAGTCATGACCAGCATGACTTCACAAGAAATAAATCAACCATAAATGCTCTTACTGATCTTCTTGAAGCTATATCCGAGGTTTTGGACCACAAGCGATTGACTGCGTGATGAGGGGAATTTTGGTTGGGAAATTGAAATATTATGGAGTGAGGGTCACTGCGTTGTCGATTCGGGATTCGTTTCTCACTGTACGATCTCAAGATATTCATTGGGGAGACTGTCACACGAGGTGTGTCACAGGGCTCGATCTTGGACCCCTTTTATTTTTTATTTTTTTTATACGCATCTCTCGGGAAAAGACTGAGCTTATAACGCCCTTTCAAGCGCCCCGAGATGAATTTAGAAAAAATCGGTTTGTGCGTGTTTTAAACTGTTGTAAGTTTGTAACCAAGGGGGAATACATCTTGAGGTAGGGTATTCCATAGCCTTGCAGTTCGGTAAAGAAATGCCTTCTGATACACTGATGTCCTAGCTGTAGAAAGATGCACGGCAAACTGGTGACTATTATCCGCTAGCCTTGTTTGACGATCAAATTGAGCCCCTAGTGGAATCACGGAGGCAATGGCAGCAGAAAACCTTCCGTGGTAGTATCTGTAAAAAAGGCATAAGTCTCCAACCTTTCTACGGTGATCGAGACTATGAAGATTGGCAGTTAACGTTGGATCGTCTATTAGGCGCACTGCTCTTTTTTGAATGGAATCAAGTAGGAGTAACGAGTGCTTAGGAGCTGAACCCCAAGCATGGGAGCAATATTCCATAGCTGGACGCACTTGAGCCTTGTAAAGTAATAAAAGCTGCTTTGGAGTGAACAATTTCCTCGCACGAAATAGATAGCTAAGCTTCTGTGTAGCTGACTTGGCAACTGAGCAGACGTGCTCATGCCAGGTTGCATTTGGACTGATATTGACCCCTAGAAGCTTAAGTCCATTGGTTGGTTTTATTGTTTTATTGTCCATTATTAGTTGTGGTGCAACTGTCGATGTTTTTGTTGTGAGCAGAGTAGCCTGGGTCTTAGAGGCATTTAATTGTAGAATAACTTCTAGATCTTTGTTGATTGTCACAGCTTGAGCGATTCTTTGGGAACTGGATGTTGACGCTGATACAGGCTTCTTGTTTGTCGTGGACGCTATAAGAGTGCTGTCATCTGCAAAGCTTAAAATCTGATTCTTGGTTGAATTTAAAAGGTCATTAATATACATTAGGAACAGAGATCATTTACAACACCGACTTCCCATCCAATCTTCCTGACAGTGAGATTTTCAGATACGCTGATGATACAAACATAATAATACATATAATTCAGCACCCTTGGCGAACATCATGATTATGAGACGAGACATAGTAACACCTTATGTATTCAGAATCACCACATCAACAGGACTGAGGTTAGCACAAATTACATGTGAGCAAAGCTATACAACAAACTCCCAAGCTCAATGAAGACATTACCGAAAAGCAAGCTGCGGAGGACTTTGAGGAATATTCTGCTTGAAAATAGCTTTTACTCATTTGAAGAATTTTTCTCACATATGTTTAGAACATGTTGAATATTTATTTAATCTTTGTACCGATTCGAATTGTGTACGTTTATTATTGTGACATACCATGTAAGTGTTTATTTGATGGTGAAAAAATATACTACTAGTACTAATCTATTCCTGCATTCTTCTGCTATTCTCCAAATTTCAGCTACATTGTAGATTTAAGATTAATTAAAGTCTATTGTTCTCCCTATTGTCGCTATTCTAGAGCTTCGATGAACTCTAGTATCTGAAAGGGCTTAGAGGAGGCTTAATTCGCTATTTTTCTGTAATTATCCTGTCCAAGACATTATTTGCGTAGGCTTGCAATGGCGAGGCAGTGTACAGAAGTTGCCTTATCTTCCTCACATAATTTACTCTCGTCAGTTTCTGTTAAGCCAGTTCTCATCCTATGCTTTCCAATGCAACAATGTCCTGTTTGCAAGCCATTGAGAAGGCGTCACTCATTCTTTCTGAGATCCGAATATTTCTTACAGTTTTGAAGTCCCGAAGAAACCATTCCTGAAAGATTTCTCCTCCAAAAACTCTTTCTTATAGGTTTTCTGGCTAGTATATGCCTCTTTGTTTCCTTTGGTTCTTGAGTCGTCAGGAACCTAGACTTCAGAGATCCAGAAGTTTACTTTTCAACATAGCATTGAATATATTTAGCTTCGTTTTCTATCAATGAGGGTGTTCTGAATAATGCTATTCAGGAATCTCATGATCTTTTCTGCTTGATTTATTATCTGTGTCATCTCTTTGTTGTAACTCCTACTTTAGTCGAAAATTGTACACTAATACCACCTCTATTTCTTCGTTATTTCTCAAGAAGATATACCTTACATTCTGAGATCTCATCGGAAGATGGCATCCAATTTCCATATTTCCCTAGAGCTTTCTGGCAATATCCTAAAAGACATCCTCATCATTGATATATTTGATCATTTGAAAACTGAAAGTAGTTACTATTACCTATATCGATTTCTATTGGCCATCACATAGATGTTCTTCCCTAAGCCAAAGAATGGTCCTTTAAAAAGAGTCTATGACCTCAACCTGACTTGGTCATAGGCCTCCTCCTTTTTCTTGGTACCTGAATATCATGGAATCTATACCAAGGGGACTCTGTTGAACTTTCTTAGTTATAATCAGCTTGCTGAGGTATTTCCGCCATCTTTGAAACTATAGTGTTAAAATTCGGTGCTTCAACCCCATTTCGTAACCTGCTCACTGCCAAATTAGAAAGTTTTCTGGGTGGATTAGCAGGATATGCCCTAATCTTGGAGCCTGATAGTGTCTAGTAGAAATGTAATGGATTCAATACATTTGAAGGTAGGTACTTGATAAAAATATCAGACATACATCTATCTACTGGTCAAAATAAAAAAAATGAAGATTATTGTACTTGCAGCTAGTACGGTGGAAAATTCAGCCTATTACGGCCCTGCGTATGTTCAGGAACTCTTCCTCTCACCTAGGACCGGATTTCCGCCATATTAGTATGTATTACTGGTGGCTTATTGTTAGTCAGTTTGTTATCAGCGATGAGTTGTCAGCAATCTGATATTGTGTGTTTTTCAGTCATGTATGAAGAAATTATTGTTAGAATTCGCGTAGCATATAATTCAGAGTATAATATAGAGCAAGGTTTTCACTATTTCATGATTACCGATCAAAAAACTGTTTCGTGTGGACTAACTCTATGAACGAGATGAAAAAATAATTCATCCTTCAGAATGATACATCAAGAGCTTTGTGATTTGCCCAGCACGTTCGCAGATAATGTGAATTTGCGTTCAAATATTGAATTTTTTTCAACTATTATTACTGAGTGAGACTGACAGTCACGAACTATATTCAATAAAAAAATTTTCGGGTAACACGTTGCTGTTAACTATGTATATCGAAAAAAATCCTGAAAAAGGTGGCTTTCTTATGAGGTAACCTAGATATTAAGGAACCGATGATTCATAGAAAATCATTTCTCATTGTCGACGCATGTGAATTAAAATCAATGTAATACTTTACGTGAAACGAGAATTCTATAAAATGAAGACTTTTCGGTCGTCTTTCCACACTCATTTACGTTGTACGAACAATGACTGGTGCCATTTACGTAGAAAACATCATGGAATCAATCATTGTGCCTATGCACGAATTTGGGGATAAAATAAATTCACCAGGATAATAACGCTCGTCCACACCTCTTACGAAGGGATCAAAACATTCTTCAAGAGGACTCTATCCAGAAAACTCACCAGACATTAATCCAATTGGCAGAACAGGCAGGATAGTTAGTTTAAAAAGGGGTACAGTTCACTGTGACCTCAAGGTCTATTGTGCCCCCTTACAGAGCTGTTCGTTCCATACCCTCTCAGCTCGCCTTCCAGTTCCAGAGATCTGATAAAATCCAATATCTGTGAAGGCTTCAACGAGACTAGTTCCTCCCTCTTACAAGTTTCTCGCCCAAGGCATTCTCTCCTTAGGCTCGCAATGCCAAGGTCTTCCGTGACTAGGTGAATGGGGGTTTCTTCCTCCTCCCCACAGAACCTACACTCGTCAGTGTCCGACAATCCCATCCTCAACAGGTGCCTCCTTAGGCGACAGTGTCCTGTGAGAAAGCCAGTGAGGGGGTGTAATTGTTTTTACTAAGATCTAGATGTTTTTTGGATCTTGCTTGTTCAAAACGTCGAAGGAACTTAGTGGAATGATCAATCCCTAGGAGATTCCGTCAGAGTTTATCCCTCTTGCCTTTCTCCTTCTCCAGAAACTCCTTTTTATAGGTACACAGAAGGGTTCTGGGCCAATAAGTGACATTTGTGCGCCTTCTTTGGCCTCTTCGTTTCCTTTGACGCCCGAATGACCGGTAACCCAGATTAAAAAGATCTTATTTTTCTTGCCTATCTCATTGAGTTTGTTCCGACTCTCCCAGATCATTTCTGAGTCGATGACGTAGTAGCTCAGTGCTTTAATAGCAGCTTGACTATCTGAGTGTATGGCTATATCGCACTTCTGATAGTTTCTTTCTAGATTTATATCTAGACATCTTTCAATAGCTAAGATTTCCGCTTGAAAGATGCGCATACAGGAGACTAGCGACAGTGCACACTTGGGACTTGGTCCGTATATCCCAGCGCCAGCTCCTGTAGAGGTTTTGGAACCATCTGCATATGCATACCATTTTACGGTTTTTTCTTTGAGATTATAGTCGGTGTATTCCCGTTCCCTTTCCTCTCTTTCACTTAGCAATGTCCTGAAGATTTTCTCAGTGCTTACTTTCTTGATCATTACATCACTAGGAACAAGGGCGTAGCCAGGAATTAATTTCGGGGGGGGTTTTGACATTTTGGCAATTGATTTTGTAGGTGCCGGGAATTGTGAGGTTCGCTTTCTGTAGCAAGTATTAAATAAAAAAATAACCTGAACCTCTCAGCTCAGGAAGATTGGAAGATATGCTTGAAATTTTCATTATAATGACTCGATTCGTGAGATGCCTTGGCGTATTGGCCAGTTGATTGATAGAAGAGGTGGTATTAAGGACTAGTGAATTTGGATTCAGTTGTGGAACAATTAAACAAAAATAAATAATCGATGAATGTTGATGTTTTTCGTTTATAGAACACAAACTGCAGTTTCATACAAATTTGAATCATGCATACTTCTGTGTTACAAAACTACCCACATAGGGTTGCATCCCAAGATCATGTCCCCTGTCACCAAAAATCGATCTGCCTGAGTGTTTTCACAAATTCTGATTCGTTGTTGAGTTATTGAGGATGAACGTTTTTAAATTAGACAACTTGTAAGCCATTTGACTATAAACAACATGACACTATTCCTGAAATAAATTGATACTCACTGAGCCTCATCAATTGTGGAGCAGTGTATTCTGAATCAATTCAAGTTCTCTCTAATTTACTGATGAATCTTCCATTCTCGAAGATACAAGGAATCATACGGTACTTCTCAAGTGGTACCCCACTTCATCTTTCACTTAACCGTATCCCAATACTTTATTTCCAAGCCAGTTTTCACAAAGAGCTAACAACATTAATTTCATTTTTCATTGCTTCAAACGCGGTACACACTTATATCAATTTCCATTAAAATTGATAGTGATAAACAATAATTAGTTTGTATGTCGATCACTACTAGTAGTTAGTACTTTAGTAGCAACATCCACGGTACTTACAAACGGTGCATCGGTAGCTGCCGAGGTAGATCTGACTTCTGAACTTGTACAGTTAACTTCGAACAATGTGGCGTGAAGTGTATTATCTTGTTTTGGCCTTAATAAACTTTGGTGTAGTTTCTATAAACTATTCGGCCGTACGAGTACCTGAGAGTAGATTGCAAGGATTCATGCAAGGAATGGGAGGCAAATACAAATTTTTGACTATATGGAATTTGGTGAGTTGTGGAGTGAAACGTTTCTGTGATTATCTTTCTCTTCGATATCAGGTTAATAGAAGAATATAGAATACGAATTTCACAGTATATATTATATATATTCTTTTGAATTGAGAGCTAACAAAACACAATACATGAAACAGAAAAGTACCTAGCTGAGGTTGGTGGAAAACGGGGTACCATACTATTCTGGCGTATGATACTACAGGGAAAAACCTCTGTAGAAAAAACCCTGCCTCACCGTTTTTACAAAATTGGAACTTAAAACTATACGAATAAATACCTTCAGATATAAAATACTTAATTCTTGTTCTTGGGCCCAGAAGGGTGTTTTAAACCAGGTCTGGCTTTCCAAGTGATGCTTTTTCGAATCTTCTGTTCTTTCAAGACCGCTACAGGACCCTACTGAAGCGTAATCTTCCCCCATAGATTTAAATAGTGGTATTTCATCCTAAATATTGAATTCAATCTCTGAATTATGATAACAAACGTGTGACAAACTTATGTAAAAAAATAATAATTTCACAGTGTAGTAGTGATAGAAAGTTAAGATTTGTTTGAAGAATGAGCTGAAACATTGATATCAAAAGCCTTTTTGAGCGCTCGTTCTTCTTAAACGAGGGCTATATCGTTCTGCCAAATGTCTGTAATTTTCGAATTTTGAGCCGAAAATGGTCTCAAACGATAGGGTTCTTTTCCCTGATGAGGAATTCGTGGTCAAATTCAATTCTGACCGTGGGTCCGTCCGCTCGTCCGTTAGCACAATAACTTTCGAAGGGATTGTCCTAGAGACTTGAAATTTTAAGGATGAGTTCAGATCCCAAATGGCTCAGTCGAGTTCGTTAACCAGTTAAATCATACAGGGCATTCCATAAAATATGGCCATTCAAAATTTTTGTTCCTAAATATCGACAAAACGAAAACCATAGAAGTGAAATATTGTGGCCATATGCAAGATGGTCATAATAAGCCTCATGCAAAATTTTGTGGCCATAGTGTGAACAGAACCATAGAAAATTCAGTTGGTATACTGAATAGAAGAAACTTCATATTTCCATAAAAAAAATCTGATTTGAATGAAATTTATTTTATAATCTTTATATTTCCATTACAGAATAACTAATTCAAGTGAAATCTATGTTTTGAGTCGATACTGATTTACTGAATGTTCGTGCAAGATTTCAACAGGATCGCATTATCAGAATTATAGAATTTAATTTATTTAATTATTTATTATTAACATATTTCATTTTTTGAATAATTTCCAGAATAAAATTCCGACTGCGCTAGTACTCTGCATTTATATATTTGGTTTCAATTTCAAATCCTATATAAAATTTTGAAGTCTTATTGCTCCATCAAAGAATAAGCGCTCAAGAGGTCCTGCTCAGGGCTTTTCTTAAATTTTTCTATTGATTAATTTTTTTTCCTTTCATCTGATCAGGCATCTTGAAATTGAAACTGTAAAAACAGAAAAACCAGTAGAAATTAACGAGTAATATAACCCTCACCTCCCTGTCATATTCATGCTTTTCTTAAAAAATCCTTCGATATTCTAGAAAAGCCTGGGTGGCCAGAAGAGTTTATTAAAGCAGAGTTATGATCTTTCAGGACCTCAGATTCAGATGAGTACATAGTACATACCCATAATACTGGGTAATCAAATTAGGATTGTGATTTCGTCAATCTCTTTCACTCATTTCTCATCAATAGAAGGCAAATGTTAATCAGATAATCTGACTTTCCAAAACTTTAGCTTTAGCACCAATTGCGTAGTTTCCCTAGTAGGTATTTCAGTCTTGAAGAACATTGGAGTTTCTCTTAAACCTGCGTTCCTCAGAGTACCACAGAATTTGAACAAATAATGGACACAAAACAAAATTTTCCAAATATGGAATTCACCGTGCTATGAATATTTTTATGCCATGGCTTATTTTTAATAATTGTAACAAATCCAACATTACATTGGAGTTTCATGTCATCTCAATCCAGGTGTTACTCAAGGATCAATTTCAGGCTCTGTTTCATTTGTCTGCTCAGGAAATTCTAGTGTTTTTGTGCTATAGTTTCCTATTCATTTGTTCTTCGAGATATATTTTGTGATGGTTTTTGAAATGCCCTTATCCTAAACATTTTTCTAGTGTTTCGACTAGATTTTTTTTCTCTGCACTGCGAACATAAGGTGTTTTGTACTTCACCAGCTATTTTTTCCACATAACCTACAGATAGGTATACGATACAGAGACCTGCGAAAAGCCTAGTAAGCAGCCGTTTTTCGATGAAGTTAGGGCTTGCTGAGCCTTGTCTTTCGGGAGTGAAATCAGCCTCATAGCTTGCCTCTGCACTAACGTGAGCTTTGCTTTTGTTGTGACAATTATAAAAAGTTAAATATCCATCATAATTCCTTGAAAAACAACGTCAATTAAAATTTCTGACGTATTTCAATTAAATTCCTTCATAGACTCAAGTCTATTGAATAATACATATTCAGATGATACCTGTGGATCGATGCAAAATACTAGATAGCGTTTCATACTTGGAAACTCCGAAAACTCAAAATTTACTGCTTTTCATGACTGTTTTCCTCGAATTTCAAACATATAAATAGTAAATCTCTTACTGACGTAAGTATGAAATGAGCTGAACCATTTATCCCATCATAAAAGACTAAAAGAAAGAAATCGCTAAAACTAGGTATTCAAAAATAAAAGAAAAATCCTGAAAACAAGAGAATACGCTACATAGAATTTAATCATCGTCAGAAACCATGATTAGGAATTTGCCTTTTTATTCAGATGGGGAATAAATTGATTACGAACCACTAATACAAATTTATGGCGAAAAAATGAATTGTTCTATAAAAAATTATTACCGAACATTGTTGGTACCTCAGTTCATTTATGCTCGAAAGTTTGCCCATAATGTATTATAGTCTCATGTTCCATAAAAATTACGTGATTATATTCGCTTTTGTATCAAGGTAAAAGTGTTAATTATTTTTTTATTCGACTGACCTTCCGCTGTATTGTGATTCAAATTACTCGTATCTATGAAATATTTCTCGGTATTTCCTTATTATTGGGATCTTGACATGGCATTAGAGTTTATTTGAAGCTCACGTATTTTCAATTTTTTTAGTATTTTGTTGTTGGACTATTTTTAATGTGGCTTCACTAATTAATTTTAATTATACTCTGGAACGATTCGAATGAAAATCATGGTAATTAATTACATAATTATGTTGATCAACTTGGGCCTCTCATGGTAGGTGGGCAGAGTGGTGAAAAAACATATTATACGCAATTTTCTTCAACTCATATCATTTCAAATATGAATACAATTTGAATGATTACATATTTGGATTGTGCTAATATTTTCATAATATGTTGAAAATGATTTCTTTAGCCAATTACTTGAATTTTATGCGCATATACTTTGAAGGTTTCAAAAATCTCATTATCCAGCAAAAAAGTCGAAAGTTAGGATGATGAGAAGTCAATTTTTTCCAAGAATATACTTTTTTCATTGTGGTATTTGATATCTAATCTAATTGGCATGGAGAAGAACTTTAACTCGATGCTATGAGAGAAGGAAGAATGAAAAAACTTCTAGGTAAATACTGTCAAATGGTATACAGATGATTCTAAAACCAAGATGAGTACCGGCGCTGGATTATACGGGACAAGAACCATGTGCACCTACCTTAGACTAAAGAAAGTCTAAGGTACCTACACTACCTACACTATCGCTAGGCTCTGTTTCGAGTGTTTTCAAGGCAGAAATACTTGCAATCGAAATATACATAGATAGCAGTGACGGCTGCTCAGAGGAGGCAGAGGAGGCCGAACCTCCACAAATTTCACTGCATTTCATTCAATTTTAAATTCAAGTTAAAAAAAAATCACATTTGTATATATGTATTATTTTCATCATTCTATCTACTATCCAAATCTCGAAGTAATAAACATTTTTGTTACTCAGCAATCTAAAACATTCATACATTATCCGCAACACACAATACAGCGTAACGGATAGCAGGCAAACCGCTTAGCGAAGGAGGCAAAACCACTCAAAATTCGAGCTGTAGATCACGTGTCGTAGGCCCGGATCCGCGGCATTATTTTCGCTTCTAGGCGAACGAGCTTAGTCGAAACTGAACGTCCGATCGGCCCGAATCAACCCCGGCGATCGTGGATGGAGATCAGCTGTTGTTTTGATTCCCTTCCTTTTTAATAACGAAGTATTAATCCTCTCAGCGTGTGGTTAAGGTTTGGTAACATTTTTCAGAAAAGTTTATAGGTAAGATTTTAGTATTTCAGTAAGAAAGGTGGAAACGGAAACAAGAAGTGAAAATTATAATGCAAGTAGCGAACTCAAAGAAACGCAAGATCCTGTAGATTTTATTGTGAATACCTATTAATTTCAGTAAAATGCCTTACGATGATGTTTCATAACTCAAGTAATTAAGATACCTCGACCAGCAATGCCAAATTCAATTATTAATTCTGCTCATAATCGTCCCTTCTGCGTAAAATGGTATAATAAATGCCAGTGGCTGATAGGAAGCCCAGTTCGAAATAAATTATTTTGTTGGCTGCGTGGTCTCGGAACTCCTCTGAGTGAAATCTCACGAACCGCCACTGATAGATAGAAACCTGGAAGGAAATTTTTAAGGGTGTGACATAGTGATAAATTCTGATAGTCAATCTGCTATTGAAGCACTGATCGACTTAAAGCTGATATGGGAGTGCCAAAAACACTCAATGAAATAGGCAAGAACAACAAGGTCCCTTTAGTCTAGGTTCCTAGTCACTCAGGAATCAAAAAGGCTAACACACTAGACAGAAAGGGTGCACATACGCCACTTACTGGCCAGAACCCTTCTGTGGTATAGGCAAATACACCTACAAGAAAGGGTTTTTGGAGAAAAAAGAAACTGAAAGGGAAGCACTCTGGAAGAATCTTCCAAGAAGTTACTTCTGAATTTTACTGCAACTGCAAGGTCGGAAGGTATTTATATCTCAGTAGGAATAAGTTAAGTCTGCTCATTGGCTTTCTAACAAGACATTGTTTTCTTAGTCAACATATGATGAGAATTGGCTCAACAGAAACTGACGACTGTAGATTATGTAGGGAAGAGGAGACTCCTGTTCACTTAGTTGCCTTCAACAGGTGATTTATAAGAGAAAAGTGTATGCAGCTTCCTTGAAACCCTGTCAGATCTGGAATATATTGAAGCTCTGGAACTGGGGGCCGAGCTGTAGCGCATTTGCGAAAAAAGCTCTGATTAGGGGGCGATAAGCAATGGAATTTCACCCTCTCAATAATTTACAATCTATGCAGAATCAATACGAAAAGCTGATGAGGTGACTCGTTTACTCACTCGAATGCCAATCGAATGAGAGAGTCGCGAACATTTTTTCGCAAAAGACTCTATTTATCGATCATTCTAATGGGTCTAATAGAATCATGAACAAACGTGACACCCTAAAAGAGATTGAAAGCCACCTCGCAATCTACTTCAAGGGCTTCATATACGTATTTGGTTCTAAAGACATGAAAAAAAGGTAGGTATTCATAGATAACAAAGCAATTTCATCAAATACTTCAGATAGAAAACGAAAAGAACAACTCACTGACTTGAAATAAGTTATCTAGTTACACGTAACATTTTTCATTCAATGATTTTCGTTCCAATAATTTTTAGAATACCTACATTGTAGGTTAGTTAGTTAGTTTAAAAAAGGGTTACAGTTCACTGCGACCTAAAGGTCTATTGTGACCTCATACAGAGCTGTTCTGGCCAAACCCTTCACAGAATTCTTATGAAATATATAAGGCTTCGACGAGGTTAGTTCCTCACTCTTTCAAGTTTCTCGCCCAAGGCATTCTCTCCTTAGGCTCCTAATGCCAAGGCATTCCGTGACTAGGTGAAGGGGGGTTCTTTTCTCCTCCCCACAGAACCTACACTCGTCATTGTCCAATAATCCCATTCTCAACAGGTGCTTCCTGAGACGGCAATGTCCTGTAAGAAAGCCAGTGAGGAGGTGTAATTGCTCCTTACCAAGATCCAGATATCTTTTGGATCCCGCTGTCTCAAAGGTCCGAAGGAACTCAGTGGAATGATCCATCCCTGGTAGATTCCGCCAGAGTCCTACATTGTAGGTACATATTTCATGCTGTTTCAATTCTCATTCCATCCGCCTTACCTAACATTGTTGCAATAGAAGAAACGATTCTTCAACACCTGGATGTTTAGCAATGGCAACTTCAGTTAGTTAAACTATGCAATTTGCTTAGTCAACTGGAATAGTACCTTCTTATCGATAGGTACTATCAGTACCTACATCAGGAGAAATAAGGCAACTCTATCATATGTGCCATAATAATAGAACCATGGCAAAACGTGACACCGTAAAAGAGATCGAAGATCTCCTCGCAAACACTTCAAGTGCTTCATATGTATTTGGTTTTAAAGACATGAAAAAGAAAGTTGGTATTCATAGATAACCAAGCAATTCCATCAATTACTACAATAAAATGGTATCTATGTATATTATACGTAACATTTTTCATGTAACGATTCGTTCCAATTATTTTTGAGAATACATTGTAGGTACATTCTTTATGCAGTTTCGATTCATATTCCTTCCGCCTTACCTAACATTGTTGCAATAAAACAATAAAAGAAACGATTCTCCAACACCTGGATGTTTGGCAATGGCAACTTCAGTTACGAAAACCTCACAATTTACTCAGTTACCTCAAATAGTACCTTCGCATCGGTACTATCGGTACATCAAAGGAAGCATTAAAATTCAAAACGTTCAAAGTCCAAGCACTCGAAGAAAATTTTATCAACATTCAACCTACCTTATGAAGTGTTTTCAGTTTGCGCGTTATCGCATTTACAATTTTCATCAATTTAGTGCGTTGACAACGAGGTCGCAGATTAGATGTAATTTTCGGTTAAACGCTCAAAATGGCGTCTAAAAATACGATTATACACGGTGTCTTGGTGCTAAATTATGTAGGTGCGATACTTTTCGACGTGCTCTTACTTGAGGTACCTCTTGAAGTGAAGAGAAGGAATGCTTTTGGAGGAAGATTGAGGTATTTGACGTTCTGGAATATGGTGAGGATGCACATGATATTATTAATAAAGGTTTTCCGATAAGAGGTGTTATTTTGATATTCGAAGAAAAATGCCATTTTGCAATATAAATGATCGAATGATGATGATTGAAGTCTTGAATCGACGCTGGGCTATTGGCGTAGACCTTCTCTTTCACGTGGCCCCAAAGTAAGAAGTCACAAGGTGTTGAATCACAAGATGTCATCACTCAAGATGATTTTTCGATGGAATACAGGATCATTTTCAAGTATTTCAACGACTCAATCAGCAAAAACGCGACGTTGTTGATGATCGGCCGGCTTGAGTTCTTGTGTTAACTGAGCTTTATAAGCCTTAAGACCTAAATCTTTATGCAAAATACGGTGTAATGACGTTTGTGGAATGCCTAATTTCGAAGAACGACCATGAACCGACCAACCTGGGTTTTCTTCAATACTTTGGGCTACAGCAGCAATATTCTCGGCTGTTCTTGTGCAACGTGCACGGGTTTTATTCTTCACACCACTAACTTTGTCCCAACAGCTCGAATTTTTCCACCAATTTCTTTATTGCGGTCCGACAAGGTTCTTCACGACGACCCAGAAATGTTCGACTTTTACGAACCGTCTCTGTCCAATTTTCCCCATTTTTATAGTGAATTTTAATAATGTCAATGCGTTCTTGAAGCGTGTATCGTTCCATTTTTATTAATGGCGTAGTTTCTACTTGTCAAATGTCAAAAAATGACAGCTTCAAACGTGACATCTACCGAAATAGCGGGCTATTCAAAATAACACCTCTTATTGGAAAACCCTTTATTATTATAATTCTCCTTGATCCACTCAAAAGGTTGTGTTCCGGATACGCTTTTTAGTTTTTATACTATTTCCTTGCGCCACCTTAGTCAGTAAGTAGTGGCCGCTTCAGTCTAAGCATTGTTTAAGTACTTAAACAATGGTCTAAGTAATGTCTTTCCTAAACTGGAATCGATCTTCAAGTCAGCTCGATGCTTTATCCGCTGAGCTAGCGATATGGCTATATTATACAGGGTGTTTCTGAATTGATGCGAATGACTTATGGGGATGATTCTTCAGATCATTATATGAAAAAAAGTTCCCATGAATGAAGTCTCGGAAATGCATTGTTTACAAGATACAGGGTGTTGAAGTTTGACTCAGAAAATTACTGAAAAAGTGGTACAACGCCGAAATATAGTTTTTTCATGAAAATGAATTTTAATAAATGATTGTGACGTCTTATTATTAACATCTGACGCAGATATAGATCCAAAGGACTAAAACAGCCATTTCAAAGCAATATTATTATTCACAAAATGGTGGATGCGATGGTTAGTAGCATGTATCTTGATTTTATTGATGATTTGAAAAATTATGTCATTTCATATTCTGAAATGTTTATTTTCGAGAGACAATTACCGTCATTATTCTACGAGAAGAGTTTCACAGAAATAGAACATTTTCATCACGAGAAAAGTTACAGCTCCATTTTCGAGGAACACCTGGTAACTACGAAACGGTCATAGATATTCACGTGCGATTTTCACCATTCAGTTTTTCGTGAAAATTGACCCTCAGACACCGACATCAGTTTATGTTCATCCTTGTTAGACATGGGACTTCTTATTCAAAGAGTTGAATTAGGCGTACCCAGCACAGAACAATGTGTCCCCCTAAGAATATGATGTAAGTGACAGTATTAATCTTAGACTTTGTCTATGGTATTAATGAAAATTGCGCTATTTATTATATCAGAAGTGACTGCTTCCTATCGGAACACTCAGTATACAGTTACTCGTGAATCACCTGCATGATATGTACTATTTCCCATTTCTCCAAAGCAAAAAGTTTTATATTAGGTACCTATAAACGTAGATTCATCCATTCATTCATCTAATCATCTAATCAGAATAATAATACCTATACGTATTAATTATGGACGCATACATAGTCGATAGAACGAATTCAAGTATAAACAATTGTCTGATAAACATGCTTTCTTGTTAATTCAAATTGACACGCGTATAACCCGAGTATTCATTAAATTATTTCAATGAATTATTCACGCCTATTTCTCGAGCAATTTCCGCTAGATTGCGGAAATTGTGTTATTGATATATTATTATGTAAATATTTCGTTTGAACCTGCGTCATCCCAACAAAATCTGGTTAATGAGAATTTATTTAATTAATAATTAGGCCCGTTCTGCAGTTATCTTTCTAATAATGCATTGAGCTAAGCAGAAATCAGTTTCATTTTCATTTGTTGTTAAATTTTTTTCACAGATTTGACAATATTTTGAAAATTATCTTCTTGATCGCTCACTATATTTGGCGTGATGCTTGAAATTTTAAAAAATCTTGGAGTTGAAATAACTCTGTAGGTTTCATCAATTAAAAAAATTAGTTCGATAGTTCGGAAATCAATAGTATTCTTTTTCAATATGAATAGCTGCGTGAAAGCTTGTAACTGTACGTTATTACTTTTCAAATTAATTCTTTTTTCCGCAATAAAAAGGGATCTTAACGTGTGTGTACTAAATTGAATATTAATGATCCATTTTAATGCTCAATTTAAGCCATATTTTAATGTGCAATCCTCATGGTAACCGTACTCGAAGTATTCAAAAGCACTACGAGAAATGTCAAAAAAAAATAGAAACATAGTAATTCCATTATGTCAAATGTATATCTTGTGCAAAATGAGATTGTATTTCAATCAAGAATTCATACACAATCCAAGTTGAGATCGTCGGACAAATCTTATAATCCACTCGGTTATTAATCGAGCGACTAATGATCTCGAATTATTAACGAGTTCGCTCCGCTCACGCATTAAAATATCTTGACCATTAGTCGCTGTCATTAATAACCTAGTTGATTAAATAACTATTAATAATTATGTCTGATGATTTTTTACATGTGTTCATTTTCTTCTAGTACTCACTCACGATGTCTGCTTTTCAAATCGATTTATATTTTAGATTCCTTCCATTCAAGATATAAAATACCTCAATTTTTGTTTGAGCGCAGAGTCATCATTTAAAGATTTCTTAAACAGTGGTGATGTTAGAATATGAATTGAAGAACTTCCATACATGAGAAGCATTGTTGAATCGAAATTAATCACAAACCATTATATATTTCGCCATACCTAAGTTTAACAACACAATTCTCTTAAATCGCTTACATGGGACGTAAAAAATATAGATGTATGGTGTGTAAAATCCCTAAAGGAAAGGAAAATTTATTTTGAACGATATTATATTCTTGAAATATTCGATATTAATGATATTTTCTACTGAAATGCAGAGTGTGTCTACATGTGCAGCATCGATTGAATAAAGTTTGAAAAAAAAATTTAGGGTATTATAATTATAATTTCTAATCAATGTGAATGGATTTTTGCTTTAAGAAATCTTTATTAATTGGTTTTCCTGTTGTTTTCTGTCACTACGCTAAAAAAAATTCCTATACCTAAATGAACTTCGTACAAGCGACCAACACTTGATTCTTTCGAAATATTGTTTTTTATTATTTCAGACTGTAGTCAATAAAAACAGTTATTAATATATTCCAGACATACATATGATAACTTTCGTTTCAGTCCATATACTCACAGCTTTTTTTATCAACAAGTATAAAGATAACGTCATGAAATTGATAGAGTGGAATGCGATTGAATTTCTTATATTTCTGTATAATTTTAATTTATCCACAATATGTTGAATTTGAGAGGAATTCTATATAGTTATATATTTTTGAGCGCTCGTTCTACTCAAACGAGTTCTATATCGTTTTGCCCAAATGTCTGTAATTTTCGAATTTTGATTCGAAAATGGTCTCAAACCATAGGGTTCGACTCCCTGATCACGAATTCGTGGTCCAATTCAATTCTGTCCGTGGGGCCGTCCGTTAGCACGATAAGTTTCGAGGGGATTGTCCTAGAGACTTGGAATTTTCACGATGAGCTCGCGTCCCAAATGCCTCGGTTAAGTTCGTGAACCAGCCAAATCCTACAGGGTAGATTAAATATGGTCATTCAAAATTTTTGTTCCTCAATATCTCAGACAAAACGAAACCAATCGAAATGAAATGTTACGACCAAATGCAAGATGACCATAAAAAGCCTCATGCAAAATTTTGTGGCCATAGTGTGAACAGACCCTATAGAAAATTCAGTTGGAATATTGAAAAAAAGGAACTTCATATTTCCATGAAAAGATATCCGATTCGAGAGAAATTTATTTCGTGAATGGAGATCGATATACTGAATGTTCATCCGAAATTTCGTGGCCATAGTATTAACAGAATCATAGAAAATTCAATTGGAATATTGAAAAGATGAATCTTCATATTTCCATAACAAGATGAAATTTCTGAGAAATGATCGTAATGAACTTGGGCCAAACTTTGTGAAGATTCTCAAAATGAAGAATTTTAACGATTCCTTTTCAAAATTTTCATATTTATCAGAACATATTGCTGAACTTTAACTGTACATATAGAGTGTAGGTACATAAACCAGATACACAGAAATTCAATCTTTTAGTAAACAAAATATTCGGGATTTTTCGAATAGAATGTGCTACATAGAATTCTGTAAATCTACTGAAATTTTTGTTTTTGCGCATTGAACCATCGACACACCATCCCAACTCGATACTATCCATCTTTTTCCAACCAATTCCTAGGAAGAAACGAACAGAACTTTTGCAAAACTTTACTAAGATTCTTAAAATAAAAATTCAAACAAAATTTTTGAGAAAATTTCATACTGTTCGGACTATATCGACTGTACAAAAATGAGTAGAATAATAGAAACATATTCGGGATCTTTCGATTCGGGAATGCAACATTCGAATTCAGTAGATCTACTGAAATTTCGGCAGTTGTGGCATACCTGCCCATGATGGCCCGTACCGCAGTAAAACGTATCTTTCGTTGTGAAAGTCAAATAAACCAACTCCGGTCCTGTTTTTGCGCATTGAACCATCGACACACCATCCAAACTGGATTCTCTCCATCCTTTTCCAACAGAACTTGCGTGGATTTCCACGTCGTCCCCTTTTCACAGCAAACAAACACTGCGGTCTGCGACAAGTAGCTTCCCATCACAATACAATGTGAAAGGCGAAAAAATTAATCATTTCAATCAGTCGCTGTGAATAAAAGAATCAGTGTTCATCTTGCACCTTGCTCCAAGCAACACACTTAAAAAAATACATCATTCTGATATCATCGATAACCTTTCAATCAGTCTGTAACCTGAACGTTGGAACATTTCGGATATTTTGATGTGGTGTTGTTTACAAGCAGTCAACTGGGTTGCTTTTCGGTGTAGTTTGGTTCTGTTAGCGGTTTAAAATGGGTGTCCAGACTTTGGTTCATGGGTTTTTCGCTGTGCATTTCTGGTTCGGATGTTACTACGATTGGTTCCATGTGAGGATACCCAAACATGAACACGACATGGGATTCAGCTTCGGGAATACTGAGAAGTTGAAGTTCTTGACTTTCTGGGATGCGGTGTGTATTGAATCTTAGCACTTTGGCCATCTCATTCCCCAGATTTGAATCGCATGAACCTTAAATGGTTGTCTAACCATCTCCTTTATAATTTAGCACATGGTTCATTCATAATTCCATTTAATTTTCAATCCATTTCAATCGAATGGAAAATTGGTGAATGTACAACATTCGTTTTCTCATTTACTGCGAGGATTGTTGTGGAAATTAACCAAAACATACGTTATTTTATCTATCGATAACTTCAAAATTTGATTAAGGTATGCTTTTTTTCAAATATGAAACTATATTTCAAAAATGAGAGATTTAACAATAATGGCGGATGCGCCCTGAATTGATTTTGGAAATATTCATACGAGTTCCGATGCAGTTGATGAAATATATATTCTTTTGAAATCAAGAGCTTTACATAATACAATATATAAAACAAAAACGAAAATCCCTAACTGAGGTTAGTGCAAAACGGCTATACTATTTTTACGTATGATACTAGAGCTCAGGGAAAAACCTCAGTAGAAAAAACCCCGTTTCGCCGTTCTAACAAAAATAAACCTCAAAAACTATTTGAATAATGAAGGATTTCTTCTTCAATGTGAAAAATATGTACGTGCTCAAGATATTAGATCCACTGGTAAAAAAAATTCATTGTATAACCCTCGATTTTAAACAACTCGCTTGCTCTAATTCTACAATATTTTCCACTGAAATTTCATCGCTTAATTTAAATTTAACCTGTAGGTATGTTTATTCAATGGTAATTAATTATGTAATAATGACAACATTAACATTTCTATGGAGAAAAAGAACAATAATGTATTAATATATTCCAAAATACTATCGTCTCCTAATCTTCTTTAATTTTTATATTATACTGCGTCCAAAGTGTTTCATTTTGTGCGAGTTATTTGAGAAAAAATAGTTCAGCCACTGAATCTAGCAGATCTTTACGTACAGCAATTCAAAGAAGTAGGAACAAAAAGTTTGGATACTGACACAAAATAGAGAAGAAACATTAACAGACTTGAATCTGGGTAAAAAAGTACTTCTCAGTCAAGGTTATAAAACCAATACCTAGTTCTTCAAGCTTTATGATAGGATGTAGAGCCAATTATACTAATTGTTTTTTCATATCAATTTCAATTCAAGGATTTATACTTTTTTATACGAAAATATAATTATTGAATATGATTGTTTTGCAATCACAGTTTCTTTAACAATACTTTTTTTGCATGTTGAAAGGCAAAAGTGTGAATCAGATAGGCTACCAGTTTATGTTCATTCATTTGAACATTTCCATCTCAGTTAATTCTCGACTAATATATTTCATTACATACCTACGTGTGAAAGAAATGTTTCTTCATTCTGAATTGTACTTAATTTCCACTATATATTGCTTGTATTTTTGAAGAAAACAAAAATTGAAATGCGATTCTTATGAATATCTCAGAAAATATGCATTATGACAACGAAAAAATGGGGTTCTTATTTGAGAAAATGAATTTTATCTGTTTTCGAGATTTCCAACTTTGACAACGATTATGCAATCTCCTATATTATGATGAATAGTAATTTTGTCTATCACCATCAGAAGATTATTTTTATACAATGGGACAATTTTCGAAAGGAAAACATTGAATTCATTCTCATTTTAAATTTTTTTCGTAATTTCACATTGTGAAATAATTTTATGGAAAAAATTCCTGAATTCCACATTCAAACAACTCAAAATTTTATAAGGAATGACATTTCATGATGAAATATAAAGCAACCCATTTGAAAAACCGGAAGTCCCACGAAAATAAAAAATCTAAGAAATTTGCAGTTAATAGTATAATAATAAATAAAAATAATAATGCAATATTTTTCGAAATAAATATAGAAAAAACAACTGCAATCAGAGAAATTTAAATTCAAATTAATTCAACATTTCCACAAATATGTTTGTAACTCTGTTGTTTTCGGTACACTAGTTGATACCTTAATTATTTGTTTTTGCATACATTCCTAATAAATTATTTTCTTTTTCAGCTTCTACAGGCAATATTCTTCTCAATATGCCTGCTAAACGACTTAGTAGGATCCAATGAACCTAATCCAAAGAAAACCCCAATAATAAGAAAAATTAAAGACACGGTAAGTGAAAGTTTCGTAATAGTATCAATCAACCATATCGCTCCTTAGTGGAACTAATTTAGGAGAAAGTCATTTTCGATTAGATTAAAGAACTTTCCAAATATATGGTGAATTATTTTTGATGTGATATTAATTTGGTCTTTTTCACATTATACTACAAATGAAGGGTTTTCCAATAAGAGATGTTATTTTGATATTCAAAGAATTTCAATTATTGTGTTAACTGAACTTTATAAGCCTTAAGATCCAAATCTTCATGCAAAATACGGTGTAATGACGTTCGTGGAATGCCTAATTCCAAAGAACGACAAGGAATGGACAAACCTGGGTTTTCTACAACACCTTTGGCTACAGCACCAATATTCTCGGCTGTTCTTGAGCGACGGGACGGGTTTTATTCTTCACATCACTAACTTGTCCCAACAGCTCGAATTTTTCCACCAATCTTTATTGCGGTCGACAAGGTGCTCCACGACGACCCAAAAATATTCGAGATTTACGAACCGCCTCTGCCAAATTTTCACCATTTTTATAGTGAATTTTAATAATTTCAATGCGTTCTTGAAGCGTGTATCGTTCCATTTTTATTAATGGCGTAGTTTCTACTTGTCAAATGTCAAAAAATGACAACTTCAAACGTGACATCTACCGAAATAGCGGGCTATTCAAAATAACACCTCTTATTGGATCACCCTTTACAAGAATGTTGATCAATGAATATGTAGTCATTTCGACGAATACAAGTTGTTGGAATTTGTTTTTTGGGGTAGCAACTGTTGCTCTATCTATCTAAAATATCTTTAGATCTGCGATATAGCCGGTTATATCAAAAAGTAATAACAACTTGGAAATCGACTATGAGATACCCTGTATATTATTCTAGCATCCGGAAAATTGTATTCCTATCTCCAGTGGTTTTCGATAAATCGATTGATTTCCTTATTTTTCGTGCGAAATATACCTTCAATTGAAAATTCATAACTTCGGCGCTCAATATCTTCTAGGAAGCTTAAATTTCCGGTATAGATTACCATTATCTTGTGTTTCATTCAGGTAAAATAAAGTATATGTTTCCATTGATACGAGAAATAATATTAATCGATTGAAATCAATCAATCATAAACTCATACTTCGGAGCTAAAATCGTTCTCGTTCAAGACAAAATGCAAGGAAATGGTATCAAACAGAGCACCTATGTATGGCCATTTCGTTCTCATTAGGACTCATCAGCACAGGATAGCTCTGAATGATACAAGGTATTTCTTGGAACTCAAAACGAAATTGCACCTTCTTTTAGGTATAAATATACTGAAGGTGCCATCTCTAGTTCCATACGAAAACCTTCTTTCATAGCATGAACCTTGAACGAAGTAGCTACTGTTGCTAGATGTTTACCATTTGTCGCATTGACAGCATACTTGCATTGCATGTCTTGAACGTGGACGAGATTAGCTCCAAAGTATGAGTTTAATATTAGTTGATTTCAATCGAATAATATTATTCTCTGCTTTCATTATTTTTATATTCATCGCGTTAAACCTTTACTTAGTCCAAAATATATTTCACCAAATGTTTCCTCATCGATAATTTCACTTCAACACAATATAACTTTCTAAGACTAGCGAACTTTAATATTATTGTTCATTTTCAGCTATTCACTGCCTTGGCGTTTCCCCTTTCCATGTTCGTAGGACTAACTTTCTGGGGCCTCTACGCAGTAGACAGAGAACTTGTATTCCCAAAAATCCTAGACAAGTATTTCCCAGTATGGTTAAACCACGTGATGCATACCAACATAATGATCTTCGTCTTCATAGAAATGTTCATGAACTACAGATCTTATCCAAAACGGAAGACTGGCATCTCCATACTTGGCGTCTTCATGCTCTGTTACCTGATCTGGATCCACGTGATACACCATTATTCAGGACTGTGGGTCTATCCAGTTCTGGAAGTGTTGAACTTGCCCATGCGAATTGTCTTTTTCGCAGCCCTTCTAGTCTTGATAGTATTTATGTATTTATTAGGTGAAGGATTGAACAATGTTCTATGGTCGAACCAAATCAAAGCTATTAAGACCAATAAGGGAAAGAAGAGACATTAGACTTGTTGTTGTTGAATAAAAAATAGGTAGTTAATACGTTGTTAATAAAAATTTAATTTTTTACCTCGTGTTTTGTGTTGATTTATTTACCCAACACATGACATTTATCACTGTCATTATTAATGTCATTTTAGACAAGTAAACAGTCAACTAACATACTCTTAGAACATATATCTATTTTGTTCTAAGAACATACTAGTGTATTCGTATTATATTCAATAACTCACTAGTGAGTTAAAGTTGAAATATGAAAGTGAGTTATAATCTAAAACTCACTGGATTATAACTCACGTTCATATTCGAAGTAATATTCGATTCATTTCATACTATTACCTGACGGCCCCGCAAAACTTATTTTCAACATAACACACTATAGTACCATCGAAACAATGCTAGCACTTCAATAACTATTATCTACAAGGAGATACGAATAAACTTTTCAATTCTTTTATTTGTCCACAAAACTTTCAATTCCAAATGTCATAAGTAAAAATAAAGTGATTATGCATGTTTTGTGAAATTTCGTAAAGAACGCTTGATCTTAAAATTAAAAAAAATTACACTGTACACTATCAACTCTGCATATCTCGATCCAGTTCGTTGATAAAGCGAAAAGTTCAACCATATGAAATTTCATTTTCTGTAAAGTTTTCCTTGGGATTGTATTTCATACTAGAAAATTTTGTGAAAAATTATTTTCAAAAATTTGGTTCTAATACGGAATTCATGCATGTGTAATATAATTGGTCATGGTAATTTTTCTTTTATTTTGCTGTATTTACAAAGTCGAAAATCAAACTTGCTTGCCACTAGACTTTTTTTATGTTTTTCTCTCCAGACAAACGTATTCAATTCAATGAATAACGTTCTCTGAATTTTATGAGTGTATACTACGGAAAAAAAATATTAAAAATAGTTATTTATTATACAAGGGAAAAAAATGTGACATTTTATGTCTCTTGACAGGTCACAAAGTATGACTTTTTACGAAATTCCTTTTTTCCCTGTCAAAAAAATGATTCTCTATGTAGCGGGAAAAAAGTACTCACTTTTTTCCCGGAGAAAAAAGTAATTTCGTAGACAGTTATATTTCTTTCACTATTAAATGGTCGTTCTTCCTGTCACAAAAAAAAAATAGTGTACCTATTATACACGGAAAAATATTAGATTTTAGCTCTCGCTTTTTGTCTCCCTCCGCTACGCGTCGGGAGACAACACAACCTCGAGCTAAAATCTGATACTTTTTTCCCTTGTATAAATAAAACTATTACATCATTGGTTAAGCATTGTTCAAGAATAGTTATTTATTATACAAGGGAAAAAAGTATTAGATTTTAGCTCGAGGTTATATTGTTTCCCGACGCGAAGCGGAGGGAGACAAAAAACGAGAGCTAAAATCTACTATTTTTCCCGTGTTAATACACTATTTTTCCCTGTGACAAGAAAAACACGATTTAATAGTGAAAGAAATATACTTCTCACGAAATTACTTTTTTCCCCGGGAAAAAAGTGAGTACTTTTTTCCCGGCTACACATAGAGAATCATTTTTTGACAGGGAAAAAAGCAATCTCGTAAAAAGTCATATTTTGTGACCTGTCAAGAGATATAAAATGTCACATTTTTTTCCCGTCACAGAAAAAACAATGTTATATTTATTTTTTTACCCCCTTAAAATGTTGAACGAGTCGCCTATGGGTGGCACAAAAACCTACACTTATTAAGAACTATCCATCATGGCTACGCCAGTAGTGACAGTAGTTCAAACGTACCAGTACTGTCAACTTCATAACAAAACAATCATCAATCAAAAAACAAACAGGAACAAAGGATGAGGGAAAGGTATAGAATGACTTGCAAATATTTTGGAATATCTCAGAAATCAACGCTTTTTGCGTCTTACTGCGTATCGAAAGGAAAACTCTAGCAAAAATGCCTTCGGATCAAAGAAAAGGGGAGAGAAAACCTCTGGTAAGTGGAATCAACGTTTTGCAAAAACCATTCACATCAACAAATTGTCAGCACCATATTAACATCCTCAAATACTCCCATGTTATCTTTGTTGTCAGTAACACAGTTAAATTATGGAACTACATTTGCAATTTCTGAAGTTTTACATCTCCACAGCCCCCACTCTCCCCTGGTCCTGTCCTGGACATATCAGATGAAGAATTGGTTTCAATTTCTGTGAGAGACCTCAATCGGCAACTCAAGATGAGAGGATTATCTAGAGAAGACATCGTTCGTATGAAACAAAGACGAAGAACTTTGAAAAATAGAGGGTATGCCGCCTCTTGTAGGATCAAAAGAATAGAGCAGAAAGATGAGTTGGAAACTGAAAAAACCCACGAATGGAGGGACCTTGAAGTAACACAAGAAGAAGTTGTCAGTATGAAGGACGAAATGATAAACATCAAAAGCAGATTCGATGCATTGAAAAAATTTGCAGCAAGCCATAAGATATCCATTCCACCAGAATTCGATACTTTATAAAAGTATTAACTTATAGAAACTAACTGTAGTGGTGATCAAAAGTTAAATAAATCTTAGTCTAGATTGATACATTTGTATACAATTTCTACTTGTTTACAAAGTAGATCCACTTACATTTTCTACTTGTTTACAAAGTAGATACACTTACACCGGTATGCCGACGTGCATCGAGATGTGACGTCACTGCGGAGCATTTCCATTGCATTTGCGGGATGCAATTAACTAACAATTCAAATGAAATTTCTCCGATGTCTTGGTTTGTTGATTCTAAAATATATCAATGAATTGTTCAAATATGAATGTAAGTGAAAAGTATTCATTTGTTAATACAGAATAAATTATTGAAGGTTCATTAAAAAACCTTCGAATAAATGAAATTATTTTTCATTTTAGGAAAATTTCAATGAATTTCACTTATAATTCGTGAATTTGAAAAGCTTTTGTCCACTTTTTCTTCATATTCTGAAAACTGATCTTCTTATAGATCCCTGTCTTAAGTTGGTACGGATTGTGCTCGAGCAAAGAATAACATCGAATGGAATCTGAATGTCATTTCTCAGTTTTGCAACCATGTTCTAACACTTTGAAAAATATTTTTCCTCAGGTAATGAAGTACTGACGGGATACTTCCGACTATGGAAAGCAAAAGTACCTTATTTCGGTTCCCTTTAACTTTTTCTGTAATTCTTACAGCCAAAAACTGCGCAATTAGGCATGAATGCAGGTATTATAACAATAATAATATAACTCCACTTTTATCTCTGCTCCTCAATGACGTAGATGAGCACGCCGGACAAGTTTAGACTCCGAATCTGGCATACCGGTGTGAGTGTATCGTGATCCAAACCTTAGATAGGCTCAATTTCTCTGAAGAAATGAAAATGCTTTATTCATATCATTGCAGTAATTTTATTAACTCTGAAACAACTAGCACATTGATGCTATTTCCCAGCACCATATATTTTTGTCTGTCTGTAATATTTTCAGGGAATTCGAAATTATTTGGAAAACATTGCAATCTACTTACTTCTAAAGGAGTAAAATACCTCCATTTTAGTGATTCTAGAGTTTTTCATTCGTTTTTTCATCCTGTGATGAATTTTCTAATTCCTTAAGAATTTTTTCACTTTCATCCTTCGAGATTTCACTAAATACACTACCTGTTCCTTCAGCGTATCTACCATATGCTTTAGTGAAGCAACAAGACCTTTCTGAATCTTCGTAACAAACATCTAGTATTTTCCAATATTTATTCAAAGTTTTCATTGGAATATAATAATTTTCCTTATTTCCAGACTCTAAAATATCCCCAATTTTAAATCGTAATGAACTATTTGATTGATTCGGTAAATCAGTTCTCTGCAATAAAAGTTGGTCAAATTCAAGTGAGTTAATGAAAATTCCTGACTCACCAATGATTCTGTGTTGAATTCAAATGGAGTCTTTCTGGCCAAACAATAATATCTCAGTCTTGAATTGGGAATGCCAAGCTGCGGTGGACTTAATAAAAACTCTTGGTAATTGAATCCACATTCAACAAGTGTTTGAATGACCAAATCCCTCGTGTTTGAGTTTTCAAACCCTTTCACATTTTCAATGAGTATTCTGGAAACCTTAAGATGAGGCAAAATGTTCAAAATATGCACTAAAGCTTGTGTTCGGGGGTCGTTTATGTCACCTTTCAATCCATTTCTTGTGAACGGCTGACAAGGAGGAGACATGAGTATTGTATCTGCCCCAAGTTTGTTCAAGAAATCGGCAGATAAGGACTGTATGTTACGGTTTATAAGCTTCACTTCCGGAAAGTTGTGTTTGTAAATTTCATTTGCAACAGGATTGATATCAGCTGATAAAAGGACTTGACTATCGAATTTGCACTCTGAAAAAAGACTGCTTTAGAAGATATTTTACTAGATTAATTTGTTACCTTTGAGAGCGAAATGCATTCCCCCAATTCCACTGAAAAATTCGAGCACTTTCATCTTGCGAAATGTAGAATATCTTTGTTAAATTAAAACAACATTACATTTGTTTTGAAATTCAAAACTTTGAGGTTATGTTTATGTGGCCTTTCTTCATACAGTGGCGTAACATGCTAAGGGGTACAGGTATAAAATATGCAACAACGTTCATGTACAATTATTAATAATTGACAAATATTTTTTTTCATTTTGAATGTCAAATTTGTCCATCAAAAGAAAATTTTAAGTGTGAATACGCGCAATGAGTGGAAGAGAGAATGCTGAATTCAAAAACGCACTTCGAGATATTGCCACCCATGCACATTTTTTAGATAGCCCTTTCGGTAAAATCATTTTGTTCATGTTAAATTAAATCCACAATGACGATCTTTCATTTCAGATCGTGTCAGATGTGCCGAATGGGTTAGAAAATTGATTTCGTTAGCTGAAGATAACTTGGAAACGGCCAAAGTAAGGAACGAATATGCTCAGCTTTTGAGAATACAAGTGAGAAATCGCTTGATTCATGGACCTTTTGCCTCTCCACCACCTGACAGTCACATTGGACTGTGCTCACTAGCAGAGACTCTTGGTACTATGATTGGAAACCAGGTATATATCTCAGTACATCGTTTAAACAGTAACTTCCACCAAATCTGTTATAAAACATTGAAAAAATGATTCAATTCCGGCCTCAAAAAATGGGTGATTCAGTACCTTAGAGCTGTCCTACACAACACTCCATTATGGAATGAAATATGTTGATATTAATGTTTTACTTACCGATTAACAAAACACTTGAAAGTGTGTTTTAAACACAGACAGAGGCCAATACCGAAGTCACCGTTTTTGTAGAGAGGAACCAATCACGACCTGTTATTCCACTTAGAGCGGCATCACGAAACCATTTTTGAGCTGTTGACACAAAAGAGGGAAGCGCGAAGACTTGAATGCGCGTGGTACGGGGTACAGTAAAAACAGTGTGTGTATGGCGTTACGCCGTTCGAAATTTGGAATGCGCAGTTTAGCGTGTACATTTCTCATCGTACGGGAAAGAATGACCACGAACGACCGTGTATGGGCAACAAGTCTGTGCACGTTTCATATTTTTAGAAATACAGTGTCGGGTTCGCTATTTATAAATTGGACATTGTTTCCTTAATAACAACACACGCCCCTGCCATTAACATTCGACGTCATCTCACGCTTGTCGCATATCCTCACTCAACACACAAAAGTGTCTGTGTGTGGGAAATATGAATGTACACGTTTACTTTACAGCTAACTGCGCATTCTTCCTTCCTAGTGAGTGGGCCCCTTAAGACGCCAAAACCTAATCACCTGTGTTTTGAAACAGTCTGTTTGCCACATGTTTGAGCTTGGTTCATAATGTTTATAATATGTCAAAAATGACCAGCACATTGCTGGATCTTTTGACAGACATGCAATCCCCGCCATGTTGGTGGGTCCATGAAGGAAGAGCATCTATTATAGTATTCGTTTTGAAGAGTTTCGTACTCCTGAGTTGTTCCAGTGCTTATGCGCAACCATGGCAACCCGTATTTCGAGCTTTGAGTTACTCAGGAGCACGAGACTCTTCAAAACGAATAGGCTATATTTGAGCTTTGAAAACTTGCAGAAATATAGAACATAGTAAATGCAACTTAGAGTTCATTGACCCTTCATTTGCATTACTGTTTCTGCATATTATTTATAGTCCGTTCACGAAAGTTTGAGCTGTCTGTTGGCCATGGAAATTTGGCATATTCCACTGTGTATCTTATAATTTTAGGTTATGTTGTTTTATCCCTTGTCAGATTGATAAGCAATGTTGTCAATATTGCATAAAGTTCTCTGATAACTAGCAAGCTCGTCGGACGAGGCCGGGTACATTCGGCAACGTTGACTTTATTTTAAGTTATGACAGCAAATATTGCCAACTTCAGATAAATAAACAAACGCCTACTATGCGCTCAAACTTTCGTGAACGGACTATAGACTTATGTACAGCTCAAACATTTTAATAGCAAAATAATCATATAAAGTATCCTTGAAATTATCCAAGTATTCATAAATCTATAGCACTTGGGCAGAAACCCAGATATAATTAATCTTTTCAATAATTTTTTGAACCAAAATTGCGTTTAACTATTTTTCAGATTCCATTCTTGCCTAGAACTGGTCGAATACAACCAGTTTTACACCACAAATCACCAGATGGCAGAGCTTACCTTCGGCCAAACAAATACCAGGAGGTGGAGTATTTGTTTACATGGCTGTTAGTCCAGACGGATTAGAATGAAAAAACATTGTTAAGTCAGAAATTCCACATTATTCTGTGACATTGGTGAATTAAAAAAGTAAACAAGTAACCAACTGAATTGTATTCATTTATTAACTTCAACATAACGCTTCAAGCAAAAATATCAATATGAAAAAATATGTGAATATATAAAGTATCGAATAAAGATCTATGTTTAAAACCTGATAGTTCCCCAGTATTATGCAATAACACTTATTGTGCTATATAAAAGAAGTAAGCATGGTCTATACTTTTTTTAATTACTGGACATAACCTATATAATATATCTTAAAATGTATTGCTTAATCAAAACTTATCAGCTCAGCCGTCTGTGTTTCTTCCTTGTGTTGAGGTTGGGCTGGCGGTTGTTGTGGCACCTGAGGACTGGCAGGTGGCGCCCCTGGTTGCTGTGGGAACTGTTGAGGAGCCATTCCAGGTCTCGGACCAATCATGACTGCAATGAATATTGAATAACACGGTTAAGTTTCATCTGCACTATAGAGTTATGTATGAAAAAACCGGAAATGACAATTTAAGCGAGCAAAATAGGAAATATTGACATGGTATAGAGTATTTAATCTTGTACTCATTAATCAACCTATTTACTTTACAGGAGAAAATCTTTTCTATCTGTGATGTTCAAGCATGTTCCATAACTTTCATTCACCAATTAAGCATTGAGCAATAGAGCAGTGCAACAATGTGTCAATATCAGCTTTTCAATATGGCTGCTGGGAGCTAAGATTAAACAAACAGAGGCGAATTTTGGCAATGTAAATACAGCTTACCATAGTTCAAGGGCGTAGCCAGGGGGGGGTTATGGGGGTTCAAACCCCCCCCCCCGAAATGTTTCAGAGTTATTTTTTTATTTAATACTTGCTACAGAAAACGACCCTCACAATTCCCGGCACCTACAAAGTCAATTGCCAAAATGTCAAAACCCCCCCGAAATTAATTCCTGGCTACACCCTTGCCATAGTTACATATAATATAGTTGACAGTTAATACACATATGTTCTGTCAAATCATCACATAATTACGTGAGTTGACAGAAAATTGTATTAAATGTTAAGTATGTAACTATGGTAAGCTGTATACATCGCCAAAATTCTCCTCAGGTTTATTCATTAATTGGAAATTATTAATTGATCTAGTCTTTAAATTCTCATTATTTTTTATTTCTTAATGTTGCTTGATCAATTGTGGAAATAGCAGATCGTCAAATAACCTAACTGATTGTTTATAGTTAATTTCCCAGAGTAAAAAGTAAACCTAGAGATGCCTTCACGCATTGTTTCAGTCAAGTAGAATCTGTTTATGAACGCGAACAACATTCGGCGTGGCGAATTTGTGCTGTATTTTTATTCCGTATTGGGATAATGATTGGTGTACTGCTCCCCTACTATAATACTAACAGCTAGAGTCTGCTATAAACAATTCAGTCAGTTTGGCAACATCGTTCTGTTACTGTTTAGTTATTTGATGCGTCGTGTTTACATTTTCCCTTCGATTTGACGTTCATAAACTGAATTATTTCACTGATTTGGTGGCAGTTTATTGTTGCTTAAGATATCCGGTAATTATAGCTATGGCAAAATTACGAAGATGTTGTATTATATTCAGAAATTGTAGAAATCAAAATCTAAACTATTGTGAACTTCACCCTAGTTCGGCAGTAAAGTGCGTTCCATTTCACTCTAGAATTGATTACAATGCAGTACTATTCACGCATAAGGGCATCCCTATGTTTACTTCTTATTCCCAGCAGCCATCTTGAAAAAGGCGATCAGCTGTTTTGTTGGACTGTTTTATTATATTCCTCTTACTATTTACTATGTAAGACACACTTCACTTCATCATATGATATAAAAATTGAACATAATTACCTTGGCTGGGATTTTGATTAGGAGGTTGACCAATAGACATGATAGGAGGGCTATTTACAATTTGTTGAGGTGGATATGTCATTCCCATTTGTTGTGACATTTGAGGAGGCAACTGTTGAGGTCCTGGGTCTTGAGTGTGCATTGGAGGTCCTTGAATACCAGGATTAGTAGGTGGATTACTTTGTCCTGCTATGGGATTGTAATTGGGCGGCATTTGCATTTGAGGATGACCTAGTAAAAAGGAATGATATTTTTTTTTACAGAATTTATATTGATATTTAAACTAACCCAAAATCAATTTGGATTGTATTAAAATTTAGGCGAAAACTCAATCTTTCAAAAATTACATGAGATTCAGAGAAAAAGTTCAGAGATAATTTCTGAACCATATTAGGTTACAAAAGGCCTTTACGGATACTTACTCGGGTTAACTCGATTCCTAACCTTCGCGTTCGTTTACCTTACCCGAACATCCGACCCGTGTTCGGAAAGTACGGTGCTATTAACTCGATCACTGACCTAGGTTGATTTATCGTAACCCTACTCGATAGCAGGGTTATACAGTCACCGCATGCGCACTGCAGTTTAATTTTGTATTTGAAAGAGGCGGGAATAAGTCTTCTACTCTTCTCCTAGTAATTTCATATAATATATTCCTAAAAATTATGGAAAGAGAAAAGAATTTGGTTCAATATAAAATGTGAGGCTTCATGAGCCAGGAAAATGATGTGAAACACCTTCTTCATAACTTTGTATACAGATTTTTCTGTGCTAAGCTACAGCTTTCTTTGCTTATTCAACATAGTTACTCAAAGATAACATTGAACATGGGAGGGCACACCAGAAATTATAAGAAAGATTTCACAAAGGCCCATAAATGCAAGCAAAGCTAGAGACAATCCGAAAATAAACTGGAACTGAAAAAACAATGTCTTATTTCTTTAACATAGGTACTCAAAAATAACATTTAACATGGAAGGACACACCAGAAATTATAAGAAAGATTTCACAAAAACCAGTAAATGCAAGAAAAGCAAGAGACAATCCGAAAATAGACTTTGGTTGTGTTATTGATACGTCTGACACTTCAAATCCTAAACCTGATGTGTTCGTATGCTCAGGATCCGTGATCCGAGTAGATTGGTCACGTGACCAAATGGATCGAGTTAATAACCCTGAGTAAGTTTCCGAAAACGCCTAAAGTAACATTTTTACGCCAGAATGTCGCAAGCTTACAAAACATCCATGGTTGATTGTTCAAAAGTAAAAAATTTACATAACCTAATTCACTCACCTTGTGTCGGACCGCCCATATGTCCCATTTGAGGCGGAGCACTTTGGGGTGGATGCCCAGGCATCATACCCTGTCCAACCATAACAGAATGTGGAGGAGGTCCATACTGATGATACGATCCAACAGGTGGAGCGCTATTGGGAGGGTACTGAGGTACCATATAACCCATAGGAAACTGCTGACCGCCCATGAATACCTGTTTTTGTTGCTCCTGTCTCATCTGCATTTCTCTCTCTTGTTCCTGAACCCTCTGCAGCACCAGCTGCCTCTGGTATTGCAGATACTCCTGTTTCTTCTTTCGCATAATCTCCAACTTCTGAGCCATTTGAATCTGTCTCAACCTTTCAGCTTCTTCGGCCTCTCTTCTCAGCTTGTCCCTGTGCTCTTCGCGTAGAGCGTCTAGAGCTGCTCTGGCATCCTTTACTTGGGTCAGTTTATCCTGTAGTCTCTCGAAATGAAGGCGGTTGTCGTCGTGTTCTTTTATGTATTCGAGAAGTGTCGAATGCATCGTTGTTATGTTCATGAACAGGGTTTGAACGCTGGTATCGTTCGCAATCGATCTTCCTGTATAAATAATTTTATTTGAGGTAAATATTTGGGTTTGGCCGATTGTGATAAGATTTTGCTGTAATTGTTTTTATATCGGCTCCCTAAACAATATGAGTAAAACTAACAGGTTGTGGTCTGTCTTAGTTTAAAAGATATCGGCTCCCAAAGTTCCAAAATTATTCCACCTTCAAGTCACTTTTCCACTATAAAAACACTGAAATCTGCTTTTTTTTAAGTTCATAAATAATCTTTGAACATTCACTTAAAGATTTGATGCATTTTATTTCAGGTATATTCAATTATTATTGCAAAAACATCGAAATTCTAGAATCATAACATAACCAAAAATTCGATGGAAAGCGTCGTATTTCATGGTAAATTTGACACCAACGTCTTTTAGTAACATTAAATGATGGCGAGAATTGCAGGTATAGTCCATTCACGAAAGATTGAGCCGTCGGTTGGCCATGGAAATTTGGCATATTCCACTGTGTATATTAAAATTTTAGGTTATGTTCTTTATTTTCTTGTCAGATTGATACGCAATGTTGTCAATATTGCATAGAGTTTTCTGACAACACGCAAGCTCGTCGGATGAGCCGGGTATATTCGGCAACGTTGACTTTATTTTACGTTATTAACAGCAAATACTGCCAACTTCAGATAAATAAACAAACTCCTACTGCGCTCAACCTTTCGTGAACGGACTATAGGCATTGTATCATATTTGAGCTGAAGAATCTGCGGTAGTGCCAAACCTACGAGGGCACTTCAAATATAAAACAGACTTTTCGATTTTCAGGCACAATAGTGGGGGGAGAACATTCCTGATTTTTTGTTGTTGAGCACGTCGGATTGCCACATCGACCCTCTCGGTATCCACTGTGACAATGTTTGAGCAAGAGGATCCTCCGTCAATTGCGCAACGTGTTGTAATCAAGTTTCTCGCCGCAGAAGGCGTAAAACTGGCCAGAATCTTGAGGAGATTGACTGCCCATATTCAGAGGAGAGACACTGTCGCGAGCCAGAGTGTATGAATGGCATAAAGAGTTCGTGGAGGGTCGTGATTGTGTTGAAAATGAGAGCTATGACCGCAGCGAACAACATCAGTAGTGTTCGACAGCTTATTGAAGATGACAGCCGTCGTACCACTTCTGAAATTGCAAGTTAGGTCGAGATAAGTTATGGGAGCACCTATCCCATATTCACAGAGGAGCAAGGGTACCGTAAGGGTTGCGCCAGGTGGTTTCCTCGCCTTCTCACAGCTGACCAGAATTGGATCGTTTTCAGGTGTGTTGGCGTCTTCTTGCACGATCTCAGGGACAGGGAGACCAATTTCTCACTCACATTATCACCTGGGATGAAACATGGGCGCACCACTACACCCCAAAGTCTAAATAAGCGAGTAAGGAGAGGAGAGAACAACATGTTGCGCAATGACGGAGGAACCTCTTGCTCAAACATCTCGTCAGTGGAAACCGAAAGGGTCCATGCAGCAATCTGACGTGCCTCCCTCACTCCTGACAAACAACAACAAAATCAGAAATGTTCTCCCCACACTATTGTGCCTGAAATCCGAAAAGTCTCGTTTATATTTGAATTGCCCTCGTACCATGAAGAACGGCGGGCTTTCCATTGAATTTTTATGTTGTGGCTCTAAAATTTCGATGATTTTACAATAATAATTAAGATAAGATAATATCATAATTGATAATTGAATATACATGCAATAAAATGCATCAAATCTTTAAGTGAATGTTAGAAGATAATTTATTAACTTAATAAAAGCAGTATTTCAGTCTTTTCATAGTGGAAAAACTTGAATTTCTAACAGAAGAGAGTGATCTCGATGGATTATTGAATGTGCCTCAAGTTTTCAACAAAAACGAACTACGTACCTCTACTGGAGTTGCTCTTCATTCTGTTGATGAAAATTTCCACCTGCGATCTAAGAGTATTAATAAACTCCTCCAACTCGTTGTTGATCATGCCATTCTCCTTAACCTTGTATTTTTGCTCGTGATTTTGCAAGGGTATTGTGGTAACTGACGGTGCGGATGGACTGGTTGGTCTTAGGTTATCCGTTGAATTGGCTGGAGTACGAGATTCCCAGTATGAACGATTCAAATATTTGGCCAGTTCTGGATTCACAGATTCTTCCTCGGGTTGTTGGACAGGTTCAGCTGGGCGGGACTCTGTTATAGAATTATTTAAGTTGGCAATACTTCATCAGTTTTTCATTATACTAGGGGCGTTCGGCATCGGATTGGTCGGATCGATCTGAACCGTTCGTTTATTACATCCGGATTGAGGGGAGTACACATCTGGACCGTTCGGCATAAAAATCTGAGCAATCGTATGTCGATCTTTTCGCTCGGTCTATTTCGACGGATCAAAGCGATTTTATCCATAGAGTTTTATGTTGAGAGTCCTGATCTGACAACCGATAGATTGAAAAATTCTAATACTTATCAACACTTTTATTCTTCTGTTTTCATTTATTCATTTAAAACCTAATTAATTCATTAAAATTTTTCGATATAGCTATTGTAGTTATGAATGGGCAGGAGGAGATGTTGCTTTCTCGTTTCTTTTTTCGTGTAATTAATTAATTAATTAGGATCTTTCGGTACAACTATCGCCGTAGTGAACGACCAGAAGGGGATATTGCATCCATCGTTTCCTTTGCATTCAGTGCCTTTGCACCTAATTATTTAATTGAGATTTTACGGTAGAGCTACAAAAAAGGGTGAAAGATGAGCATATTTCCCAAAATAGTGATCTTTGAAATGTCATAATCTATTAAAGTAGAACAGAGCAGTATGTTCTGTGGCAGATGCTCTGTACCGTTCGTTTATTCGCAGATATTACAGATGAATCTGTACGATCTGTGGTCACGTGACTAAAAAATCCGTCTGCTCGCGGTGGTCAATGCCGAACGGGCTTACTGTATTTATTTTAAGTACCTTGTTTGAATGTGTAGGTTGGTGATGTAGAAGCTTTCATTCTCGCAGCTCTTTCCCTCTCTTTTTCCTTATTTTCTGCTTCTGATTGGCTGAGAGCAATGGCCAATTGTAATTCTTCTTCTTCTTGAAGCTCATCTTCGGTTTTCTTCGTAGGTTGCTGTAATTTTTTCCACATAAATAATCACATGGTAGGAAAATGATTCCACATAAAATTTTGATGTTTGTGCTGTCCAAGTTTAGAGACATATGTCAAAAGTTGATTTAGCAATACCTTACGCTTTATGAATTTTAAAGCTGTTAATTTCATGTTTTCTATAAAATGATATTCACTCAGTTTCCAAGAAGTTGTTTAATGTAGATTAGAATGAGCGAAAAAAGTTATCACGCAATGAAAAAGATAATGGAATGAGATAGTTTATCATTTATCTGATGATAAGTTTATTTTTGTAACAATTTATAAAGGCTCTGACACCAACATTTGTTGATTAAGAGTCAGGAATAAAGATTATTATTATTATTATTATATGATGAAGATATATTTATATATAGTCCGTTCATGAACAGTGTTTCTTTCAGAAAATTTTACCCGAGGGGGCAATCGGAAGATCAGCGGGGGCAACTTTGAATTTTGAACATGTGCATTTTTTGCTTGTGAAGTAGAAAACAATAACTGGATCTAGGCCCCCTCTCAATTTTTTTTCCGGGGGGCACCTGTTCACCTCCGGAGGGGCACTGCCACCCTGGAAATGTACCTGAAGTTGGCAGTATTTGCTGTCATAACGTGAAATAAAGTCGACGTTGCCGAATGTACCCAGCCTCATCCGACGGGCTTGCGAGTTATCAGAGAACACTATGTAATATTGACAACATTGCGTATCAATCAGACAAGAAGATAAACAACATAACCTAAAATTTCAATATACACAGTGGAATATGCCAAATATCCATGGCCAAACGACGGCTCAACCTTTCGTGAACAGACTATACTGAAAATTTCAGTTTGTGAAGACTATTTTGATATAAATCATCAAAATTTTTATCCAACTTAGCAGAATACGGCAAGGTTGGTTCAACTAAGGGTCAAGTTTCCAAAATTATCCATTCGATTTTCATTATATTAAATATGATGGTACTTATGAAATTCATAAAATAAACACATACCTGTTTTTGCTGATATAAACTGCTTTTCAAATATTCAAATGGAAGCTCTTCAGTTTTACTGGAACTTTTTACGGATGAAGATTTTGAAGCTTCAGTGTAACAAGAATCACATACCCTCACCTAAAATATTCAACAGTAATCAGTAGGTCATTTAAAGTAGCACTATTTGTGAATTGAAAAATTTGATGATGCTGAAAATTATAAATGTTCCTCACCTCCTTTTCGATACCAAACTTGGGCAATGTGGTTGTGTTGCGAGTACAATTTCCACAGAAAACTTGGCCACAAGCTCTACAATGATGCTTGCGAGTGATGATGTTGAATTGAACTCTACATCTGTGACAAGCCTCACCATCTACCCAAGTTGGAGCATTTGTGGCAGAAAACATAGCTTCACTTTCACGTAAGGCAGGAAATTTGAATCCCTCAGCTTTCATTTGGTTCACTATATCCTATTATGAGACAAATTAGATTAAAGGAATCAATAATTATACTTGTTTCATTTGTATTCATATGAGCAACTTACATGTAAGGGATCAAACTTTGAGTTATTTTTGAAAACATGGGACCAGGCCTGCATCAACTCAAGAACCTTATTTCGAATGTTGGTGTGAGGTGTGGTTTTGACCAAATCATGAAGGGTATCAAGAAATGCTTTTGAAACCAATTCTTCATGCACAGTAGGACCTTGAAAAACTCACTTTACCATCAGAATACTAACATAAGGTATCAAACTTACAGTTTTTGACAATACTCTCTAAAACCATAAGGGAATGAAGAATGGTATGAGGATTAGTGGTGGCTAACTTTTTCTTCAACGAAGCAAAAGCAACCTTCGGCCTGCAAATTGTACATATTCATTTCTCTATTATATTTATTTTCGAAAAATACCTACGGTACATCTCCTTGTCTTATCATATCACAAATACTCAGTGTAGTAGGCAAATCAGGTTCCATCAATAATTGACTGGTTGCTTTGTCTGAAAAACATTAAATATTTCAATATTTTTGCTAATACATTTTCTTACAGATTTTACCAAGCAATTTCCCAAATTGGCCGTAACCAACCATGTTTATAATACGCGTTTCTCTCTTTCGAGAACTAACTTCCTCTCAAAAATCCAAAATGTCACGTAAACTATTATTTTTTCCCGAAGTTCCTGTTAATTAATGAATAATGAAATATCATGAACAGCTGATTTTGATTAGAAATGACAACAGATCAGTTATTTTGACATTTTTGATACGGATCCTTCTACATGCTCAATCTAATTGGAAGAAGAGTAAGATATTTGAACGATTCTTTGATCAAAAGTTAACCATGTCTAACCTCACTTTTGTGATGTGTAGTGAAAAGAAAACAGAACGTGTTTAATATGATTTAAATCTACTAAGCATCAATTAATTTACCTGATATACTGTCATGAATAATTACAAAATAGATGATTGTTGCAGTGACGATGATCCTGTTGTAACAGAGGTGATTTTCGTTTATATTTGGGATTGGAGGATCGTATTTTTATATAAAAATCTGTTTCAGATACCAATATATCACTCAAATCGTCTGGAAAAAAACCTCTACGTATTTCAAACCAGAGGGGATATCACTTCGAAATTTAGAGAAGGAGAAGTTAATAATTTGAGTTTCAAACCAGAAAATCAAGAAGTTAAATTTGACGTTGGGGTATATTCATATACCACCAATTTCAATCGGTCAAGGTCTAGATATAATGATTCTGACGATGAGGAAAGTGTGTCGATAGATTCCCGTAAGACTGTCAGTGCACCTGAGCATGTTACCGTTGCTGCATTCAATGGCAAAGAAATTCATCTCTCAACTGTCAGAAGTGGGTATATCTTTATTTTGATGAATAGTAATGAAAACAGAATCATAATACTTATTTAAGGTTCAGACTCATTATTTTACCGTAATAATGTGAAAACATGAATAAATGATTATCATTGTTCAAATTTTTTTTCAGACTTGTTCAAATTGGGTTTAGATTATCAACAACCTGAGAAGGCAGATGAGAAGAAGAAAAAAGAAGAAGTCGAAAGTTCTGAGGATGAGGCTGGTCCCAGCAATCCAACACAAATCACAGTAAAATTTAAACAAAACCCTAGACCTAATCAAAAGCAAGTGCTCAGTGCTAAAAGCCATGCAGCTAAAAGTGCAAGTGAAAAATGGATAGAATGTGACTTGATCAAACCCGAAAGTACAGTCAGCCAGGTAATTCATAACTAAGTTCTCCTTATTCAATATTTACATGCAACTGCAAAGTTAAAAGTTGAGAAATATTGTGCAAGTGTTACATCACCGGTGAAATCTAAAAATTACACTTTAAACATTGAATACAATATTTACCATAATGGTGACGTAATTTTCAATGAAATTATTTTGTTGTAGGTTGAAAAAATGAAACTATTTGCTGAGTACATGCACGAAACTAACCAAACGAATAATTTAGACGAAAAAAATTATTTCAAGCACATAGTACCTGAAGATCAGGAGCAATCTGCTGTTGAACCTTCTCTTCCTTCCCACTTGATTTCTCTTAATGCCCTTAGAGCTTTGCCGCTGTTAGAGCAATGCCGATTGCTGTTGAAAGATGGTAAGCAGTTCTTCAGGTTTCAGATATTTTCACTCACTGGCAAAAAGACTCGGCCACATAAAATTTTGGGTAAGCTTGTTGTCCAACAACTTTAGTAATTATTCATCAATTTCAATTGTTTCTACACCAAATCCATATCCATACTAATATTATAAATGCGAAAGTAACTCTCTGTTACTCTTTCACGCCTAAACGGTTGAACGGATTTTGATGAAATTTGGTATGGTGATAGATGATAACCTAGAAATGGTCATAGGCTATAAATAATCACGCCATCGTTCTTAGGGGGTAGGCAGTAGGCAGATAACTAAATTGAGTTAGTGATTTTTAGTCGTTTTTGTTGGTACTTTTGCTCTTTCACGTCTAAACGGCTGAACAGATATTGATGAAATTTAGTAAGGTAATAGATGGTTACCTAAAAACGGATATAAGATTAAAATGATCACGACATCGTACTTAGGGGGTAGGAAGTAGGCAGAAAACTAAATTGAGTTAATGATTTTTTTTATGGTTTTTGCTGGGAGTTTTGCTCTATCATGCCTTAACGGCTGAACGGATTTTGATGAAATTTAGTTAGGTGATAGATAGTAACCTAGAAAAGGATATGGGCTATTAATATTCGTGCTATCGTACTTGAGGCGTAGGCAGTAGGGAGAATTCTAATTAAGTTAGTGATTTTGATCATTTGTTTTAAAAGTTTACCTCATTCACGCCTTAACGTCTGAACGGATGTTTATAAGACTTGGTGAATATAAAGATAGGATCCTAGGCACGGACACAAGCTACTTTTTACGGCGGGAAATCTAGCGTGATCGTGTCAAGAAGCGCATGACGCCATAGCTACTGAAATGATTTTGATGTTTTTTTTTTTTTTAACTGAGTGTTACTAAGACTTCAAGTTAGTATTTGATCACTTTTCTAACTTAGAGGGTCGGTAGGCGCCATAATTTAGGGAATTTATGATAAAATTTTGATGCAACTGTCTTTATTTAACAGTTTTACTTGGATCGAATTACCGTGCGAAGCCGAGGGGGTCGCTAGCTTTATATAAATTCTTTGGCATTAGAACAGAGTTTGTTTTAATACCAAAGAATTCATCAACAATTTGGCTTAGAAACAATAGAAATCGTTGAAAAATACAAAATTTCTTGGACAACAAACTTCAGCGAAATTTCAGTTGATGGAGTGAGTGTATATCGAGGAAAAAAATCTAAATACAATGCTGCATATGAATTAGCATAAATTAACGATAAAATTTCAGCTCAAATAGTCCAATTCCAACAAATTATGATGCTCTTAGCTGGATGTGCTGGTCTAACCACAGATAGCTTGCTGAAGACTCTTCCTAAAGTGGCAGTATTGGTAAGAGGTAACTGGGTTGCTAAATCAGAAGTTTTATATCCTCCAGATACTCTGTCAGCGATTGGTGGAGTGCCTGCGGAGAATATGTGCAGAGCTCGTGATTATTTGGTAAGTCGAAAGAACATTCTGAATGTCATCTCTTTACTTACCTCTGATGCATTGGAAATGTTTATAAGTTTTTTTGGTTTCCACATTTTGTCCTTTCTCCTTATCAGAAGCCTTTTAGATGATAGACCAAAAAATGCTCTTTCAGATGATCATAAAAGGAGGAAATAAGGAACTGAATTATTCACAGAAATGTTCTAATTATCACATTATTATTATTACAGTGGGACTTCCCTACAACGAACGTCTGTATAACGAGTTTCGTACAGACTTTTGCACCTTGAATCCAAATTCCATGTTAAAAACACCCTCTGAAACGAAGTAAATTCTCTCTATAACGAATATTCAAAGAACATCACTCTTTGAATGGGTATTGGTAAGAAGGTATAAGGGTGGGTTTTTTACGAAATTTTTCCGGACCTACGTAATAAATTCCGACCTTAAACTAAATCATTACGGCGGGCGTTCGATATCGGACTAGTCGGATCGATCTGAACCGTTTGTTTATTACATCTGGATTGAGGGAGTACACATCTGGACCGTTCGTCATAAAAATCTGAGCAATCGGATGTCGATCTTATCGCTCGGTCTATTTCGACGGATCAAAGGGATTTTATCCATAGAGTTTTATGTTTTAATTCTTATCATCACTCTATTCTTCTGTTTCATTTATTCATTAAAAACCTAATTAATTCATTAAAAATTTTCGATATAGCTATCATAAATATGAATGGCAGGAGGAGATGTTGCTTTTTCGTGTAATTAATTAATTAATTAATTAGGATCTTTCGGTACAACTATATCCGTAGTGAACGACCAGAAGGGGATATTGCATTCCTCGTTTGTTTGGAATTTAGTGCTTTTGCACCTAATTATTGAATTGAGATTTTACGGTAGAGCTACAAAAAAGGGGGAAAGTATCGTTAAAAGAGGAGGATATTTCGCAAAATAGTGATCTTGGAAAACTCATAATGTATTAAAGTAGAATAGAGCAGTATGTTCTGTGACAGATGCTCTGTACCGTTCGTTTATTCGCAGATATTACAAATGAATCTGTACGATCTGTGGTCACGTGACTAAAAATCCGTCTGCTCGCGGAGGTCAATGCCGAACGGGCTTAGTTTTAAATACGCCCCTGGCACTAACCATTACGCTAGTGTGAAAGTTGTGCGAAAATGTCGAAAAGGAAGTGCTTAAGTTTGCTTAAATTTACCAATGAAGTCGACCGCGACATTGCCGACTATAGAAAATAGAAACAATTTTTCTGTATAACGAAATTTCTGCATAACGAATTTTCTTAGCGGATTTAGCGATTACGATATAGGGAAGTTCCACTATACTTATTTTTTCTGTATGCACATATGAAAGTTTCACAAGCACTTTTAATACACTCTCTTAATTCACACACATTATTGACCTCACACCTGACTCTATATCAAAATTTTTGAATGTCTACTAATTCATTATTCAAATAAATGTGCGACGTTCTTTCGCTTAATCAGTAGAACGCACGAAAAAACAACAACATCGCGACTTCAAGTGATAGTTGGAATGTTAATATATTCGTGCTTTTTCGATTTTCAAAATAACTAAATGCATAAAACAGTTAGTTGGGGTTTCTGAGTGTTGCTTGCGAATGATCATCGCTGTTTCAGTTGTACCCATTGTTGTTCGATACAGAAACGATGTGATTTTTCAGCTTTATCTTTTCACAAAAAACCAATTCGTTGAACGAAAGAAGGTAGCATCTATAGTAAAAGTTCCTGCAGAAGAAGTCAAGGAGATCTTCAAGGGTATATCATCTCTACGACACAATAAAGGCTGGGAATTAAATCTACCGACAGATTTTGATTTCATAGCAAAACATCCAGACATAGAACAGCGACAGGCTCTTCTTTGGGAACAGAGGTACATTCAAGTGTGTGATTTTCTCAAAGAGAAAAAAAGGCGGAAGAGTAGAAGTGAAAGTAAGAGTATTAGTGAAGACAAAAAAAGTGGGCTTTATAATAGTTCGGATAATGATTCGGGTACAGAAAAAACTAAATCGCCGCCAAGGAAAAAGAAACGGACTGACTAGTAGATTTAGCTAGATATACTGAGTGTTTTGAATTGATTAGCATAACATCGGGTAGAATTTTGTAGAGGAGGTAATAGCCAATTGGAAGGAAAAGAGAATCATGTCAACTGTTACATAAATCAGCTCACAATAATTCTACTTATTAGTTGAATACTTAAAATAAAAAGTGCCAAAAAACGATCTACACTTTTATATACAGGGTGTTTGGAAACTCGATTCTGCAAAAGGGTTATACTAGAGTTCACTTAATAACCAATAGTCATGTTAATCTGTAGGTTGAGGTTATGCTATATCATTTTTTTAGTATTTTGTAATGATTCTTAAAAGATGGGTATTTGATTCACACTTTTATCATCACCATGTCAAATTATGCTAATCAATCATAAACAAACTGTATTTTAAATTAATTAATGGATGCATAACAGATATACGTGTTTGCGAATTATTGTTGTATGATTATTACTATTTGTTAAGTATTCAATAAGCAAATGAAAAAAAGAAAATGTTGATAATATATACAAATTGAATTGAATCAAAGAAGTGAATAATAAATGTCCCCAAAACAAAAAAAAATGCTGCCACAGCTAACTTGAACTGTAGTTATCAACGAAATAATCGATTCTAGCTGGATTTAGCTGTTATCTGTTAAACGGAAATATAGACATGTGCTGATTTTATTCAATTTGTGTTTGATTATCAATACTATTCTTTTTTTCAACATTATATTTATTTTCATAGAGTTGGTATGAAAATTGACTGAGAGGTTAGAGATAATTGAAAAACCTCATCTGAACACGAACTGACTATCAATTTCAGAAAAAAGAGGAGATTTTTTATATACACAGCGTGTATCAATAAAGAAAGAGAAAGATTTTGTATATAGAATTTGATTTGATACGAGTTGATAATTCTTTAAAAATAATGTATCATAATATTTGTAAAAATTACAGTTTTTACTATATTTCGAATATATTGATATTAATAATCTGAAGAGTTCCTCAATCAATAACATTATTTATTTGGTTCTGATCATGTTTGTATATCAGGAAATCAAAAATCTTAAAAAAAATCCAGATTTTTATTGAGATTATGATATTTGTTACAACAAAAACTGTCTGGCTTATTTAATACAATTAAATATTTTCAGCAAATATTGTTTGATTTCGAAAAATTATTTATGAAAATACTTGAAATATAAAAATATAACATATGAATAAAATCTAATGAACTCTACCATAAATTTGCAGAGGTTTTTAGGAATGCAATATTACGACTTAGTTTACTTTTAAATTCAACAATGGGTTAGCAAAAAAAATATTCATTTACTGATCATGTAGATATTTGAACATTGAAGATTTCAGAGAAATAATTTAATTCGATTAAATATTGTGATTTTACGTTTCTTATTTACTTTGTGATTGAAATTATATAATTCGATTATAGCTAAGATGTCTAGAGCCCTGGTGCAATCCATAGCAGATGAAAATCATTGAAATATATCTGCCCTATGAATATTGATTTAGTTGGAAATATATTTTTGAATGCCACTACTATACATGGTGTTCTGAAGGTTTTCTTTTTTTCTATAAGATGAAATACATCGAAACAAACCATTCTTGATTAATCAGTGTATTAATCTCGAAAGTATGATGTGATCTCAGAGCTTTTAGAAGACAATTTTTTTTGTCGACATTGTACGTGTTTAGAACCCTTGTCTAGAGGGATATTCCCTTTTTATACCGGTATGGAAATTCACATCGGAAACATACGATACTCGATACTTTAGAAAGAGACTTTTGCCGTCCAGTTGAGCAGTGTTGTATTCGAAATATTTACGTGCTACTCCATGTCCAAATGATGATCTACTGCGAATAATGTTGTTGTCTTTCTCGAATCGAGTATCACGGGCATGCTGACGCATTGAATATTCAATATTCAGGCTGCCCGTAAAACTCGATCAACGATTAGAGAAAGACAACAACATTATCCCCACTCGATCATACATTTCGTTAAAAACGTAGCGGGTAAATATTTCAAATTTACCACTGTTCAAATGAACCGCTAAGTTTTCTATCTGGTGCATTGATGCCCGATTGCACCGTTCGTCTAAGCAACGTTTAAGCCCTTAAGTGACGTTTATTCCATTGATGAAACGTCATTTCAGGGCTTAAACGTTGCTTAGACGAACGGTGCAATCGGCATATATCGTATTTTTACGATGTGAATTTCGATCATTTTGAATGATTAAGTGTCAGTTGCAGGAACGTCCTTAAAATTTAAAGGTCCATTAACTCTTAATCCTCCATTATTACAAGGAACTAATGGAGGATTAAGAGTTTAATGGACCTTTAATTTTAATGGACGTTCCTGCAACTGAGCAATAGTCTATTTTCTTGAGTTCTTCTATGAAAGCCTCACGTTTTAAAATATGTGAGGTTAAGTCCAATAAAAAGGAAAAGTGGAGTTGTACCAAACATTTTCAATCTGTTTAAAATACAGGATTCCAAGACATCTCACTTATAAATTTTATGCTTGACTTGAATATATTTATTATAAGCGTTTATTTGAAATATTTTGAATCACATCAATTATTTAAATAAGTTAGATTTTGAATAATGGTTAAATTAGAAATTGTCATAATCGATATAAGAAATATTCATCCTCTGTAACAAATTCTCAGCAGATACTTTGATTTTGTCATCTTGTGATCTCACTAGCATTATGGCTCCATCTTTCAACACTGAAGCAAGAGGACCCAGCCTATCTGCAGATAAACTACCTAAAAGTTCCAGGCATGCTTCCATAGTTTCTATTCTTGCTGTCTTGAAATCTTCAGTATCCTGAAATCAGAAATAGATATTTGATAATGTTCTTATCGAAATTCGAATTCACTTCATTTGGAATATTCACAGTAGCATTCAAGGAATGCACTGACATGATGGCGGTTATTTCGGGATAGATTGTAGATTGTTAAGTTACATTCCACTGCGACCTCAAGGTCTAATGTGCCTCCATAAGAGCTGTTTTCGTGAATACAGTACAACTTGCTTCCAGTTCCAGGGCTTCAGTAATCTGAGAGGGCTTCAGGGAGGCCAAAAACAATAAAGTCTGCCATACTTTTCAAATAAATTCAGTTTGATTTTGCATTTTTCATTCTCGAGTTGCGTTTGAAAGCGTCTGCGTAATGTAGTTCGCTACGAGTCGAAGTATTTTCAACGTTAATCGATTCATTAGACTGAGCTTCATAATTTATGACTATTTATGAGGGAACTGTCAGAACATTAGCTGCTTCCGAGAGCTTGAATAAGCAACAATTAGTTGCGAAACGTCGCTCAAAGGAATAAAATAGTGTCTTATTTCCAACCTATTTCGATCCCACGAAATTAACAATAACTTTTTCTGTAGATCCTACAGTAATTCGCAAAAAGCTGAAATATAGCTTTTTAGGTGGGGGTCAACTCCTAGCTCATTTTTCGTCCAAAATTTCAAAATTTTAGATGATGATTTTATGTGCTCAATTTGAAGGGGACTACAGACTGAAAAAGAATATGCATTCCACATTTGATTCCACATTTCTCCTAAAATTCTCCTAACATTAGTGTGTTAGCCTCTCCTTTCTGTTAGTGTGTTAGCCTCTTCCTTTCTGGTTAGTGTGTAGCCTCTCTTTTTCCTTGCTGAGTAGCCAAGAACACAGACCAAAGAGACCTTGTGGCTCTTGCGTACTTTATTTAATGTTTCACTTTGAATCGATGACATAGGAGTTCAGTGCTTTAATAGCAGCTTGACTATCAGAATGGATCACTATGTTACCACCTACATAAAGGGTTTTCCAATAAGAGGTGTTATTTTGAATAGCCCGCTATTTCGGTAGATGTCACGTTTGAAGCTGTCATTTTTTGACATTTGACAAGGAGAAACTACGCCATTAATGAAAATGGAACGATACACGCTTCAAGAACGCATTGCAATTATTAAAATTCACTATAAAAATGGTGAAAATTTGGCAGAAACGGTTCGTAAAACTCGAACATTTTTGGGTCGTCGTGAAGCACCTTGTCGGACCGCAATAAAGAAATTAGTGGAAAAATTCGAGCTGTGGGACAAGTTAGTGATGTGAAGAATAAAACCCTGCACGTCGCTCAAGAACAGCCAGAGAATATCGCTGCTGTAGCCGAAAATGTTGAAAGGTTTTCTTCAACACAGCGACGGTTTGTTCATTCCTCGTCGTTCTTTGGAATTAGTCGTTCCACAAACATCATTACACCGTATTTTGCATAAAGATTTGAGTCTTAAGGCTGATAAAGTTCAGTTAACACAAGAACAGAACGAAACTATTGTTCTTTTGCGCGAAAAGTTTCCGGACCGTGTTATCTCTCGAAGAGGCCACCGAGATCTTGTGATTTAACACCTTGTGACTTCTCCTCTGGGCTACGTGAAAGAGAGGGCCTACACCTATTGTCTATTGCCCAGCGTCGATTCAAGACCTCAAAGATGGAATTCGTGAGGCTATCTAGGACATAGGGCAGCCAGCCACTTTGCGATTTGGTTATGGAAAATTTCATTGAAAGGTCGAATGGTCCTGTAACCGTGGTCGTGGTTTTCCACTATTAACGGCATATCTTCTTCTTTATAATGAAATAAACATCCGATCATTTATATTGAAAAATGGCATTCTTCTTTGAATAACAAAATAATACCTCTTATTGCCAAAACCCATTAGTTTTTTTCCTGGTTCATGTCTTTTGATTGCAAGTAAATCTGCCTAAAAACAACGATAGTGTACGCTTGGTTCTCGACCCGTATACTACAGCGCCGGCTCCTATCGTGGTTTTAGAAGCATCAGTATACCATTTGATGGTATTTGCTTTCAAGTTTTGGGTATTGTATTCCTTTACCCATTTTCATTCTCCTATAGCATCGAGTTGAATTTCTTCTCGATGCTCACTTTTTTGATTCGCTGATGAAATGTACAGGCGTTTTCACGATAATTTAACCCCCCACCCCCTTTAACTTTCTTACTAAACCAGATACCAAATAATGTTTCATACAAAAGGTTCACGAAATCTACTGAGGTTTTTAAATATGACTTTACAAACTGAAATTAAACAGGGTGGCCAACATATTGATGGCAACTCCTTTTTTTCAAATGGAACACATTTTAAATTTTTCCTTCCATATTTGGCTAGCTCTTTTTCCCCTGATTTCGAATATGTAACCAGGGTGTTTCATCATAAACTGACAAACATATATTTTCGTGTAGAGGACATCGGGAGAATCATTTTTGCCTCATACAATATATCCCGTTTTCGTAGCATAAGCGAGATACAGGGTGTCAAACGTCATTTTTGAGCAAGATTCTTATGAGTGTGGTCAGTTATGTTAACACTTGGTGTAACGGTTTTTGGTCAAATCTCAGTATTTTGGGTCCTCTATCCAGAAAAGTTGACGAACTCCGAAAAAAAATTTACAAAATGGCGGAAAACCTGCAATGTTCCAATTTTTTTTTTGCGGTTGTCAAATTGACTTTTGTTTTCTGAATGAACACAATTTTCTAAGACTTTCTGTGAAAAAATTTTTTCAAAAATCGAACACAAATTTTTTTTACATGTCTACAGCGATGAAAAAATTTCACTCGAAATGGATGAAATTTTGTACAATTGTACTTCTTGAATTATCAATCACGAATATGAAAACAGAATCGTAAAATATCGAACGGTTTCGTTACTACAGTCATTCAAATGTTTCGTTCGGACCTTTGAAATATTGAAAATAAAATTGTTTTGGGTTCTAGAATCAAAATGATTAAATTATTGGCAAGTCTAAACATTTTAGATGAATTTAAACGAAAAAAATCAGTGAACCTTAGTTGGGACTCGAAACGACGTAGGTATTAAATAGGAAAATTGCACTGTTCTAAGGATATTAATATTCGTTGCCAGGCAACAGTAGTTCGTAGTTCATAGAGTTGGACTGGTATTTTAATTTCAGTAATAGCCAGTAGTCAAACTCTATGAACTACAGACTACCGTTGCCTGGCAACGAATATTAATATCCTTAGAACAGTGCAATTTCCCTATAAATACCTACGTCGTTTCGAGTCCCAACTAAGTTTCACTGATTTTTTTCGTTTAAATTCATCTAAAATGTTTAGACATGCCAATAATTTAATCATTTGGATTCTAGAACCCAAAACAATTTTATTTTCAATATTTCAGAGGTCCGAACGAAACATTTGAATGACTGTAGTAACGAAACCGTTCGATATTTTACAATTCTGTTTTCATATTCGTGATTGATAATTCAAGAAGTACAATTGTACAAAATTCATCCATTTCGAGTGAAATTTTTTCATCGCTGTAGACATGTAAAAAAAAATTTGTGTTCGATTTTTGAAAAAATTTTTTCACAGAAAGTCTTAGAAAATTGTGTTCATTCAGAAAACAGAAGTCAATTTGACAACCGCAAAAAAAATTTGGAACATTGCAGGTTTTCCGCCATTTGTAAATTTTTTTTCGGAGTTCGTCAACTTTTCTGGATAGAGGACCCAAATATACTGAGATTTGACCAAAAACCGTTACACCAAGCGTTATACATAACTGACCACACTCATAAGAATCTGGCTCAAAAATGACGTTTGACACCCTGTATCTCGGTTATGCTTCGAAAACGGGATATCCATACTAATATTATAAATGCGAAAGTACCTCTGTCTGTCGTCTGTCTGTCTGTCTGTTACTCTTTCACCCTAAACGGCTGAACGGATTTTGATGAATTTGGTATGGTGATAGATGATAACCTAGAAATGGTCATAGGCTATAAATAATCACGCCATCGTTCTTAGGGGGTAGGCAGTAGGCAGATAATAAATTGAATTAGTGATTTTTAGTCGTTTTTGTTGGGACTTTTGCTCTTTCACGTCTAAACGGCTGAATAGATTTCGATGAAATTTAGTAAGGTAAAAGATGGTTACCTAAAAACGGATATAAGATCAAAATGATCACGTCATCGTACTTAGGGGGTAGGAAGTAGGCAGAAAACTTAATTGAGTTAGTGATTTTTTTATGGTTTTTGCTGGAGTTTTGCTCTATCATGCCTAAACGGCTGCACGGATTTTGATGAAATTCAGTTAGGTGATAGATAGTAACCTAGAAAAGGATATGGGCTTTAATATTCATGCTATCGTACTTAAGGCGTAGGCAGTAGGCAGAAAACTAATTAAGTTAGTGATTTTCAATCGTTTGTTTTAAAAGTTTACCTCATTCACGCCTTAACGTCTAAACGGATTTTTATAAGACTTGGTTAAATAAAGATAGGATCCTAGGCACGGACGCAGGCTACTTTTTACGGCGGGAAAATACCTCATTCCCGCGGAAATCTAGCGTGATCGTGTCAAGAAGCGCATGACGCCATAGCTACTGAAATGATTTTGATGTTTTTTTTAACTGAGTGTTACTAAGACTTCAAGTTAGTATTTGATCACTTTCCTAACTTAGAGGGTCGGTAGGCGCCATAATTTAGTACTTCCTACGCAGACGATGTTGCGGATGTCACACTGTCTAACATCGGGGGTTGGCAGGTAGGTAGTTAGTAGTATTTTAAACCGATTTACATTATTTACTTTTTATATTTACTAAGGAAACATTCGGAGCTATCCATTATGTAGCTTAGGTTGCTTTTGAACAAATTTTGATGTGAAGTTGAGGACTGGAACACGATAGTGGGACATTGTTGCAGGGGGACTTACAGCCGGGAGAAAACAAAAAACTTATGCGGACGAAGTCGCGGTAAAAGCTAGTATTGTATAAGGCAAAATGATTCTCCCGATGTCCTCTACACGAAAATATATGTTTGTCCAGTTTATGATGAAACACCCTGTATATTGGTCTATCTTTCTTATTCTGAGCACCACAGAGTTTCAAATTTTTAAACCATCTAATTAATTAATTGTTAAGAATTCATTTTAAATTTCGTAGGTATTTCACAAATTTTTATTCGGTATCATCATTTCAAAACTTTGAAACTCTGAAAATTGAAGAGACAAACCACATACGCATTTATATTCGAGATCAGAAGGAAGAATATACAAGACAGGGTGTCCCATTTGAAAAAATATAGTTGAATTCAATGTTGTTCACCCTATATGTCTTTCCATTGACGTTTTCATAACTCCAAAAATGGGCATTTTCAGTAAACGCAGTCTGCCACTTGAAAAATGATTACAGAGCTTGCCTGGTGGTTGCTAAAATTTGAAACTCTGTGGTACTCAGAATAAAAGAGATAGACCAACATATGTCACATATTCGAAATCAGGGGAAAAAGAGCTACCCAAATATGGAAAAATATACAGGGTGTTCCATTTGAAAAATGAAGTTGCCATCAATATGTTGGCCACCCTGTATATATTCCATTATGTGAATTCATATTGTAAAACCTCAGTTGATTTCGTGAAATTTTTGTATGAAACATTTTTCTGTATCTCTTCTAGTAACAAAGTTAAAGGGAGGGTTAAATATGGTAAAAAATCATGTACTTGGTCAAAGAGAACCAGCCTCTCTGACTTTTGCTTAAAGTCTAAACCTACCATGAAAATTTCAGGTAAGTTATTATGTTTCTATTTTCTTTAGATTCTTAGCGTTTTCCATTTGGGAAACTGGTGCGCACCAGAATTGCCCCAGTGCGACCTGAGTGCAATTTTTATGGGCATTTTATTGTTCTTTGTACCAAGGGAACACAAAAAGCACTGGGACAGTAGTGCGCATCAGTTCTCCTAATGGAAAACGCTATCGCCGATTCTCATTTACTGAATCTTTTTTCTGCTAAAATTAAAAATTAACAATATTCGGAAATATCAAAAGTGAATTTCTCAGAAAAAACGCCGAAAACCATAAGTTCGTATTAGGAAAAAAAATTTAATCTTCATAAAAAAAATCAATAGAAATTCTATCTCACCTTGAATATGCTGATAGATCTCTGATGTTGTATTTCCGGTAATATAGGTTGAGGTGGAGGAATATATGTAGAAACAGAAAACGGATTAACTCTCGAAGTTATTGTATTACTTTTTGTTCGACTTTCATCCTCTAATTTACTATCGGTGTGCGAACAAATGTCATAACTTTCTGACTTGGACCTTTCTTCGCTCTTAGAATAAATTCCAGCAACGATGTTATCATCAGACAAGGCTGATTTCCTCATTTGTAGAATGGTATTGGTATCGTATTTGATAGAACTTAGTTCTACTTTATACTTTTCGTATACCTGCTTCGTATACTTAGCTGCCAACTCGTTAGTTTCATCATCTGTAGAAGCGCAGGTTTCACTCTGTTTGATGTCTGGAGACTGCGAACGATTAACTTGAATTTCAAAAACAGAATCACTTTCAATGTAATCATTCGCTAATGCATCTCTCTCTAGATAGCTTTCAGAATCTGTACTTAAGTAATCATCGTCTTTCTTGAAGTCCTCCAACTTCAACGGTTTTGCTTTGCTGATAGTTTCAGTATAATTCTCTTTATCATCACCAACTTTCTCATCCTCAATTTTCCTACCAAAATCTTCAGTTAACTTGATGTAAGACTCGCATAGAGCCTCCCATTTACTCTGGAGTTTTATCAAGAATTGCTGAACGTATTCCAAGTCTGTAGAAGGATTTATCTTTCTATCCTGCGCCAATATCACTTTGAGATCTTTGGGGTTGATGTTATACTTTTGAATGCCATCAAGACAGAGCTCAATCAGTACGATAATCTGAACAACTTCAGATGTGTTTGCTTGGTTGTACAAGTTTGCTGCTTTGTTCAAATTTCCAACTTTTTGCGTTAAGAACTTCAAGCCAGGTCTTCTATCGAATTGTCCGGCTCTAACATTTGATATCTCAAGACATTTAAGCATGATATCGACATGTTTAGCGTTCACATTTGTTAATATCCCTCTCAAACTACAAGTATTGATCTGAAGAATGTTGAGAATAGGAGTGATGTGGTTTAAGTTCTGCAATAAGGCGCTAGAAATTGTTTGTATCAACATCTCGTGAGCCAGTATACCAACCACAAGTCTTCGGAAAGGTACCCTGGTTGCATAAAGATCAGAATTCAAAATAGCTGTTGGATCGAGGGAGTACAAGAGGAATACATAACTTCGTGAGTCTATAACTATACCGTTAGGGATATCACAGTCGCACAACTTCCCAATGCATTTGTTACAGTTTGGTCTTTGAGATTGCATCAGGAAAATTTGTCGGGCAAGCTCGTATATTCGTTTATTTTCCTCAACTGTTGAGTCTTTTCTGGCAGCAACTTTCACCACAGAAAGATCTCCGTAGAAACTGTCAGAGTTTTCTTTGAATGCGTTTATGAGTTGTTGTAGGGGATATAAACTAATTGTGCATGCTCTGTGTATATAAACCACGAAGATTTCCCATTGGTATGCAGTGAGGATCTTGCCTGCGCTCAATATGATATGTCGCATGCAAGACGTGCCCAATCTTGCGAAGTTTTCATAGGGTTGGTCACCTATCTCAACCAAAACTATCAAGAGCTGTTTGAACGCCAGATTTGCTGCTGGATTCTCGAAAATATCTTGTTGCGATTTCTCAATCATTTCTTTTTCTCGATGTTCAATAGAGTGGTGCATGTAATCCACTACTAGTTCAGTGGCTAGCCCACAACAGTGTTTGAAGTTCATCCACACTTCTCCAGTTTTGTCAGACGTTTTCATGATTTGACGTAACCAATTTTGTACCATCGGCAAGAGAAGATGGTTAATGCAGTAAAAGCCGAAGTTGATTCCAGGATTGATGACCAAATTTCTCAGAAGAGTGAAAAGAGTGTCCACTATGAGTGCTTGATTTTTATTCGCACAAGTGGTGGCTGCAGTTGATAACCCTTCTAGAAGAACATACCAAATCTTTAGAACACCACTTGGTCTATCCATTTTGGACAAAGTTAATCGTTGTTCCTCACACAGTTTCATCTCATTCAAAGTTGACAAAGTTTCATGTGGTACATTGATGGATAATTCGTCGTCTTGTTGTATGTTCATGTATTCCATGTTCTGCATTATCCTATCTACTAACTGAGGTTCTGTATCTATAGTCATTCTGTGGGTTAAATTGAATGTAGGACACTTCGGCATGTTGTACATCATCGACAGGATAGATACGCAGTTTTGAAGGAGTTTCAATGATTCTACACATAGATCAATTGGACCAACTTTCGGAGAGTAATCCAATCCTTTGTCCAAAAACATTATATTCTGTTTTTCTGGCGAAATTTTTATTAAAGGTTCTGATGCTGTTAGATCCTCGGATGGTGTACTCGATTTTATATGTGCTAGAAGACATAAAATGTAATCCAATGCAGCATTCGCAAACACCAACGTGTTGTCTGTCGATAGGAAAATACGAAATACTTCTAGAATAGCTGGAGCATTATTTTTTGCATTTGCCACACGTAGAGTGCCAAACAATGTCCTCCACCCTGAACAAATTTCAGTTCTGTTGGCCTCCACGAATTCGCAGAGACATGAAACTATTTGATCTTGTACATCAGGATCGCATAACTCTAAACAGAGAAGATTCTCGAATGGTTTGATGAGGGCTTCGTTGAAATGGAAATGTGGCAGTTCAGACTGTTCGTTGAACAACGCTGTGACAGAATCATGAATACAAGTCACCGCCTTTTTGGACACAGCTCTGTCTTTATGACATGAAGCTTGCATGAAGTGAGGACCAACGATTGCCCATACTTTCATAAGGTGTATCAAAGGCCTCCCTGACCTTATGCATTTCAGAGTGACCTCACCAACTCTGTGGAGAAGAAGAATAGCAGGTGGCTTTTTCTGAGTTTCCAATTCTTTTTTCCACCATTTGTTGGTTTTCTGGAGGGATTCTTCAGAATGTGTAAATAGTTGAGCATGAGACGCTTTACATAGCTCTGTAAGAAAACTACACAGTCCTGGAAGTGATAACCTGAATGCTGCTGAGTGGAACAATTCGTCACATTTTTGAGACAGGACGCAGCAAACTTTTGCTGCTTGCACCCCTCTCAGAGTTCCTTGGTTTGGACCATTCAGAACACCACTCCTTTCGATTATTTCTGGGATGGATGTAGAGTTTGCTTGTTGCCGTTACTTCCAGAGTAAGAACTATTCTGAAGAAAACTATAGACGTCAATGCACATTTCATCATCGTTAACAGTTGAATTGAAGCTCATATTCAACCTTTCAGACGCATTGGAATATGTTGTCGATGTAACTGTATTATTTTGAGTGTTTTGAGCAACCATGAGTAATTGTGTAGAACCAGTTTTACTAAATAACGCATGTTCTAAGCTGGCTATAGCTACACATGCGTTGAATATGTGGGGCCAACACGCTGCACTGTGGGATCCCAGCGCTAGACCTATAAAATATTGGTATTAGTAAGCAGTGGTTTAACGCGTAATATCGCCATGAATAAAAAAATAAGGAAAGCAGAGAATAATATTAATCGATTGAAATCAACCAATTTTAAACTCATACTTTGGAGCTAATGTGGTCCTCGTTCAAGGCAAAATGCAAGGAAGTGGTATCAAACAGAGCATCTACGGATGGTCACTGCTTCCTTATTAGGACATGATAGCCCTAAATGATAAAAGTTATTTCTTGGAACAAGCGAAATGGCACCTTCTTTCAGGTATAAAAATAGCGAAGGCACTATCTCCAGTTCCATACGAACAACCTTCTTCCATAGCATGAACCTTAACCGAAGTAGCGAGATGTTTACCATTTGTCTCATTGAACGAAGCGTTCTTGAAGTTTTCAAATTTTACGTCATCAGTCCACGACGCGGAGCGAGGACGATATTAGCTCCGATGTATGAGTTTAATACCTATTGGTTGATTTCGATTGATTAACATTATTCTCTGCTTTCCTTATTTTTGTATTCATGGCGATGTTACCACTGCTTATTATTTACTACGGTGTCAACTGACGTGACCCTGAACGCTTAGCGTCGTGGACTGAAGACGTAAAATTTGCCAACTGCAAAAACGCTTCAGTCAATGCGACAATGGTAAACATCTCGCAACTTCGTTCAAGGTTCTGCTATGGAAGAAGGTTGTTCGTATGGAACTAGAGATGGCGCCTTCGGTATATTTATACCCGAAAGAAGGTGCTATTTTGCTTGAAGTTTCAAGAAATACCTTGTATCATTCAGAGCTGTCCTGTGCTGATGAGTCCTAATAGGACGAAGTGGCCATCCGCAGGTGCTCTGTTTGATACCGCTTCCTTGCCTTTTGCCTTGAATGAGGACGAGATAAGCTCTGAAGTATGAGTTTAATATTGGTTGATTTCAATCGATTAATATTATTCTCTGCTTTCCTTCTATTAGTCAGAATTTCAATTAAAATTATCGAGTATGCCCACCTTTGGATATCAACACGTCTAAGGATAACGCATGAGATGCCAATAATTTTGCACCCTGTGATTTACAAGATGATGCTGCTAAATGTGCCAATATACTACTACTTCTGGACTGTAATTTCAAGGTGTTACTCAAATTTGCAGCCTGAAATCAAGAGGTTGAGTACTTTGCTTCTCATTAGCTATTCAGTTTACCTTTTGAAGACCTTCGAGGCTTGCTGTTATGATATCATCTGTTACTCTCTGTCGATGTTTCTGACGCGCTCTTCTGGCAACTAGTCTGCTAAGAGCAGATGCTCCATTTATGTGAGGTTTTTCCACCAATGGTGACCCTAATACTGATACCACAGAGCTCCAGCAACAGGTAAGAACTCGTCTAGATAGTTTTATACCGGCTTCAATTTCGGGACTAGTTTCTGGATTACAGTGAATCTTTTGAAGCTTTTGCCAGTCTGTTAAAAATTGTGATGAGCAAAGGCCTCCAACATCTGCAATATAAAGTTATTTTACAGTCTATTGATGCCAGAATAGCTCAAACAATTTACCTGTGAGCAAGTTGACTATGGCAGGTTGTGGATTGGTACTAGGATTATATCCTGCAGTTAGCAACAAAGATTTGGCTAGTACATTTTGGTACAGTTCACAGAGCCAAGTTGCAGACACGTAGACGAGTACACCACTCCCATGTATCTCTTCTACAAACTGTGTTTCCGTGGTTGGCACTGCCACCTATAATATTTCTTAGTATAAAAAAGAAGATTGCTCACAATTAACTTACATCTTTGACATTCTCATCGAAGTGCTTGCTTTGTATAAGTTTCAAATCCAACAATAAAGCTGAATAAGTGGCTAAATATATTCCATCAGCGTTCATAAGTGTCGTAACATCACAATTTTGAGCAGAATTGTGTTGACAGCATTTGGAGGAGAACTCTTGTAACACTTCGTCGATCTAGAATGAATGTCTATTAAAACAAACCTCAACAAGATGCAAACTTCAAACCTGTATGGAAGATCTCAAAGCCAATAATTTTGGTAACAATACATTTTGTAGTGTTCGCATGAACTGTCTGGCATTTTGTCTTTCCACATCTCTGTTGCAATCTTCGACTACACTTCTTCCCTAAAACTCAATAATAAGAAGCTGTTTATGTTATATTTGTCGAATCTTACCACGTTTAGTGATTTGGGAAGCTTGTGCAGTTTTTGAAGTTGCTGATTCGTCAAAAAACTATCGTCATCCATTATGCTGTCTTCTGATTGGCTTCCATATTCTTCTGGACCTTCGGTAGAACCAGAACAGTCAGATTCTGTTCCGGGTATATCAGGAATATTCCCTTCAATGCCGCTACTATCATCATCGCTTTGGTATTTCAAATTTGCTACTACATCCCTGAAAAAGGTATGTGTAAAGAAGATTCCTCATAATCCTTGGAATATTGGGTCCCACAAACGAGAAGAATATGATAATAAAGCCTTCTTGGCTCAATATTCATAAAATGGAGGAAATGAGAGTTAAGAAAATGGACTAAACGAACTTTTCAAGTTGTGTCGAAAGAATGTGCTAAAATTGAGGAAAGTTAAACCATTTGGATAGGTAACATTTAGTGCTGCCACTACGTGAGGTTTTCAGGTTGTAGACGCCTCAAGTCTTTCGAAAATTCAGCTCGGGAATGTTTACAATCAAATCGAAATCATCAGTGCAAAAAACATTACAGAATAATGAATAGCTCGAAAAAGGGTTGGTACCATTAAAATTACTTGTGTGATACAAGAATTCCATCAGTAATTATGTTTTTTTTTTCATTTGCAAATCAGACCTTACCTGTAAGGCTTAGGAAGTCTAGCCATCGACTGATAAGTCAAAGGACCTGTGTAATCTGCTTGTTCTAACGTAATATAACGTGAATTTGCTATTTCACTACCTTCTTGGTCGAGCCCTTCTCCTGTACATAGTGATTCCAAGGATCCTAATAGAGCATCAACGCATTCAACACTAGCTAAAAGTACGTTTGGATCATTGCATTGCGAAGATTCTTCTATTGAGTCCATTATCCTGCAAACAATTCATCAGTAAATCATTACAAGAGAAAAATATTTACAGGTTTACAGTCTTATAATTGCCATATCATCACCAGCATGTCGATGTATTGGTCCACTCAGTAAAAGGAGATCTGCTAGTCTTCCTGGTGATCTCAACAGCTCTCTAGCAGCCTTAAGAGGCTCCAGTCGTTTCAGAGGACTTGGTAAGAGTAGCATTCTATGAAATAGAGCCTCTAAAACCGGCCTTAAAGCTCTTTCTCTTCCCACTAGCCGTACAACTTGTATGCCAATGCTGAAAATGAATAAAAATAGAGTTAAGCATGTTCTGAATTGAAGTTAATTGAAAGAATGTTTACCTGTAAACTATTTTAGATTGATTGGTGGTCAAGTATTGTCCACTGGGATCACCTGGTGCACCTAGGAATGAAAGGAGGGCTGGACAGAACCTCTGCCACAAGAACGTCGAGAAATGTACATTGGAATGTACGGTGTGTGGTAAAGTGTTCACCAAAGTCAGAAGACACTCTAGAAGAAATACAGTAAGCTCGTTCGACTTTGGAATCCTGCAAGTAACAGTGTAAGAGGACCTGTACTGAAAATTGGGGGGTGGACAACTTACACTCTCATTTCTTCAAGACGACTACAAATATACTGCATCACAGGAATAGCTTCATTGAAACAAGCAACAGCAGATGTTTTGGTGTAGACCATCTCTGCACTACTGCCAGAGTTCTTGTGCTTTTGTTGTTGCTGTAGGATTTCTTGGCATTCTTCGTCTGTAAGAAAGTTTGGGTTTGAGAAAGAATAGTTTGAGGTTTGCATGTTACTTACCAAGGAAGGTACAGAAAGCCATGAGTGTTTGACTAGCAGCTGCTTGAGCAGCTGCTCTAACTGGCTGAGTGCCAGTTTCGTAAGCATCTCCACAACGATTGATCAAGAGCATTACAAGTCTTCCATTCAATGCCCAACTAGCTGAGCAGGCCATATTGAGCATAACTCGCAAGATGTGAACTTGGGTATCTTCACAATGTGTAAGCATTGAAGCTGTGGATGACAGAAGTTGTGCTGGTAGCCACAAGGAGTCATCTTCTGGCTCGATCCCTGCTTGAAACCTTTCATCCCTTATTAATTTCTGAAATACCTTTTGGTTAGGAGAAATATCATATGTATATGCATGTATACTTACGTTCAATCCAGTTAATGCAAATGACACTAGTTTACTCTTTTTACTTTCTAAAGATAACTTCAATGGTAAAAAACATGATGTTCTCAGCTCATGAGATGGTGTTCTCAAGAGATTATTTTGGGAGGCGAGCAAGTCTGTGAAAATTTGATTTATGTTGTTGCGGCAATTTTCCGTATTTGGTTTGATATCTATTGTTCACTTACCGTGAGCCTCCTGAGCGCTTGTTTTGATGTTAGACAACTTGGAACCAGAGGATTCCTTCACAATATTCAACAGTAAATCTTCCATTTCTTATAAGTTATCACTAGAAGGTTTGAGTCATGGAAAAACGTGAGACATCTTAGGGCAGAGAGAACTGAGCACTGGGCATGTGCCGAAGAGAAAATCAATACCAATGTTTTGTGACATAAATATCAACAAGTGGTTAATTTAGTCATCAGGAACTTCATTACCACGACTTTTAATATGCATAATTTACCTCTATCACTTGCTGTAGTTTGTAAATGATCGGTTTGACGTTTTTAAATGCGGAGTTTCAGAGATTATGCTTGTTCAATTGAAGTAAGAGAGATTTTCAATACTTGTTTCTACAGTTCGATAAATTGTGCGGTTTGTTTTATCAAGGAAGTGATAAAATGAACCTACGTTCGAAGCAGAATCCAGATAGATTCAGATGCTCGTTGGAAAGAGCGTTAAATGATTATCCGAATTGTTTGAACGATTCGGAACTTGAAATTTCCCAGATTTATTCAAATTATTTGAATGAGGATGTCCGAAAATTCGATGTGGTCTTTCGAATGGATTTTTCCAGAATTCAACAAATACAGCCCAGATAAACAGAAAACATTTTTGATGTTATTTATTATATTATTATGTTTGAATTGTTGAACTGGAAATATTCAATTGCCACACCAAGAATGTTGAAAAAAGGATCCACTTCAGAGAGTCCTGTTATAAGCTCTGATGAAAAGTCAGGATTTTTCTGAGCTTTTTTTCATATTAGGATACTGATTGTAACTAACGGCCGAGCGTTAACACAAAAATACAACTACTTGTGGTGGTTTTTCTTCCGTCCTCAGGTTTTCGAGAAAAATGTTTTTGAAATCACCTAAATAAGCCAGAGAATTCAAACGTCCTGAATTGGCGATTGTGTGTGACGTACGCGTTAGCATTCATTTTATTAGTTGAAAGTTGAATCACAGTTCTCTTATTGTCAATTATCCACTCTTGAAGTGAATCGTCATCGTGCTTGCCCGTACGTCATCATGGCGCGAAGTTTGAACTTACGAGTATAGAAATTGCATTTTCAATATTAAATTTTAAGTGAGAACAACCCTCTTAATGCTGTCACATAAAAAAATCCTATATTTAACAAACTATACTGATGGAAATGTCCATGGCATAAAGGACCCCGCACAATTAGTATGGGAATTGGCTCCCGGTGGATTTGGCTGAAAATTTGATATGATGTTCTACTAATCCTTCTGATCAAATGTCTCTACAGTCACGAAGCTGAAAAATGCATACTTCTAGGAGTTTTTAGCGATTTTTTGTATCCATTATGACTTATGTATTACCGTTCACACAGAAATGTTCGAAAATATTTCGAATTGACAGAATCTGCTTTCAATAATCACGAAATATTTTCAAACATTTCTGTGTAATGGATACAAAAATCGCTAAAAATTCCTAGAAGTATGCATTTTTCAGCTTCGTGACTGTGGAGACATTTGATCAGAAGGATTAGTAGCACATCATATCAAATTTTCAGCCAAATCCACAGGGAGCCAATTCCCATAATACGTAAGCTATAATGGATACAAAAAATCGCTAAAAACTCCTAGAAGTATGCATTTTTCAGCTTCGTGACCGTGGAGACATTCATCAGAAGGATTAGTAGAACATCATATCAAATTTTCAGCCAAATCCACCGGGAGCCAATTCCCATACTAATTGTGCGGGGTCCTTTCTGATTTTTCAGTTCTCGTTTATGATAATTTTTGTTCTGACGAATATCTAATCCTGGCTGTATATGCGGGGTGTTTCATAATAAGCTTCCCTAAATTCTAGATCTTATTCCTCAGATGATAAAAAGTTTCTAGCGACTATGGATATTTGACGCATTGTTTTTAGTATATGTTGTGTTTAAATTAAAGACGATTTTTCTTAGCTTTGTGATAACACGCATTGAAACACGTTTTTTCAATTCAATTTTTACCAGTGGCGTCCGTACAGATTTCTGTCCGAATAAATTTGATGAAAAATGGCACACCATGCTTTTTCTCAACAGTAAAAACACAAGAGCTTTTTTTTTATCGGATAAATTTCTCTTTGCAACGAAACAGTTTTGCTAATCACTATTTTACGAGAAAAACTGACATGATAATGATTTTATCTGATGTCAGTTTTTCGAGCAATATTAGTGATTGGCAAAACTTTGAGTTGAAGAGAAATTTATCCGATAAAAGAAAAGCTCGAGTGTTTTTTGGCAAGATAAATTAACGACAGAATATAATAATAATTTCTCAGTCGAAACTTCACCAAAACGATTCATCTTTTGGGTTCTTATAACAACAAAAATAAATAATTACCACACACGGATCCAAAATGAAAGCACTATATGTTCAAAATTCAAAAATCTGACAGACTATTGAGGAAGAGAAGTTTTTATCCGATAAAAAAGGATGCACCTTTTTATCGATGTCAAAGTGACAATAATATTTCCAGGTCTATGATATTTAATATTGAAGTTAATTTATCGATTTTAAAATTTTCCTGATTACCTACATGGATCATAGTGAGAATGGTACCTTTCTTAAATTTTTTACCTATGACGAATACATTCTGGATAACAAATAAAATGCACTTTCATCTAAGAGAATTCTTTGATCACTCTCAAAATGGTGTAGATAACAGAGTAAAAAGTAAAGTTTATTTCTTACTCTGAGGTAGATATGTACCGGGTGTCCTGAATTCGTTGTCTAGTGAGGGGATCTCAGAAACCCGATGAGCTGAAACAAAATGAGTGGCACATTTTCGGGCTCGATTTTTGAGAGAATTCATTTGGTGAAAACCGCAACCTTCTAAATCAAACCGTTTTCGAGCTATTAGAGAAAATTGGAAAATGGCGTCAAATGAAAAGTTCTCATAACTTCTTTATTACTGAAGTTATAAACATGAAACTAAAACATTATACAGGCACTTTTTCAGTAGAATTCATTGAAGTTATCAATTTTTCTTTATTACATTTTGTTCTAGCTCATCGGGTTCCTGAGATCCCCTCACTAGACAACGAATTTAGGACACCCGGTACATATAGTCCGTTCACGAAAGGTTGAGCCGTCGGTTGGCCATGGAAATTTGGCATATTCCACTGTGTATATAAAATTTAGGTTATGTTCTGTCAGATTGATACGCAATGTTGTCAATATTGCATAGAGTTGTCTGATAACTCGCATTCTCGTCGAACGAGGCCGGTTACATTCGGCAACGTTGACTTTATTTTACGTTATGACAGCAAATACTGGCAACTTCAGATAAATAAAAAAACGCCTACTATGTGCTCAACCTTTCGTGAACGGACTATACTAAGGCAGTTCACTAGTTCATTGCCTTCATTTTCATTTTCTGGGCAGTTTGAGCAGAGTAGAAATCACACAAGATTAGAGAAACTCATTACTAGGAACAATTTTATGTAAATGAATGGATGGAATGCTTAAGCCGACTCTGTATATAACAAACAATTCATTACAATAATTACTTGTTACGTTATTACAATAAAATAATATAATCTCAAGGAAAACAAATAGAGATCGAATCTACATAGAATCATCCTCAAAAGAGTCACTCTACCACCCAAACATCTCTAATATAAGGTGAGTTATTTACGTTACTTAAACACCGACTTAAGTCACTTGAAAACACCGCTTACAGCTCCCTCTTGTGGCGTACTTCGGCAAAAACAACTTGTTGTTTTCTGTCGCTCGAATAGTGAACTGTTAACCGTGAACATGGCATAATGTGAGAGTGAAGAACTTTCGTATCCTATTCTATTCTGTCTTCAGTGTTCGTGTTGCATTTCACCCAGAAACACCAAAACACTGCTATTTGACTGGGCCACAATAAAGTTCGGTAGTTTTGATGTGGAATAAACCTCAATACCTTCGTTAAAACTGTTAAATACTCGTGAATTTTGAAAGTGAAGTTTCTGTTTTTACATAATTCAGGAATATTGTGAGTTTTGTTATGTGACACTGGTAAGTAAAGTCCATTTTAGTGTGTACAGTGTCTTTATGCTCTTATGTACTTTTGGTCGTACTCATTGTTTGAAGTTACACTTGACTATTTTTTTTCGCACCTGATTTTTCGCCCACTGCACTTTATGGTATGTCAAACGTCAAGAGTGACGTCAAGTATAACGCCCCCGCTTTATTTCCAAAAAATCGTGTTTTTGTCTCGTTATTTGGTGTTTACAGCCAAATTTTTGAAAGATATATTTGATGATGTCTGGTTACTTCTAAACTTATCTGATTGTATCGCGGAGAATATTGACCTCTTTTTTTGTCGGTGATTTTGTTTCCCGTTCCTTGTTTTATTTATCTGATTAAAAGGTTACGTCTCTAATAGATTTCACCTTAGGGAAGATAAGGTGTTATCAATATTTCTCATGATTAATTCTCACAATCTCAGTTAACGTAAAGAAGTTGCAAAATGAGTAGTGGTGTTTTTAATAACAATAAGTATAAACTTTTTCCTTGTATATTAATTCCTGTGCAGAATATTCCGCACGGATTTCTTGAAATAATCAAAGGTTTCATACCAAGAATTGGTATTAATAGATAATTGATTTCACGCAAATATTTCCAAGAAAAGTTGCGGGGAAAGGAATTGAAAGTGATAATAAATTAATTCGATAAATATTTTCATCGTCTTGTTCTAATTCTATAAAAATATGTTCGGTTTTGATGAAACTTTGAACACGGCGTAAAATACCAGTTTAACTTTAGTGGCAAATATTTTTAAGTCTTCGGAATTTGGGGAATTTAAAACATCTGTAACCGAATGAATATAATTAAGAGCGCTTTCTATATTTAGAGATACAGGTCCATCTGCTTATAATTTTATGGCTTTGATTTTCGAAATAACATAATAGAGACTACCTGCTGATTTTGCGGAAAGGCAACAATAAAAACTTACAATAGAATTGCTTCATTCGAATTTTTTGTTGTCTTCTATATTTCATTTTTGTTTCGCATTTTTTTGTAGCGAATGTTTCAGTCTTTCATTTTAGACTCGAGAGTTTGATTCCATATTTAATTTTTCGATGACAATTCACGTTTTTCTTCATCCTTCATGTTTTCAAACGAACAAGTTTATGCTTTTTTATCTATTACATTACATCACATTTCGCTTAGTTTGCGGAATATTCTGCAAACAACGTTTCTGAAAATTATATACATATTTTTATTATATCTTATCAAGAATATCAATTTTTTGGAAAATAACTGATATGTGATGTAATTTGAATGGAACTGTTTGTAGAATATAATTTCGATTTTCGACTGTTCTCAACAAATACAAAAATTATCCAAAATAATCGGATTGTAAATAAAAACGAACGCACAAACAATTTTTTTTGTTTTATATTGTTTCGATTTCATTATTCAGTTCACTGAAAAATTTTTTATTATTTAAAAAAAAACTAACAAGTTATTTTTCATTTCATGTTTTAATTGTTGGATATATCGAAAAATCTTAGATTGATTTCACCATACGTTGGTTCAAATATGTGTTCAGGTTCATACTGAAATTGCTACTTCTTTTGAGCTATCACCTCAAAGTTCTTTGAAGAATCATAAAAATTTATAGCATCATTTATAGTGTTTTCAACTTCCTTTCTTCTGGTTCCCTTTCAACTTAAGTACCTACACTTAAGTTGATTTCGGTCATCAACCGATATTATAGATCATGATTCATAGTTTTGCTCGGATAGATTTAAAGATAAACATAGACAAGAAAGTGTTAAAAACACACATTTTAGCAGAGCCCATCTTGTCAAATAGACTGCCAAGTATTTTCAAGGTGTGAAAACAATATTAACGACTACAACAACTTAGATGCTACATTTCATTCCACACACTGTTAAATATATTTTTGGGCAGCTCATGGGACAATTTCTTGATATTTTTTCAATATTTTCAGTACATCAGTATGGCCTGCCATGTTTGGCGGACCAGAGCGACGCAGGTCGTCCAACGTACGTTTCAAACAGCTGTTCCATGAGCTGAAACAGCAATTTCCAACAATACCAGACGAGGTCATTGACAAGTGTATCATCGAAAAGGCCACCAGCTCATCTTCCGCCAAAGACGCGAGCATCTTAGAAGTTTTGAGGTCTAGGGTAGCACCCAGGTGTTCTTCAGAAGAGCCCATGGGAGGGCCTTCAACTGATTGCGAAGTGTCCGCTGTAGATTTCACCGATAGAAGAGCAAGCATTCCTGAGGACTCACCTAGGAAGAAGGTACTGGAGTCTCGAAAACATAGGAGAACTCATAGGTCTGGCAGAGACGACTCGCTTGAAAGTTCTCCTGAGTTTGAAGACCATGGAAGTGATAGGGATAAACGAAAGTTATCTAGTCTATTGAAGAAAACTATAAAAACAATAAGGAATCCAACAAAGTCTGAACACAAGAATAACGCCAAGAAACACTCTAACCGAAAGCAACAAACTAAAAGAGACTCTGAAGAGTCCTCACCAAGAGAAACTTCAGCATCACCTACAGACCAAGCGGAAACTCCTGATTCCCAATATTTCCCCACTGTTTCTGCCCTAAAACAACGTTTTGAATCTAAACCTAATGGATTAAGAGAAAGAAAATCACCTCAGAAGTTGAAATCCTTATCATCCTCGCGTTGTTCAGATATGAACAAGAGTGTTGATAAGACTGTTGGATCGACTCAGAACACTGAACTACAATCATCACCAAAACGTCCAACGTCTTTAGCTTTAAATCTAGTGAAACCAGACGGCAAAGGTTTGAAGAACGGTTTACAGTTGTCCGAGAAGTGTAAGAACTTACCAAAGTTGTTGAACGCGAATCTTCTTAGTGATAAGCCGCCTAGGTCGCCAGTGTACAATAAAAAAGCCGCGAGTGTCAAGGGTAGAAACGTTGCTTCTGCAAGCTCCCCTGGTAGTGATAAGGAAGAAGCTCCGTGCGCGACCAAAGACGTTAGTGTGAATACTGGTACAAGGAAGAAAGAGACTGTTTCAACTCCTACTCAAACGACTGATACCTTACTTGGAGAACCTACAAGTGGCAGTGTGAATCTTTCCTTTAACGTTAACTGCTCACTAGACGTTATCCAGAGTCCTGTGAATCCTAGAAGAACCTCCACACTCCAAGTAACACCTGAAACTCCGTGGAGTATAAGGGAACCTACCTCTCCTCGTAGCTATACCACTGTTAACCTCACTCTTAGACCACCAAGCTCAATCCCTCAGCCTCCTATAGACATTACTTCCCAGAACTCCAGTCTGACATATTCCACGAGTAGTTTTGACTCTCAGAAAGGTTTGCAGAAACGTCTGCAAATCACTGTTGGCCCCACTGGTGGTAACGTGGTTGCTAGTAGGGTGAGACCTGAGTCTGGCGACTTTGAAGCACCTGGTGGCACACCTGCGAAGTTCGACGTACCTGCAAGAAGTTTTCCGGAAAATATGGCGGGAAATGAAGAACGTAAGTTGGTTTTTCACTCAGATTTTTATTTTTTGATCTTTTTTTTATGAGGACGACACAATCACAACTCGTTGAAAGATTATTTGGGCTTTTCCATTATCTTGGATTGTTCTATCCAACGTTTCGGCAAGCATTCGCCAGCTGTCTTCAGTAAAATCGCAAAATTAAACTTAAAATTCAGCGAAATTAATGCGACTAGCTTCTGACATTAGCTGTCAGAATATTGAATTTTTACAAATTCTGTGTTAGATGGTCGATTAGAGGTCACTGACATGATTTCTCAACTAAGATGATATATGTAGTATTCAAATAAGGTCTGTACCGAGGTCTGTACTTCCCTGATTCGAGTTCGTCCTCCTCAATTCAGAACGTCTTATTGGTCTCCAAGCATCATTTATTTCAATGGAGGGCGCACTGATCATGAAGGTCATGAAGGCTGCTTCCTTCAATTTTCTCCTTTTCAATATTTTTCCTTTGATATTATGGTTTTCGTTCATAGCATGTTGGACTAGTTTGGATTTTTCGGTTTCTCCAAGTTGAGCCAATCTCTGGTGTTCTTGAGGGGGCTTTCAGTTTCCCCAATGTAGGATCTGCCGCATTCACAGGGTATTTCATAAATACATTCTTTGGTAATTTTCGTTGAAAGGTTTCACTTTCGTGAGTTTTCCCCCGATTGTGTCTTGGTCTTGAATGCTGTTCTCACATTGTATTTGTTACCAATGCTTCTTATCTTTTCAGACATACCCTTTACATATGGTATGACCATAGATCTATAATTTCTATGGATGCAGAATCACGTGACTTACAGAAGATAATATAGTCCGTTCACGAAAGGTTAAGCCGTCGGTTGGCCATGGAAATTGACATATTCCACTGTGTATATAAAAATTTTAGGTTATGATGTTTATTTTCTTGTCAGATTGATACGCATTGTTTTCAATATTGCATAGAGTTCTCTGGCAACTCGTAAGCTCGTCGGACGAAGCCGGGTACATTCGGCAACGTTGACTTTATTTTACGTTATGACAGTGTATACTGCCAACTTCAGATAAATAACAAACGCCTACTATGCGCTCAAACTTTCGTGAACGGACTATACACTTGGCTACATTAGTGAGAGAGAGACATATGAGATCTTATCGAAAAGAAAAGAGATGAACCAAGTTTGTGGGCAACTTGTCAAAATCATATGGAAGATGTAAACAAATATTTTTGTGACCACAGACTTTGCTTTGCCCACATGGAGTTTATGCGTTGAATATAATTCAACAGACATTGCCCATAGAATAAGTATGACATTGCCCACAATAGCTCCATCACATTCGACCAAGTGACCCCTCTTTCTCATGCGGCGTCCATTCTTATTAGGTCTATAGGTATGACACAGGTTGGCTACATCGAGAATCTTCTTGGGGTAGCCATTTTTCTTGAGTGTTTTTGTGATGATGTTGAATTCTTCATTACGATCTTCTGGATTAGTGCATATCTTGACTGCTCTGTGTCATATAAGCATCTGGCTACTCCTAATTTGGTGCTCAGATTATGGTTCGTAATGGAGATGTTGGTTGGTTTTCTGTAGACTGTGGTTTTGGGAGTCCCATTTTGTTTATGAACAAGTACTTCAAGGAAAGGTAGTTGGTTATTTATTTTTTGGATAGAAAAATCCAAGATAATGGAAACAGCCCAAATAATCTTCCAACTAATGAGCCATTATCAAGAATTTCCCGTTCACAATCACAACTCGACAAAATCTATGACATACACTCCAACCACAAAATTGTTTGTCCATCAACACCTGCTACTGTTTAAGCATGGACCTATAATACTAACTGGACGTCGAACTTCCTAACTGTCACGTAGAAAAAAGTGAGGCAAGGGCCGCCATTTGCAGTTTGGGGTGAACACGAATATTTTGATGTTCTATGCCAACTGTGCTCAAATTTTTTGACACCTGTCAAGTAAAACCCAAACTGCAAACGGCCGCCGTTTGCCTCAAAATTTTTGACATGTTCGCTATCTAGTTAGTATTATAAATCTATGTGTTTAAGACCCTATCGATGCGAATAGCAGCAGCAACCTTTTTTCATTGGGACACCCTGTGTGACACGCATTGCAGTGAAAAAGCTTCCGAATTTACACTATTGCTTCTCTGGGTTGTAACACATTTCTTTTCTAGTCCACTTCAATAAACATTTCCAAGGTCGAATGGTGTTCACCTAGTATATGTGTTTCGGTCTTTATTCGTGTATCATGTTACACCACAAGCAAATGTATACGCATTGTCTATCTGGGTTTTCCTCGAAATAACCGTAAATAACTCAGATTTCCAAGAAGAATCCAGTATTAGCGTTCATTCATTATTTACAGATCGTAAGAGTGGGCTTAGAATGCTGCTTGATCACGTAGATATGCACCTACCTTCGAGTTAAAGATAGTAAATAACACCAACTTGATGCATCAGCTGACTGAATGCAATATTTTGACATGTAGGAGGTGTATAGAAGTAAACTTTTTTCTTTTATGATATAGTGGGAAAACAGGATGTTTAACCATTCTTTCTTGAAATTTCTTCTGAATTAGAGGGTTTTCCAATAAGAAGTGTTTAGAAAAAAAAGAAAAATGCCATTTTTCAATATAAATGATCGAATGTTTATTTCATTATAAAGAAGAAGCTATGCCGTTAATGGTGGAAAATAACATCAGGCGAATGACCACTACGACCACTCTCACAGGACCATATTCTTCTAATGAAATTTTCCATAACCAAATCGCAAAGTGGCTGCCCTATGTCCTCGATAGCCTTACGAATTCCATCTTTGAGGCCTTGAATCAACGCTGGGCTATTTATTTCTCTTTCACTTGGCCCCAAAGGAAGAAGTCGCAAGGTGTTAAATCAGAAGATCTCGGTGGCCAATTGTGATCACCTCTTCGAGAGATAACACAGATCAATTGTTTCGTTGCTTGTGTGGCACGCACCGCCGTTTTGTTGAAAGTAAACGTTGTCCAGATTTCGGCCATAAAAATCATGAGAAAAAATTGGGTTTTCTTCAACACTTTCGGCTACAGCAGCAATATTCTTGGCTGTTCTTGAGCGACGTGCACGGCTTTTATTCTTCACATCACTAACTTGTCCCAACAGCTCGAATTTTTCCACCAATTTTTTTATTTTGGTCTGACAAGGTGCTTCACGACGACCCAAAAATGTTCGATTTTTACGAACCGTCTCTGCCAAATTTTCACCATGTTTATAGTGAATTTTAATAATTTCCATGCGTTCTTGAAGCGTGTATCGTTCCATTTTTATTAATGGCGTAGTTTCTACTTATCAAAAATAAAAAATGACAGCTTCAAACTTGACATCTACCAAAAAGCGGGCTATTCAGAATAACACCTCTTATGGAAAACCCTTTAGTAGAGGACAGTGTGTCTTCCTAGTTTCCCATGTGTGATTCGGCTAATTTTCAGTACGAACTATCCTCAGAGTAAAAAATAAACAATTACTTTTTACTCTGAGGAACTGTCCATACAAATTACTAACCCCGTGAATACAATAACTCTACTGAAAGTATAAAAGTGAACTCTACCAATGTAAACCGGGCTTTATTCGCCTACTCCCTTCATACCTGACCGAATTTCGTCGTTCGCGTTTTCACACATATTTCAGAATAGGCATATCTCGATGGAATATGCAGGTACAGAGTACAGATCCCCAACGAACTCCAAGCATCAGGTGTTCCTATTGCCCGTGGGGCCTAATTTTAGAACGGCGGAACCCACGTAAAGTCAAGACAGTTATTATAGTCCGAGGAGCAAGGCCGTCCTACGTTTATTGCCGCTTTGCTTCGGTACACCTAGATTTCGTCGAATTACCGTCGGAGATGTTGTCCACCTTTCTTTTAGATCTAGTTGTTGACTTACCGTTGTTGACTTCCAGAGAGTCAATGGCTTGTGCCAATGGTACAGGTAGAGAACTTTGATTGTTCTAAGCATACAAAACCGTGCGAATTTGGTAGAGATGCGGGTTAATTGTTAGGTAGTTCTTGAGAATTGTTTCTGACTGCATCTGTACAAAAGTATGAACAGGTGCTTCTAGGAATTGAGCGTCTGTCTCTTTATTTCAGTTTATTTGTACAATATCATTTGAAGTGTTCATTTACTTTTATAGTCAAATAAACTTTATTATTATTATTGTATATTCCGAGGAGGAAGGCTGTCCTACGTTTATTGCCGCTTTGCTTCGGTACACCTAGATTTCGTCGAATTACCGTCGGAGATGTTGTCCACCTTTCTTTTAGATCTAGTTGTTGATGTACCGTTGTTGACTTCTATAGAGTCAATGGCTTGTGCCAATGGTACAGGTAGAGAATTTTAATTGGTGTTAAGCATACAAAACCGCTGCGAATTTGGTACAGATGCGGGGTAATTGTTAGGTAGTTCTTAAGAATTTTTCAGACTCCATCTGTACAAAAGTATGATCTCACCAAGTGTACACATCATCCAAATTCTTGGCCTCCTTATGATTCTAAAAAATTAAAATCTATCTTCAGTATATGAGATGAATACAGTGGCACTTCCCTGTAGCGAACGTCTGTATAACGAATTTCGTACAAGACATAGCACCTTCTATCCAAATTCAATGTTGAAAACACCCTCTATAAAACGAAGTAATTCTCTCTATAACGAAATATTCAAATAACATCACTCTTTGAATGGGTATTGGTAAGGGTGGGTTTTTTTCCGAAATTTTTCCGGCGTACGTAATAAATCCCGACCTTAAACTAAATCATTACGGTGGGGCAGAGAGATCTTTCTGAAGCAGTTTTAAATACACCCTTGGCTGGTTGGTTTCAATTTAACCATTACGCTAGTGTGAAAGTTGGTGCGAAAATGTCTAAAAGGAAGTGCTAAAATTCAAATGATAACTTTAATTTATCAGTTAAGTTAACCGCGACATTGCCGACTATAGAAACCATTTTCCTTATTAACGAAATTTCTTTATACGAATTTTTTTGCGGATCTAGCGCTTTCGTTTAGGGAAGTTCCACTGTATTTTTTCTTTCATTATTATTATATGTAGTTATTATAGTCCGAGGAGCAAGGCCGTCCTACGTTTATTGCCGCTTTGCTTCGGTACACCTAGATTTCGTCGAATTACCGTCGGAGATGTTGTCCGCCTTTCTTTTAGATCTAGTTGTTATGTACCGTTGTTGACTTCTATAGACTCAATGGCTTGTGCCAAGGGTACAGGTAGAGAATTTCGATTGGTGAATTAGATCAGAAATTTATATCCTGAATTTGTTCACGAAATTTGTGAACGCCCTACATGTTATGAGAGTAACTTTTAACTCCGGATTATTCATTCGTGTCTCTACATATAGTGTGAAACTATAGACATTAAGATAAAACAATAGTATCGCTGTTTCTTAGACCAAGTACTACACAAAAATCTCTGTTCACAAATTAGCCATGTTTCATTCTCAAATGTGTTGTCCATCTTATTAATTGGAGTCTATTAATTCTAAACAAATGAAGAGGTTTTTCGTGTCTACTTCAAATATCAATTCACACTGACACCCAGCAATTTGTGATTGTTTAGAGAAAGAGTTGGGGACAAGTTGGAGATCGCAGGTGATAAATGTTTCGGAAGACTTTCCTCAAACTGGACAACTTAAGACATCAAAATATTCCTGAACAGCCATATCGCACTTTTTCATCTTATAAATTCCATCCAAGAACTTTGAACCTGACAAACATCCCACTCTCAGCTAGGGAAGAAGAGCTCCTTGACAAAGGCCTCAATTTTTCTGCACTAACAGACCTGACTCAGCTACTTTGGACAACTTTGTCTCTCATATCGAGAATATCCTCAGCCAGAGCAAATTAGAGAATCTGTCAATTCGACGTTTGTGTGTTGTTTCCTGTCTCAAAAGCCTGAAGATGACCCTTTATTTGTGAGGGTCGAAACATATGTAGCAAACCAATTCAATTAAATTGATATTTGGAGTAGATAAGAAAAACCTTTTCTTTTGTTAAGAATGTTCATTCTAGTGATTGAGTGAATAAAAAGTATAAAAAAGATTTTACTAGAGCAACACTGATCGTGTAGCTTTTATCTGATTGGCAACAATAAAAATGAAACGTGACTCCTATAATATACTTGACCTCGGCATCTTTGCGGTTTTCATACGATTCCCCAGACAAACGGTCTTGATGAAACTGTGATTCCCCCTTTCTTTGTGATCCATATTCAACACCAAGACAAATTGTTCTTTTTTTAGAATTTGGTAAACATTGAACTTGCTCACACTCGGTCTTCTGAGTTTAAGGTATGGGAAACGCGATCGATACAGTTTTTTGTCCTCTGTTTTTAGCAGTTGATTCAATCAAAACGTTCAGATGTCAGCACTTGGTGAGTCTTGTGTGATGTTAAATATGAAAAAAATGGTTGCTTAGGTGGATGAATGGATTTTCATGTCATTTTTAATTGAATTTGTCACAAGTTTTCATCATTATTCCGAAAATAACTTGATATTCAGAGGAGTTCCTACTCGAGTTCCTATTATGGGTCTGTCGACAGTTCATTGAACATCTGAGGTTCTGAAATATCATTACTTGGAAGGCCAGATCTGATATGATAAACCCTCCTGGGCAAAGAGCAGTTTTCTCGAAATATCGAAGGAATTTCAAGGAAAAGTATTAATTTGACTGATATTATATATCTCTTTCTCGTGGTTTTTCGGTTTCTGTTATTGTGGGAATCAACAAAAGATGATGAATCATATGAGAGAAAAATAATTTTTTCAATGAAAAGAAGCCTTAATAATAATAAAGTTTATTTAGAAAAATAAATAATATAAATATTTCATTTTGCACTTCAAATGAATTCAAACATACAAGAACTGCACTTATTAGGGAAATTTTCTCTGTGCTCCTGTATCATACGCAGAAATGTATGGAACCCCGTTTTCATTTTTCTCTGCTGATACTGTGAAAGAGACAAGCTACGTATATTGTTTGATATACAGAAATATTTGGTAAAAAATACAGTGCTGTCAGGGATAGATTATTTTTGTATTATTCCATTGCGTCAAATAGCTCTTATTTATTATTCCAGGTTTATCTATAAATTCTGGGACACCCTGTATATAATATTTTCTGACAATTTTGAATTCCAAATCTGTATATGCTATAAATCTCTTGTCTTAATTGAGAAAGTTCACATCAAATGATCTATAAATATAATTTAAAGAAAAGCTATTTAATGTTCAGTGAATAGATAACTTGTTTGTGATGAAAACCATCATTCAAGGTTATTTGACTACCTCATAATATGAGCAACAATTATTTCAACATTACTTATTATAATCTTATCAGTAGGCACATACCACTGCAAATTTAACGTAATGGTTAATAATAGCGTCATCAAATATGAGAGCAATATTGCGTTGTTAAATTTCATGTGCTGCTTATACGAAAAGTTTCAAATAATGTTGCTATTCTTGATTGCCAAAGAAATGAGAATCAAAAATTTATGTTTGCAATTTAGGCTAGTTAGTAGATACGCGTTTCTCCTATAACTTTCGTATCCAAAACATTATTTGGGAAGGCTCGTAATGGCGAAGCATTCTTTAACTAAGTGAACAGGAGTTTCCCCCTTTTTTCTACAGAATCTACACTCCTCAGATTCTGTAAAGTCAATTCTCATCATACGCTTCCTAAGGCCACAATGTCCTGTCAGAAAGCCAGTGAGAAGGTGGCTTATTCTTACTGAGATCAAAACTCTTTTTGGACTTTGCAGTTTCAAATTTACGAAGGAATTTTTGGAATGGTCCATTCCAGGAAGATTCCTCCACAGTGCTTCTCTTCCAGTTTTTTACTTCTCCAAAAACTCCTTCACACAGGTTCATTTGCTTATAACACAAAAGGGTTATGGGTCAGTAAGTGACGTTTGTACTCCCTTTCTGGCTAGTGTGTTAGTTTCTTCATTTCTATTGATTCCAGAGTGATCAGGAATCCAGACTCAAGAGACCTATTATTCTTGCCATCTTCATTGAGTTTTTTTCTGCTAACCCATATTAGCTAGCCCTAACCTAACCTAACTTTTTTTGTGCCCTTTGATAGGGGGACATCTTGCCAGACTTCCTGACAGCGAGCAGTGCAATGCTGTCAGTTCGTGTGGGGCTTTCATCTACTAAATCCGCCTCCTCCAGTGCAATAGCGGAGTGGGGGGACACCAGCTCCAACTATAACACTTTTTTGTTGTGCCCAAACAACAAAGTGAACAGAGAATCGATTGAAATCAACCAACATTGAACTCATACTTCGGAGCTAATCTCTCCCTCGCTCAAGACAAAATGCAATGAAGTGGTATCAAACAGAGCACCTATGGATGGCCATTTCGTCCTTATTAGGACTCATCAGCACAGGATAGCTCTGAATGATACAAGGTTTTTCTTTGAACCCACAGCGACATGGCATCTTCTTGAAGGTATAAATATACCGAAGACGCCATCTCTAGTTCCATACGAAAACCTTCATCCATAGCATGAACCTTTAACGAAGTAGCGTTGAGATGTTTACCATTTGTCGTATTGACCGAAGCGTTTTTGCATTTCGCAAATTTTATGTCTTCAGTCTCTAGTTCCATACGAAGATGGTTCCAAGAAATACCTTGTATCATTCAGAGCTATCATCTGCTAATGAGTCCTAATAAGGACGAAATGGCCATCCATAGGTGCTCTGTTTGATACCACTTCCTTGCATTTTGTCTTGAACGAGGACGAGATTAGCTCCGAAGTATGAGTTTGATATTGGTTGATTTCAATCGATTAATATTATTCTTTGCTTTCCTTATTTTGATATTCATGGAGATTTTACGCGTTAAACCTCTTGTTATTGTAAGATATAGTATAAGACATATAACTCCGAAACGATGGAACCGATTTGACATCAGATATCAGACGGGACATCAGACATTTAGACCCCTCCCCAAAACCAGGAAAAATAATACGAATAGCTTAGTTCACTCCATTCAGAAGAAGCAGACAAATGGTCTGTTAAATCTACAAGCGTGCTAAAATGCAATAGATAACAAACTAGTATTCTAGACCCTCGACCAAGGCCATTCTCTATTGTCGTATGAGCAAATATTTATTTATCAGTCCTTATCGAAACATGTCGCAATAAAAATTGCTTTGAGCGTGTCTAGAAAACCTCTGATAGCATCATTTAACTTTTTATAGCACTCGGCTTATTTTTTTCGACAATTAAAAGATCTCGAACTGTTTAAGCGAGCACGGTTGAATGCCAGCGATTTGATTTCGAGGAATATTCAAATTTGCTCATTTCTTTTTATATACCTTCGGTTATATTATGTGGAGCACTTCGATAATGGTGTTTTCTATTATATCTTCCATCCTGCTTCATTGTTTGTAGGACACAAATGTTTAAATATGGGTCAAGTTGTTGCGATGCGAAGTGGTCAGAAATTTTTGATAGTGATGTTAGGTATATTTTTGTTGTTGATAGACGGAAATAGAACGAAAGGTGATTCACACCAAGGTAGGATGGTGCATGATAAAAAAGATGTTATGCTGTTTTTATCGTCAGATTAAATGAACACTGTTGATGCCAGATAGTCTGATGAGGATGTGGATTCTGTGCAGAAAACACAATTATTCAACATGAATGCTCGTTTGTTGAGCGCTTTTTCTACTTGAACGAGTTCTATATCGTTTTCAGAAGCGTCTTTACGCCCTGATGACAAATTCATGGTCAAAATCAATTCTGTCCGTTGTGCCGCCCGGCCGTTAGCATAAAAACTCGAAGGGATTCTCCTAGAGACTTGAAATTTTCAGGATTCGGTTCCCAAATGGCACGGTTAAGTTTGTTAACCAGCCGAATCGTACAGGGTGTTCCATGAAATATGGCCATTCAAAATTGTTTCCTCCAATCTCAAAAATACGAAATCAATCGGAATGAAATGCCAAATGCAAGATGCTGATAACAAGCCTCATGCAAATTTCGTGGCCATAGTCTGAACAGAGCCATAGAAAATTGAATTGGAATATTGAAAAAAAAAAACTTCATATTTCCTTAAAAAATATCCGATTCGGATGAAATTTTATCTTATAAATAAAGATTGATACACTGAATGTTCGTGCAGAATTTTGTGGCCATAGTGGTAACAGAACCATAGAAAATTCAATTGGAATATTGAAAAAAAAATCTTTATATTTCATAACAAGATATACGATTCAAGTGAAATTCTTCTGGCGATGAAGATTGTTATACTGAACTTTCATGCAAAATTTTGTGGCTATGGTGTCAACAGAACCAAAGAAAATTCAATTGGAATATTGAAAAGAAGAATCTCTATATTTCCATAACAGAATAACCGATTAAAGTGAAACTTATTTTGTGAATCAAAACTGATCTACTGAATGTTCATGCAAAATATTGAGAGGATCGCACCATCAGAACCATAGAATTTAGTTTTCGTATTATTATTTTTTACTTATAATTTTTTGAATAATTTCCAGATATAATTCCGATTGTGCTGAGATTCTGCATTGATATATTCATAAAATTTTGAGTTAATAATCTTATTGCTCCACCAAAGAACGAACTCACCAAAGCTCCGTGCTCAGAGCTTTTCATAATTTTTTTAAAATGATTGATTTGAACAGGACATTTTATTCTTCTGGATATTTTGACCGGATTTATTGAAGGAATGATTCAATATCGCATTTATGCCACAGGTATCGATTCCTATACCAGCCTATTTAATTTCAAAGACATATATTTATCACGACTTCGTTTAAATAACTATATTTAAACAGACTACTAGTTTGTGGCTGGTTTGCGGTAGCAATTAACATGATTATAACATTAAAAACCTCTTCAGTGACCGTCAGCCAGAACCATGGCAATGAGTCATCGACCATCGACTGTGTGGTGAAAGATAATAAAAAAAGAGAAATCGACAAAACTTCCGTTAAAATGCTAATAAGTTCGGATTGTTGCATAAATATGAAAAATGTTGGAATTGAGATGAGGTGAACATCAACAGAATTGTTGTGTTATTTATTGGACTTTGCCAAACAAAAGGAGTATTTGTGATTTTAGATTTCTTTCCAGAGAATTTTGATAAATATTTTTTATTTATAAGACGAACTGTCAGACAGAATGTTTTTGATCTCGGAATTCCGATCAGAATGTCCAATGAAGTGTTTAAGACCACTCCAGTCTCGAATTTAAAACTTACACCAGCAAAACTAAGACCCGCTGTTCCACAGAAACAAAGCGCTACGTTTGAATTTTACGAGTACAAACTCGCATTTCCTTTATTTGATTAAAAAATTTGAATTTTAAGTTAATAGATAGATAGGCATATATTTAACTACTCCTAATAATGTCACATAAAAAACTTAATTTGAAACATACTGGAAATACCCATTAATAAGAAAGATACCCAATTAACAATTTAAATATGTGGAGATGAATGATAAACAGCAAAAACTATAATTGCGAAAGACCAGAGTTCGGAAATCATTCATTTCAAGGTTTCTAACAGAATTTCATATTACTACTTATTAATTGGAAACATTTCTATTCGTTCATTCATGTTTTGGGAAAATAAAGAATGTTAGAAATAACGATCAATTAGTATGAACCGACTTGAAAAACTAGATTGTTCCTTTTTTTAGCGCTCGTTTACTTAAACCAGTGCTATATCGTTTTGCCCTAAATGTCTGTAATTTTAGAATTTTGAGCCGAAGATGGTCTCAAACGATAGGATTCAACTCCCTGATGAATAATCCATGGTCAAACACATTCTGTCCGTGCTGGGGCCGGTCGTGAGCACCATAACTTTCGGAGGAATTGTCCTAGACACTTGAAATTTTCAGGGTGAGTTCGGTTCCGAAATGCCACGATCAAGTTCTTCAACCAGCCAAATCGTACAGGGTGTTCCATAAAATATGGCCATTCAAATTTTTGTTCCTCAATAGCTCAGACAAAACGAAACCAAACCGCAATGAAATGGTTGCGCCCAAATGCAAGATGTTCCTAATAAGCCTCACGCAAAATTTCGTAGCCATTGTGGGAACAGAAAAATTCAATAGGAATATTGAAAAGAAGAAACTTCATATTTCCATGAAAGGATAACCGATTCGAGTGAATTTTTTTGGTGAAAAAAGATTTATATAAGTACTGAATGTTCATACAAAATGTTATGACCATAATGTTAACAAAACCATAGAAAATTTAATTGAAATATTGAAAGGAGAATCTATATATTTCCATAACAGGATATCCGATTCGAGTGAAATTCATTTTGTGAATGAAGACTACCTAATTACTGAATGTTCATGAAAATTTCAAAAGGATCACAATCATCAGAACCAAAGAATTTAATTATTTATTTTTCGCATACTTGATTTCATATTCTGAATAATTTCCAGAGTATAATTTCGATTGTGCTGAGATTCTGATTTGTATAATTGGTATATCAATCTCAATTTTGAGGTAATCGTAATAGTCTTATGCTCCACCAAAGAACGTGCGCGTGATTTTTTTTACCAAAGATTCGTAACGCTTGATAGTTTGATACGATTTCTTTAATAATTTGGGACGAAATTGAGTCATTGTTCTCAAGGCTGAAGGATTAAGAGTGCTTATTTGTGGATAAAGGTGGAAGGCAACGAACTCAAAGCGAAAGGAACGTGAAAAATTCCTTAGCCACTTTGTTTACGAAATTGGATAAAACATCTGCTCTGTCCGATATAAATATTTCGTTTAATTCGAAATCTGATAATATAGGAGCTAAGGACAACTCGACAAAGGTCACTCTAGGTCGAATGTATTTTTGAAATTTCAAGAAACTTATAATTCAATTCATTTTCTCATTTGAAAACCGAGTTGAAGACTTATTGTATATTTATGATAATAATGAGGATTATTTCTAGAAATTTTTAAGCTTTTCACTATCACTCTCTGAAGTAGAAACCAATTAAAGAATGTTTAATTAAGATGAATTGCTCCTGCGCAAATTCTTGCACTAATTTGTCAGTTAATTGGACTACAATGAAAAAAGACATAATCCCAAGATTTTCCAAGTTTATCTGAAGAAGAGTATGATATACAGGTTGTCCCTGAAAATGTGGGAAATCTCTCGGATTCATATAGAACATAAAAATAAGATGACAAGTTCCTACAATTTTTTCTCCTAGCGGCCCTCCCTACTAAAGATACGAATTTCTAAATGACGCCACTGGTAATTCATTTTTGTGGAATAAATTTCAATTACTTACTTCTTTCATTATTATTTTTTCGAAAAGGGTTCATTTTATCGACACTGAACAAGAGTACCCTTTCTTAGCTTAATGTTCAAGTTATCCAAATTTGTTTTTTTTAGCACCTTATCATACAGGGTGTTAAAATGTAAGCATTGAAATGTACAACCCAGTCCGCCTCTGGTCACTGAACAAGCTAATTGAAATTTGAGTGCGGTATTTAAAAGGTCCTTAATACTATTAAACATATCAAATTTTCATTAAATTATATCGAGTAGTTGAAACTTATTCCTAAAATGGATTTCCAGTGGCGTCATTTAGGAGGTCGTATCTTCGTAGGGAGGCCGCTAGAAAAAAAATTATGGGAACTGTTTCCTTCATTTTTATGTTCTATCTAAATCCCAGAGATTTTCCACATTTTCCGGGATACCCTGTAGACACTGAAAAATTACGTTATCCTTTTCATTTATTTCCCTATTCAGTATTACTGTTAAGCAACATTTTTTTCGAAACCAATTTGCTCAATTTGATTGACAATAAGTGCAAGGATTTACGCAAGAGCATATCATCTTAATTAATTTTTTTTTGAATTGTTTCTGTTGCAGAGACTGAAAGTGAAAACCTAAAAAAAAATTCTAGAAATGCAGACTTGCATGGGAATTTGTGGTTTTATAGTGAATAAAGCGGTAATATGGAACATTTTTGGAACTTGGTGGGGGCCCATATTTTCTAAACTAAGACAGACCGCCACCTGTTGGTTTCACTTATGTTGTTCAGGAAAACTCAATAAACACAATGACACACCAAAATCTGGTCTATTAGCCATTCGGTTTGAGATATTTCGTGCTCCTGAGTAACTCAAAAGCTCGAAATACGGCTTCCCTTGGCTGCGCACAGTACTGGTACAGCTCAGGAGCTCGAAATATCGCAAAACGAATACCGTAGATATCTGCTGGTCACCGGAATTCGATATTAACCAACATTTCTTTCGGGTTAATTGTTTTCATTTAGGTGAAAAGATAGTGCAGATTTCACATACAAAAACTTTTCATGTTGAATTCAGCAACTTTTCAATTCCAACTTTTTTTGAGTTTGTAAGAAATCATAGAAAAGCTCTGAAATAATACTTGTTTTTGCTTGTCTGTAGAAAAGTCTACAAGCTTGAAGATTTAAGTATAACAGGACGATATGACCATGAAGAGATTTGATGGTTTACCTCTCGGTTTCCTAATTACTCCAGTATCCTACTGTCAATACCATTTTCTACTAGAATTTTCAGATATCTGGACGTAATGGAAATGCTTCTTTTCAAAGAACAAGTGAATTAAAGATAAGGTTTTCTGTCAATTTCAAAAGATTTTCACACGACATGACTAATAATAAAACTTTTCTCTTTCAGCACCCGTTATAGTGAAACAACAAAAAATGATAGATAGGCTGCGAATACTACTGGTCAACGAGAATACAACACTGGAAGTACTGAGAAACGAGGTAGCTGATCTCAAGAAGAAAACTACCAAAAGCTCTGCGGACAATCAGAAGATGAAACAGAACATCACACACTTGAGGTACCAGTGTCAGAAATTGTGTGCGAATGGTGAGTTCAATTGAAAATTAAAACAAGAAATATTGAAAATATTGGAACCGATAATTTAATCGAATTTTTTTTTTTAATTATAGAGTCCAATTTTCAGAAATCCCAGTGTCCTATATCTGCTTAGAAATATAGTGAGTTTAGCCATTCAAGAGACTCGGGAAGCTTCAGAAGTATTGTATAGTTCTTAGAAAATACCCTGTGTGCTATGAGTTATTTGGAAGGAATGGTTAGTTAACGTCGCAAAATGGCGAATGCGCCGGTTACTAGTGTAACTGTCCATTCACACTTATGTTAATGGTAACATCAATGTCAAGATGTTGATGTATATGCCAAGACTGTTTACAATCATGTGGATGTGTTGAAAAAACTTGAATTAGGCGCCTAAAACAAAAATCGAACTATCAAAAACCCGTACCTATTAATTTATATTCCTGCTTCTATTCGTTGTCGAGCCTTTTCATATTTTCTCACGATTTTGAGTTGAGAGTATTGCTCTTGTTAAGATATTGCTATTTTAATCCAGACTTATTTTTGCAAATGCTCTTAAATCTATTCTACTTCTATTATACAGGGTATCTGTAAACAAATGCGAGAGACTTGCTGAGATGATTCTCTAAAGCAGGGGTAGTCAAAATAATTTTTTTTCGAAATCGACCCTCCTTCCAAGATACAGCCTTTGGAAGGCGATGACGAGTTGACAATTTTTATTTTTTTTTAAGGCGTCTTAAAACACTGATATCGATTGAAATATATTCTGGGAGGATTCTGCATTTCTTAGGAACTTTATAGGTTTTCACTCCCAGTCTCTGAAACATAAATAATTAAAAAATGTTTGATTAAGGTGAAGTGCTCCTGCGAGAATCTTTGCACTTATTTGTCAGGAGCAAATTGGTCTTGAAAAAAAATGTTGCCTAACAGTAAAACTGAAAAATGAAACAAATTAAAAGGATATTGTAACGTTTCGGTGGCTATATCAGACACCTTCTTCGGACAAACTCTAAAATTCTTCAGAATTGTGTGTTTCTCATTTGTAATCTGATTGACATTGATAGTTGTCAATCTATAGAGATGTTGATTTATTTGATTTTGAAATTGCCTGATGTCACTTCCTTCCTCAATAAATCAATCCAAATACGATCTATTCCAACAGAACAATTTGCCAAATTATTCACTTCATCCAACAAAATACATGTAGATTCCTTAATTTTCCTTTTATAATTATCAGGTTCCGTCATGAGGATCTTTGTGTGGTTCCAGTTCATCATATGATCTCCGCTATTTGAACATATATGATCAGCAATTTGTGATCTTGTGATGTCTCTATTCCTGATGTTATTTTATGTTCCCGTTTTCTTATTTCTAAAGGTCTTGATGTCTCCCCTGTATAAGATTTTCCACATATACAGGGAATATTGTAAACACAATTTTTTGATTTTTGTGTCTCATTGGTTTCGTTCTGGTTAGAATGGATCTCAAATCATTTGTGTTTTGAAAACAGTTCTTATGTTGAATTTGGAACCAATTCTTCTTATTTTTTCTGAGAGGCCAGGAATATGAGGAATGACGTTCAACAAATTTGGTTGTTCTTGACGGTTTTCTGTTTGTACCTGATCATCATTAGAATTTTGATTAGATATTTTTCGTTCTAAATTTGAAATTGTTCTTTCTATAAAATTTGGTGGGTATTGATTATCTAGTAGAAACTCTTTAATGAAGGAAATTTCATTATTTCTAATTTCAGGTGTAGATGAAATCAAAAAAGCCCTATCATAAAGTGTTTTTATAATACCTGTTTTTACATTTAATTGATGATTGGAATAAAAATTTAGGTATCTATTAGTGTGTGTTTGCTTCCGAAATACACTTGTTTCATAATGATCTATAAATTTTCTTATTAGAACATCTAGAAAAGAAATTTGATTATTTTGTTCTAATTCCATCGTGAATTTAATGGTTGGTTCTTTATTATTGATATAATCAAAAAACTTATTTAATTCCTCTTTGCCGTGTTGCCAAATTACAAAAATATCGTCTACATATCGCCACCAAGTCTTTGGTTTTAGTGAATATGTTTCTACATATTTTTCTTCGAAATATTCCATGAATATATTGCTCATAATAGGAGATAAAGGAGAACCCATGGCCATTCCGAATTTCTGTTTATAGAAAACATCGTCTAATTGAAAATATGTTGAATTTAGGCAAACATCTAACATTTCTATTATATTATCAGCAGTTAATTTAGTATTATCATAAATAGTTGTTTCATCTAACAATTTTCTTCTCACTATTTCAAGTGTTTTACTCACTGGAGCGTTTGGAAATAGATTAACAACATCGAAGCTTACCAGAATGTCAGTTTGATTCAAATTTGATGTTCTTAATTTTTGAAGAAAATGCGACGTGTTTTTCAAAAAACTGTTTGACTTTCCTGTTAATGGTTTCAAAAATTGTAACGTATATTTAGCCAAATTTTGACAGGGAGATCCAATCGAGCTAACTATTGGTCTTAATGGAATGAGAAATAAGAAAACGGGAACATAAGAATAACATCAGGAATAGAGACATCACAAGATCACAAATTGCTGATCATATATATTCAAATAGCGGAGATCATATGATGAACTGGAACCAACAAAGATCCTCATGACGGAACCTGATAATTATAAAAGGAAAATTAAGGAATCTACATGTATTTTGTTGGATGAAGTGAATAATTTGGCAAATTGTTCTGGGAATAGATCGTATTTGGATTGATTTATTGAGGAAGGAAGTGACATGACATCAGGCAATTTCAAAATCAAATAAATCAACATCTCTATAGATTGACAACTATCAATGTCAATCAGATTACAAATGAGAAAACACACAATTCTGAAGAATTTTAGAGTTTGTCCGAAGAAGGTGTCTGATATAGCCACCGAAACGTTACAATATCCTTTTAATTTGTTTCATTTTTCAGTTTTACTGTTAGGCAACAATTTTTTTTCAAGACCAATTTGCTCCTGACAAATAAGTGCAAAGATTCTCGCAGGAGCACTTCACCTTAATCAAACATTTTTTAATTATTTATGTTTCAGAGACTGGGAGTGAAAACCTATAAAGTTCCTAAGAAATTAAAAACACTGAGTCATAAAAAATACATAATATGAAGATGTTACTCACACATATTTTTTAGATCTCATAACTTTATTATTTCCATTCAATTGTGTAGAAAAAAAAACTCTTTTGCAAAATTTCTTTACAGTCGATACCTTTCTCGGAAAAAATAAAAACTTACAATCAGTTATTCCATAGAATGAAATATTCTAAGATATTGTATGTCTATGACGGGAGATGAATATGTTCTATAAATCTTTCTAAAGGTTTAATTACTAATTTCCGGAAGAAATTTTTATCTGTTATATTTTAATTTCACAAATAGAACTTTCTTTCGATTAATAAGCATAATTGATAAAACCAATTTTCAGCATAAACAATATCTTAGAATATGTATTTTATGGAACATACGATGAAATGAATGAACAGTGATTGTAACTTTTTTTTTGAAACATAGATAAATTGAAAATAGTAATCATCATAAAGGCAAAGAATTTTTTGTTTGTCATTTTTTCTTTATCTTAAAAGTGATTGTAACTGCTTGTAAGTTTTATTTTTTCTGAGAAAAGAGACTTTTTTACCAGAATTGAATGGGGAACCATAAGTGAATTTTATTTTTCGAAAATCCAACCCACGAATACAATTTTTGAAGGAAAATCATAAGGGGTTGCTATATTCAACCCCTAATAATAAAGTTATGGGACCAAAAAAATTGTGTGAGTAATATCTACTAAATGAATGATATTATGTATATAGTCCGTTCACGAAAGGTTGAGCACATAGTAGGCGTTTTTTTATTTATCTGAAGTTGGCAGTATTTGCTGTCATAACGTAAAATAAAGTCAACGTTGCCGAATGTAACCGGCCTCGTTCGACGAGATTGCGAGTTATCAGACAACTCTATGCAATATTGACAACATTGCATATCAATCTGACAAGAACATAACCTTAATTTTAATATACAGTGGAATATGCCAAATTTCCATGGCCACCGACGGCTCAACCTTTCGTGAACGGACTATAGTTCGTTCACGAAAGGTTGACCCGTCGGTTGGCCATGGAAATTTGGCATATTCCACTATGTATATTAAAATTTTAGGTTATGTAGTTTATTTTCTTGTCAAATTGATACGCAATGTTGTCAATATTGCATAGAGTTCTCTGATAACTAGCAAGCTCGTCGGACGAGGCCGGGTACATTCGGCAACGTTGACTTTATTTTACGTTATGATAGCAAATACTGCCAACTTCTGATAAATAAACGAACGCCTACTATGCGCTCAACCTTTCGTGAACGGACTATATGTATAGTCCGTTCACGAAAGGTTGAGCACATAGTAGGCGTTTTTTTATTCATCTGAAGTTGGCAGTATTTGCTGTCATAACGTAAAATAAAGTCAACGTTGCCGAATGTAACGGCCTCGTTCGACGAGATTGCGAGTTATCAGACAACTCTATGCAATATTGACAACATTGCGTATCAATCTGACAAGAACATAACCTAAATTTTAATATACACAGTGGAATATGCCAAATTTCCATGGCCAACCGACGGCTCAACCTTTCGTGAACGGACTATAGTTTTATGACTCCTAAAAAAATTTAACAACTGTCATCTCGTCATCGCTTTCGAAAGGCTGTATCTTGGAAAGGAGGTCGATTTCGAAAAAAAATTATATGAACTACCCCTGCTCATTTTCATCGAGGAATCATCACCATTAGTTTATGCCACTAATTTAGCGATTCTCGAAGCTTTAGAGGCTAATAGTCAAGCCATCAATTGAAGAAAGTAGTGAAAAATTGAACCGATCGAATGGACCATGTAACTCGTAACCACACCGGACAAATGCCGGAAATAATAGTAGAAAATATAATAAGGAAGATCTCATTCATTGAAAATCATTGAATTCTCTTTTCAGAAGCAATAGAAACGGATTTTTACAACAACGTCTATCGAGGCCAGCCCCTGGCAGAAACCTACAACCGGTTCTCACCGGAAGGAAGAGCATCACACCAAAACGACTATCACGAGCAAGATCACGACGGATGGAGCTGCGAAATCTGTACATTCCGCAATCACCCCCAGCTGAACAAATGCGAGGAATGTGATATGCCTAGGTTCATTCACGGTAGGAGAATGCCGAGAGCGATCAGTGTGAACGTGCTTGAATCCTAACGACAATAAACGTTTGCGTGTGGAGTTACTTAAAACCTGCTTTGTTTTGGTCTGACTGCAGACTGCATGTTAGTTGTGCAGAATACTACTATATTGCTCATTGAATCGCATTTAGATAACTACAATCTATTTCAAGAGAGTATGAAGTGAAGGAAACCTTTTACCCCTCCTATCGCAACAACATCTCTATCGTGAACGTGGCAGAGTAGGCATATATCTCTCTTACTAGAACAATAACGTCCTACACATTAACGACATTGTTCTATGTGAAGGGTGTTTTTTTAGAGGATTATTAGATGGATTATTCGATTGACATGAAATTCATTTATTCGAAAGATAATCTTGTTGGCTCGGATCATAGACTTATAAAACAATGGACAGGACGTGTGAGAGAGAATATTGACTCCAGACAAGGATAGAATAATATTAGTGCGAAGCACAGAACATATAATAAAAACATTGAATCGCATTAGATATTTTTATGTTCTGTCAGTTTTCCAACATTATGAGAGAGATACTGTGAAGGATGGAGTAATATTAGTATGTCTATGATTGGATCGCATTAGATATTTTTATGTTCTGTCAGTTTTCCAACATTATGAGAGAGAGATACTGTGAAGGATGGAGTAATATTAGTTTATATTAGTCTATGCACCACACTAATATTACTCCATCCTTCACAGTATCTCTCTCTTATGTTGGGAGCACGAAACTTAGTACGAAAGTCACGTGACACCCTGTCCATTCGTTTATATGTCTATGGCTCGGATGTAGTCCAATCTGGACGTCCAATTTTTGATGACTTTCTCCAACATTTGTGGCCATATATCGGGAATAACACGGCGAATGTCGTCTTCCAAATGGTTAAGAGTTTGTGGCTTATCCGCATAGACCAATGACTTTACATAGCCCCACAGAAAAAATTCTAGCAGTGTTAAATCTTGGAAGACTATTCACAGGTCCAAAACTTGAAATTAGGCGGTCACCAAACGTGTCTTTCAATAAATCGATGGTGGCACGAGCTGTGTAACATGTTGCGCCGTCTTGTTGGAACCATAGCTCCTGTTACGTTAGTAATGATGTCTCTATACCGATCATCATTGACTGTAATGTTCTGGCCGTCATTGTTTTTGAAGAAGTACCAAACAGTCAGTTTTCCTGGGTGAACGGTGCTTCGACATACACTTGAGGAATTGCTTCACTCCAAATGCGGCAGTTTTTTTGTTGACGTGGCCATTCAACCACAAGTGCGCTTCATCGCTTAACAAAATTCGCCTATGAAAATCAGGAACAACGGCAATCTCGTTTTGGGCCCATTCGACGAATCTACGCCTTGCTTGATGATCGTTTGGCTTCAATTCTTGCACGATTTGAATCAAACCAAGAAACCAAGATCCATCCGCAAAATCTTCCATAAAGTGGATGGACACAGATCCAGTTCCTGTGCTCGATAACGGATGGACTCATTCGGGTCTTCCTCAATGCTACGCTCTACAGTAGCAATTGCTTCTTCTGTACCGTACGGCGCCTCTGATGGGGATGCGAGTTATCAATAAAAGTAAAAGTGGTGCGAAAACGTTCCATGGTTAATCGAATTAACTGCTCTGATGGACGATTTTGTCGACGAAAAAATGGACGTAGTGCACCATACGTATTCCGCACAGAACCATTATTTTCGAAATAAAATTACACTATTTGCATGCGTTGTTCAGGCGCGAGTCTATTCATGATGAATTGCCAAACCAAACTCAGAATAAATCACTTGACACCTCTTAAATCGGTCGCCATCTTGAACAGTAATGCCAACTTAAAGTTCTATACCTCGAAAAAACACCCGTTATCTTTTTTTACTTTAGACACATTCCGGTCGCTTGTGAATATTAACGACAACAAACGGATGTTCTATGTAGAAGGAGGGGCTAAGTTTTACACACTTCTAGTTTGGTGAAATATGGTATAGAGTCACTAGAGAACATATTGTTCGATTTCTCCAATTATTATGTTGTGTTCAATACACACAGTCCAAATTCTTGAACTCCCTTATGATTGTCGAAACTTCTTTATTATTATAAGACAAGAAGTGTATTACCATTGTTTAGCCAATGATGGGGTGTGAAACATCTTGCCTTGGGCCAAACCTAACCTTAAAGGGTTAGTGAAAGCAACATAATCAAAGATATTCTACAAGAATATCTTTGAACATAATTCACTTTTGAAATAATTTGTGGATTGTGTGATAATTTGATATTTAGAGCCTAACACAGTGCTTCTATGCCTTTGTTATTTTACTTTTACACATGAGACTGTATAATAAGTTGATTTTAGGAAAATTGTGAATTGAAAAATGTTTTATTGTTAATTGTGATTAAACAATTCACGACGTTACTTTTGTGTTCTTATTTTTCCAGTATCTGCAGCTCCTGGAGATAACATTCATATCCATGTCACTCCAAGAATGTCCAGAAGTGAGTTTTCTGTAGGAGTGAACTTAAATGTTTTTTTGCGTGTTTACTAATGATTCTAATTCTACTGACCTGGTAGTGCCGTAACACCATTAAGCAACTGGTAAGAGGCAATAAAGTGACTATCCTGTGGGTGTTTGGGCAGTGTGGTGTTGAAGGAAATGCAATAAACTTGCAAAAAGTGCATCAAGGTGCAACTGCTTTGGACCTCAGCTTTTCTATTGGCTTAGAAAAGAACGAAATAAGGCAGCAGTGTAGCAAAGGAAGTAGAATAACAGAATAACCCTCTGGAGAAACACTCCTCTGGACTCAGACCAAAAGAAAACGTGATGATTTCACCTACATATCTCAAAAAGATCCTAATGCTGTCACGAGCTGAGCTTCGGGTGATGGTAGGAATGCTGACGGGGCACTGTCAGCAGTTGGTACAAATATTAGGGCATTGTGGTGTTGAAGGAAATGTAAAAGCCGATGAACTTGCAAAAAGTGCCTCAAGGTGTAACCTGAGCTTTTCTATTGGCTTGGAAAAGAACGAAATAATGCAGCAGTATAGCGAAGAGAGTTGAATAACAGAATTACCCTCAGTCAAAAAAAACGTGATGATTTCACCTACATATCTCAAAAAGATCCTAAAACTGCCACGAGCTGAGCTTCGGGTGATGGTGACACTGCTGACAGTGCACTGTCAGCAGTTGGTACAAATATTAGGGCATTGTGGTGTTGAAGGAAAGTCGATGAACTTGCAAAAAGTGTATTGAGGTTAACCTTGCAAGACGTGTGCCTTTCTGTGGGCTTGAAAAAAATCAATATAAGGCAGCGGTCCAGCAATGGGAGTTAAATAACAGAACGGCCCTTGGAGAAACAGCCCTGGACTCATTCAGTCAAAAAAATTTGATGATTTACTTACCTATACCAGAAAGTACCAGGCCCGGTATTCTTGACAAGTGATCTTTCGATGCGCGGTGTGCATTTCGTCGGTTGAATGCAGAACTAAGTCCGAAATTCATACATTTCAGGATACTACACGTTTTTTTAATAGGTCAAAAGCTGATTGAAAATATATAAAAATTCTTTCATTTTGAACTTCAACTTGAAGATCCTGATTGTTCTGTGATGGTCAAAATTTGACCAAAAAGACATTTCCGGAAAATTGGGACATAATATAGCCTTGTATGGTAGTTCTGCATATCAGAACTATTTAATATCCACTTTCAACTAAACTATGTTCTTATACATTATGGTCATCGTTATTATGGGTCAGAACTATGCTATGTCTACTTTTAACTAAACTATGTCCTTATGGTATGGGTCAGAACTATGCTATGTTCACTTAATCGCTAGATCACCTGAGTTTATATGAAATTGAAAAAGTGGGGTAAGGATATAAGATGGACTTGCAATACTTCTGCATCAGATAGAGTGTAGTATCAAGCATCTTTTTGGGCCATAAACCGATTTTCTGCAAAAATGGACTTGTGGGTAGTTCTGCATTCAACTGAAGATTTGGGAACGTGAAAGAGGGACTAGCGCAATGAAATTCGTATACGCATCGAAAGATCACTTGTCTAGAATGCGGGCCCAGGGACTGCTGACGGGGCATTGTCCATACAAATATCATTTGTAGAGCATGGCAAAGTCACCAGATGAGATTAGCAGGCTTTGTGGATCAGAAGTAGAAACATCCGAAGTGTCCAGAGCTAGTTCGCCTAAGAACAATTCATATAGGACAACCAAGGACTAACGGCTAAGGCTCCTAAGAAGGTTGTCGGTTTTATCAACGCCAGTGATGACCTCCTTGGGTCACAGTGAATGGGTAGGGTAGAACTAACCTAGCCATAACGACCCCACTATAATAATAATAATATGTACTCAAATTTTTAGAACACTATGGAGAGCATTGACACAACATAGTGCATGAATAACCTTAGTTTCAAAACACGTTCTTAGGAATATTAACGTTATGGTTGAAAAAATAATGAATATATTCGTTTCAGGAATAGTCAGATCCTGGTTATAGGAAGAACTGAACATCAGAGACGTCTTACATGCGAAATTCAAGTTATTTAGTTCTACATTTGAGTTTTCAGAAAGGCTACCTTGAAAAGGAATATCTGAATATTTTCTCAAAGTTTTGGCTTATGAAATTCCAGAAACAATCAACTTACCTCAAAGGATATAGCTACGCTAATGGATGGAAAAAGATGTTCTAAGCAGAAAAAACTGATTTCGTATTTTGATAAAAATATATGAACAAGTAGATGTTTTCCTACATTTTTCCAAATCCGTACGAAAAACTTGCTCAATCATCGATAGATAGCTTACTTGACAGCATCTCTATAGCCGATAGCTAATGATACGATGTACATTTTTTTATCAATTTGTGACTCAAAGAAAATTATTTTTAATATTTTATATTTTTCTTCAAATAGGTTGAATTTTTTATTATTGATGTTTGAATAAACTGAATAAGAGGAATAATTGTTTTAATGAAAATATAATAAAAAAATATTAAAAATCTTGTACAATTAACTTTTTAAGCACACTTAAGGCTTCTAACTTGTCTGCATTCAAATTTGAAACATTAAAAGTATTCAAATGTTCAGCAGCTGCGAATATTATGTTAGATTTTTCTGGCACCAAAATTTCATATACTCGTTTCATTTGACACTTGCAAACGTCATGATATGCTCTCAGGGCTTCTTTCATATAAGGCAAGTCTTCCAGTTCACACAAGGATAACAGATGAGCTAGGGTCAAGCATATCTACAAAACAAATGAAATTTTTATTGAAACCATTTCATCTATAAAGATCTTGTTGTTTGGTTTTTCAACGAACTGTTGTTGATAAATAACGCTTGATTTGCTCCATAGTCAAAGTCAAGTGTTCAGTTTGTAGTGAATTGAAAATATTAACGTGATGTATAGCCGCCAGTGTAGCTAAGATTGTATTTTTATTGACCAAAATGCTTTAGCTGATTCTATTGCTTATGTGCCATATGAGTTATAACATGCCATATAGCGCAAAAAAAAATATGGCTCCTGAGATTTCAATTAGAGGAGACCCGAGAGCACACACCTACAAAATAATTTATTTCGAATTGGGCTTCCTGTCAGCCACTGCCATTTATTATACAGGGTCTCTATAAATGATTGTAACAGCGCAGTTGGCTTTTGATCATTTATTCATTGATATTACCATTGTTTAAACAATGATATTACTCTGTTACGCAGGTTGGATGTCGAATTATATGGCTTGAATTATCTATGTCATTGATAGTCAGAAATAAATGCAGTGAGAGATTCGATGAATCTGTTGAGTTTGCATAAGAAGCAGCAAATTGAAAAATCCCAAAGCCAACTGCGTGTTACAATCTTTTATAAAGAACCCGTACCATTCTATGCAGAACGGACGATTATAAGCAGAATTAGTAATTAAATTGGCATTGCTGGTCGAGGTGTCCTAATTACTTGAGTTATGAAAATTTTATCATCGTAAGCATTTTACTGCATTTATTATTCAAGTTAAAATCTACACGATCATGCGTTTCTTTAAGTTCACTACTTGCATTTATTCTCACTTCTTGTTTCCATCTTTCTTGCTGAAATATTAAAATCTTAGCTACAAACTTTTCCGAAAAATGTCACAAACCGCACGCCGAGAGATTAATTCTTCGTTAATAAAAAGGGAGAGAATCAAACCAACAGCTGATCTCCAGCCACGATCGCCGGGGTTGATTCGGGCCGATCGGACGTTCAGTTTCAGCTAAGCTCGTTCGCCTACAAGCGAAAATAATGCCCCGGAGCCGGGCCTCCGACACGTGATATACATCTTGAATTTTGAGTGGTTCCCGCACCGTTCATTTGAATAACTTCGAAATGTTACATTCTAACGAATAACTACTAGTGGGGGCGAGCCTCCTTCGCTAAGCGGTTTGCCTGCTATTCGTTACGCTGTATTGTGTGTTGCGGATAAAGTATGAATGTTTTAGATCGCTGAGTAATGAACATATGTTTATTACTTGGAAATAATGATGGAAATAATACAGATATAGAAATGTGCTTATTTTTTTACCTTGAATTTAAAATTGAATGAAATGCAGGTGAGATGAGGTGAGGCCCAGCCTCCTCTGAGCAGCCGCCACTGGCTACATCACATATTCTCAAAAAAGTAACTCTCAATATTGAATAAATGCGTTGTTCTGTCTTTTCGATAGAAAATCAAACGTTTAAAAAATCACCATTAGATCACTTGTGATGCCTTGAATTTACAATAAAGAAAATTTTATGTACCTGTTCTATCAAACGATCTTTATGCTGATATTCATGATGATCCTCAACCTGCTGCGAATTCTCTAGAGCCTTGATAAGTGCATACCAAGCAGTATGATAATGTACTCCATAAAACTGTCTTTCTGAGGGAGAAGCCAGCGCTAAAGCTGCTGTAGTTCTGACTTTGAAATTCGGGAAGTCGATTATGAGCTTGTTCAAGGTCTTGAATATGAATGCCTAAAATAAAAATTGTTAAATTGACTGTGAATGCTCTGGATGATATGACCTTTTTGCAAGTTCTTTGATAGTGGAAAAAGCGAGCTCCGAAGTATGAGTATGATATTAGTTGATTTTTATAGATTGATATCATTCTCTTCTTTCATATTTCATGATAGATAGATATGTAATTATGAAATACTAGCGGACCCATCAGACGTTGTTCTGCATACACAAAAATTCATTCAATTCGATCCAGCCGTTTAGTTGCAGAATAGATGAATAAGCTAGATAACGACTACAGCGCCATCTGTTGATCTGATTTGTGATCATAAACATGCGGGCATCAGGCAATACAAAATTCATTCATACATCATAGGTTTAAAATTTGTAAAATAAGGCATAAGTAAAAAATTGTTTTATAATATGTTAGTTCATACGTTATTTCTGATTAAAATTTTGAATTTCGATTCACTCTGCTTCCCTTTTTGTCCAAATGTCAAAATCATTATAACCTATAAATATGTATTCTATGACTGCTTGATTGGTCGTAAGAAAACGGAAAGCTTTTTATTTTTTTATGAACAATTTTTTGGAAATATATTGCTGTATAAACCTTGCCCAAGCAATTATGAACACAACAAAAAAAGAATTATCCAATTTGGTGCAACCGTTTGAAAGATATTGCATTTTGACGGTAACCATAGATCCTGTTTTATTATTATAGATGATTTTGTGACATTGAAATTAGTTATCGCATCCAAAATTAATAAGCTTATAAGTAAAATAATACAGATTTCATATGACGTCGTTCGGTATTCCAATGAACTGTCAAAATGAAAAACCAATATGGCGGTAGATGGCCTAATCAGGCGTTTTCGGAAACTTACTCAGGGTTATTAACTCGATCCATTGGGTCACGTGACGGATCTACTCGGATCACGGACCCGGGTTCTAAGTTTACGAAGACATCAGGTTTAGGATTTGAAGTGTCAGACGTATCAATAACATAACCAAATATTTTATGAATTTTTTTTTCAGTCCCAGTCTATTTTCGGATTGTCTCTAGCTTTTCTTGCATTTATTGGCTTTTGTGAAATCTTTCTTATAATTTTTGGTGTGCCCTTTCATGTTTAATGTTATTTTTGAGTACCTATGTTAAAGAAGTAAAGAATTTGTTTTTTCAGTTCCAGTTTATTTTCGGATTGTCTCTAGCTTTGCTTGCATTTATTGGCTTTTGTGAAATCTTTCTTATAATTTCTGGTGTGCCCTCATATGTTTAATGTTATCTTTAAGTAACTATGTTAAAGAAGTAACGAAAGCTGTAGCTCAGCACAGAAAAATCTGTATACAAAGTTATGAAGAAGTTGTTTCACATTATTTTCCTGGCTCATGGTACCACACATTTTACATTGAGCCAAATTCTCTCTCTTTCCATAATTTTTAGGAATATAATATATGAAATTATATATAGTAGAAGAGTATAAGACTAATTACCGCCTCTTTCAAATACAAAATTAAACTGCAGTGCGCATGCGGTGACTGTACAACCCTGCTCTCGTGTAGGGTAACGATAAATCAACCTGGGTCTGTGATCGAATTAATAGCAGCGTACTTCCGAACACGGGTTGGATGTTCGGGTTAGGTAATCGAACGCTAAGGTTAGGGATCGAGTTAACCCGACTAGGTATCCGAAAAGGCCTATAGATTGCTTACATAGTGGATCGTACTTTGATTGGCAGATTATCTAAAATAGCTCATTGATTACAAAAAAAACTTAGTAAAACAGAAAAAATATTTTTGTACCCGATCTATAGTCGCAGAAAGAGAAAAATGATATAACTCACACAACAAATACAACAGGTTTGAGAACTGCTCTTGCAGCTTTTTCTTAATACTTACCATCCATTCATGTGATTCCACATAAATAGACCTATTCTTCAACAGTAGGCTTATTCCGTAACATGCATTCCATTTAACCTGCAAAATAAATTTGAATCACCATTAAATTTATTTCGCTTCAAATCAAAGTAAATATCAATTTTCTCACCTTCATGCTGTAAGCTGAAGAAGCAGTCTTCACCAAACAATTCACAGCTGATTCAATAATATTCTTGTACTCCAATTTCTTGAGAATATCTTGATCAATGAGGTAAAGCAGGTTACCCAAACCTCTTGCTACATTAGCTTTTATTTTATCATTGTACTTCATTGTAACCACACCTTTCTCAAGTAGTTTTACAATTAAGAGGTCAGGAAACTTTTCCAGGTTATCGTTTTTGCTGAATAGATTTATGCAGAGTCAGACATGACGAAATGATAAAATTATTAGTATAGTCCGTTCACGAAAGTTTGAGCCGTCGGTTTCGCCATGAAAATTTGGCATATTGCATTGTGTATATTAAAATTTTAGGTTATGTTGTTCTTGTCAAATTGATACGCAATGTTGTCAATACAATATAGAGTTCCCTGATAACTCGAAAGCTCGTCGGACGGGACCGGGTACATTCGACAACGTTGACTTTATTTTACGTTATGACAGTAAATACTGCCAACTTCAGATAAATAAACAAAGGCCTACTATGCGCTCAAACTTTCGTGAACAGACTATAAATCCGTTATATACATAAACAAATATTTCATTTACTGAAAAGTTTGTCAGGTGACAAAACTTTAGTGGATAAGTGAGTAGTAAGCTACTGTTTCAATATCAGAAGCGGAGAATTAAGCTTTTAAATTCTTAGTCCAAATGGTATTATAGGTTGTCAATTACCAATTTGAAACAAGAACATCACTCAAGTTTCCGAGAGCCCAGGAACTTTTTAATCTGACATCAATGTTTTCATCATCTAGAGTTCTATACACTGCATCTGCTACATCAACCATGAATCCAGGATCCTGTTCAAGTGAAATAAGTCAGAAACATAAGAAACCAGTCTATTATATAGTATTTACCTCTCTTAGCATGGGATAATAGGCTAAAATACCTAATGATCTTACAGCGGCACCTCTTACTGTATGTTCATTATCTCTACTACAACCCAGTATGTATGACATACACAGAAAATGTTTATCACCTGAAATATTTATTTCTTTAGAACAAAAGGGTAAAGCGATAGCTTAAAAAAGTTCTATCGTTCGAGTTTATATTCAAATAAAAACCAGGGCGGTCCTCAGGGGAGGCAGAGGAGGCCGGGCCTCCCCTTATTTCACTGCATTTTATTCAATTTTAAATTCAAGTTCGAATGAAAATAATAACGTTCTATATCTGATTATATCCATCATTCTATCTACTATCCAAATCTCAAATTAATAAACATTTGTTTATTATTCAGCGATCTAAAACATTCATACAGTATCCGCAACACAAAATACGTATTTTGTGTTTGCCTGCTATATACGTAACGTAACGCAAACCTCTTAGCGGAGGAGGCTCGCCTCCACGAGTCGAGATTCGTTAGCCTGTAACATTTCAAACTTCTTCAAGTGAACGGTGCGGGAACCACTTAAATTCAAGCTGTAGAGCACGTGACCGGAGGCCCGTCTCCACAGCCTTCTTTCCGCTTCTAGGCGAACGAGCTTAGCCGAAACTGGCGTCCGATCGGCCCGAATCAACCCCGATCATCGTGGATGGAGATCAGCTGTTGTTTTGATTTCCTCCCTTTTTATTAAGGAGTATTAATCCTTTATCGTTTTAATGTGGGTTTTATAAAGCTTGATCGGGCAATCAAATCGTTGATTTTGAATTAAGTCGATGGTTACCTCAAAAATGAACTGAAAATAGCACAGAAATAATGACATTTCATTATCACCGTGATCGGAGTTTTATGAAACCCGGCTTTAGCGTGTGGTTTGCAGTTTTATGACTTTTCGGAAAAGTATGTAGGGGTAAGATTCCAATATTTCAGCAAGAAAGATGGAAACGGAAAGAAGAAGTGAGAAAAATAATGCAATTAGTGAACGTAAGATCCTGTAGATTTTATTTTGAATAATATTTCAGTAGAATGCCTTCGGATGATAAAATTTTCGTAAATATCGATTGAAATATATTCTGGGAGGATTCTGCATTTCTTAATTATTAATGTTTCAGAGACTGGGAGTGAAAACCTATAAAGTTTCTAAGAAAAAAAAAATTTTCATAACTCAAGTAATTGAGATACCTCGACCAGCAATGTTAAATTTAATTATTAATTCTGTTCATAATGGTTCGTTTTGCGTAGAATGGTATAATACATGCCAGTGGCTGACAGGAAGCCAAGTTCGAAATAAATTATTTTGTAGGTGGCGTGGTCTTGGGCCTCTTCTGATTGAAATCTGACGAGCCGCCACTGAATAAAACAGAGTTTGTGAAAGCTATCAACTAAACCAGAAATGTCATTTCCATTTGTTGAAAAGTGACATTTAGGTCTTTGGGGAAACTTAAGCCTGGTTCTCAGAGCTTCGACGTGAAGCCAGCGGCAATCCCCACTACTCCTAATTTTCTTCCTCGCTGTAGCAGAAATACAAGTGAAGTTGGTTTATTTCAACTACAGAAGAGGCGTGTCGCGACAGATTTTGACAACCAGAAACAAAAGGAGGGGGCCAGGGGAGTTTTGTTGACATTCTCTGATTGGTGGGATAACTGTCGCTGGCTTCACGTCGAAGCTCTGAGAACCAGGCTTTACTTGATCACTAATATGGGTTAAAATTGACAGCAACTGAACTTTCTCTTTGCAACCCAGGTTATTGATAAAGAAAGTTTCCAAAGAGCTATTAAGAGATAATTTTTTTCAAAATGATATACAAACTACAATAAGTAAGTTTTAACAGGTGAATTGTCAATAAAGATAGGATTATCCTTTAAAAAACTGGTCCCATTCAGCTCATCTATCAATTCGAGGCAAAACAGGAATTTTGAGCAGAATGATGCAGTTTTTAGGAGTTCCTATGTTCCTACATAACTTCAACTCACGGATAAGTTTTCAAAAATTCGAGATCCTATGCTACCTAAGCAATAACATGCTGTAGCTCTCAAAGAGGCATCATCTTCAAAGAGTTTTGGAAGAGGTCCATTCAAGAGATCAAGCCAGAATGATACACAAGGGCTCTCCAAATCATCATCACTTCTTTCTAAAGCAGGAAAAAATATCAGCTTCAAAATGTCATATCTCATATTCAAAGGTTTCACCTGATTCTTGTAGAAACTGTCCCATCGACTGACCGATGCAATCGATGGCCTTCCCAGAATGTAGTCTCAGATCAATATTTTTGTACGATAAACAATCACAAATAGCTTTTCCAATGCCTGATAAGTGTGGATATACAAGACAGTCGAAATAATTCCTGCACATAAATGATATAATTTTGAGAGATTCGATTTTCACAGGTAGAGGAGCAGGATCGGCAATCTGAAACTAGACTATAAGACAAAATACATATCAATATACGTGCCTGTATACTCTACATTATCTTCTTTTGGTATCTGTAAATTAGTTAAACAATTTCTTAGAATACTTGGGAGCGCATCAATTTCATTTTGATCATTTATTGGTGCTTTTTCTGAAGAATTCAACTCTTTATTGGGACTCTTGTTACTTTCAGAATTTTCATCTAAATCTCTTCGAAGGAACAGTTTTTTCGTTTCTTCCACAATAGGTTCAGATGCAAGAATACATCCGAAAACAATTAAAGCTCCAGTCTTTATTGTAGGATCTGAAATATCAAAATGATGAGTTTTGTATCAATAAATATCTTCAGAAGATGTTATGAAAAGAGATATGCTATGATTTATTGAAAATTTAGATTACCTTTGTGTTGAAGTAATGGATTCACATTATAAACTACTTCAGTTATCAAACTAGGTTTTAAACGTTTATAAGGGGTTGCTTCCACTAATGCTGCATAACATTTTAAGACTTGAGCCAACACAGGTGTTATTTTCTCCTTCAGTGCTAAATTCAAAGTATCGTGAAGGCTAATAAGCATGTAACCCAAGATTGCAGAAAATGGAGTGAAAGCCGAGCGATCACTAAAAATATATAAGGTCAGGACATTCACATGATGAATTCCAAGTTTTTTTTCAATAAACATAGCATGGATATTAAAAAAACGTTGTGTCTACTATTCACTTCAACTCATGATATTAACTTATCTCATGGGAAAATTTTTAAATCAACATTGAAAAATTCTTAAAATACAAATAATCATTCATTATAAGTAATTGTTATTTGATTGCTTTGAAATATAAAACACTTTAAATATCGACCCCAAATAGACAAAATCAAACTTTTGTTAAAATTAATATCCAATAAAGGTTTTCCACTTGATAAAGGCAGGAAAATAAAACTCTAGAATATTATTGGATACAACATTGACAAAAGTGTCCTTCACTCATTGTGATAGCAGAAGAATTGAATGAAATTAGTATAAGCCATCAAAAAATCATCGAAATAGAAAAAAAAACAGTTGAAAGAAATTTCATACATAAATATTCAAAAACAAAAGTGCCTTCGGTACGAGAGTTATATTCGTTTTGACTGTATGAATAATGCATTTTTCCAAATGAAACATTTTCAGATACCATCATTGAGTACCATTTTTCTAGTAAATCAATTTTGGTACTAGTCAATTTATGATGTCAAAAATGAGAATTCTAAGTACCATGCATCTGCTTGTGCCAAACAAAGCTTCGAAGATGTTAACATATAGAGAAGAACATTGAGTGCTGCTGCCCGACAATCAGCCGATGGATCTTCGGTAATACATGAGGTAAGAAAATGTTGATGGCTTAAATTGGAATTCTCCGGAATAAAACTGGTCCAGTAAGTCAGCATAACCCTTTGTAATTTCTGAAAATCAGGGATTATTGATTTCTCTAGAGTAATCAAGCTTGTGTTACCTTTGCCATATGGAAAAGCAGAGAAAATGACATTTGTCTAACTCTACCTTGAAGCCTCGGTACATTATAGCCCCTCTGAATTCCTGAATCCGATATGTCTGAATCGCTTGTAACCATTTGTTTCAAGGGAGTTCCCCTATAAAGTAATAAATGTTTTTCATTGTATAGAGATATTAACAATGGTCAATGCCAGTATGTTGAAATATAGGGTATAGAGTAGTGTACAAAATATACATGCATCACTTAAAATTTGAAGTATGTCACTGGCGCAGCCAGGGGGGGAGGCTTTGGGGCTGCAGACCCTCCCCCCCCCGAAGATTCTAACAGTTTCAATTTTTTCTGAGTTCTTTTTTTTGCAACTTTCGTTTTTGATGTATCATCAAGAATTGTTCAGTTCAGCCCCCCCAAAACAAAATCCTGGCTGTGCCACTGAAGTATGTAATAAATTATTAATTGCAAATGCGATTTCAATACTCGTGAACTTGAAACGTCGCGCAATGCTGACGTTCAAAGGTTGACGCTCACTTGGACGAGACGAGACCAGACTTGGAGTTCGCCGAGGACCGCGCACTTGGACGAAGCGATGCGTCGAGCAGGCATCGGAAGAAATTCTCCCTATCTCTAGGCCGCAACAAATTTTCATTACCCTTGTTGCATGCCGCCTACTGCTAGCTATTGTTCGAATCCCAAAGATACTTCACGCGTCAAACGGCTCGCCTCCTAGGTGAGCGTCTACCCATTTGTTTCAATGCTAAAGACCCCAGCGGAAAACGAAGCGTTTCTTCCGATCGCTTCGTCTAAGTGCGCGTCTAACGATTCGGCTCTTCGCTTCGCGCCTCCTAAGGGAGCGTCTACCTTTTTGATTCAATGCAAACCGTTCCGGCGGAAAACAACTCTTCAATCAATTTCAAGCGGATAACCAATAATAACTGCGGTTATCGTTGGTTCAGCCCATGGTTATTTCTTTTTTGTCCTAGAAAGAATAACCGGCCTCGGCTGTCGTCGCTTGAATGGGGTTTCTGGTTATTTATCAATTGTCAATATAGGTTATATTATATTTTTTTATGTTTTATGCAATAAATACAAAACTCGATATTCAAATGTAAATTATTTAGCTTCAAGTTCAACTCCATGCATAACTAAATATTAATGTTTGAAACGTGGATTCCATGTAACGATGAACTTATGTTTTTCAGAATGTTTCGCTTGACAAAAAAAAGTTTTTTGTTCTGATTCGAAGAGAAAATATTAGCGAAAAATATACAGAAGGACACTATCCAATAGATTTAAATTCACATGTAGGTATTGATATCGCTGTGGTATTAGGCTACATCTCACACGCCACAGTAAAGTTTGCTATTAATAAAACATTTTTTGGGAACTTAAACACAAATTCATAATTTTTTCTAACAGTCGAGAGCTATTAATTGTAACAAAAAGCTTTTCCCATTATCCAAGAGAAGAAAGAATGTTTTGTTATACTCAAAGAATATCAGATTTTAAAGAACTTCGGACAATTCTATCTTAAATAATATTAACAAGTCAGAAGCTTTTGGATGCGTTAATTTACGAACCTTACTTAGGGATTTCAATAGATATGTTTAATTCCTAAATGAATGAAACTAAGCCGATAATTAAAATTGTTGAAATAGTTTTCTCAATATAAATCGTAAAGTGGCTTTGCTCACGAATACATATATCTTCTCAAGTATGCTTCGTCAGTCAACAACTTTTGAAATTTGCCGCGTACAACCCTACTTTTCTAATAAGCCAACTCTTGAGTCTGGTCCAAAGATATCTCTGGTCTGGTCATTTGTAGCCTATTCGTTTTGAAGAGTTTCGTGTTCCTACGTAACTCAAAAGCTCGAAATACGGCTTGCCATTGGCTGCGCACAAGTACTGGAACAGCTCAGGAGCACGAAACTTCTCAAAACGAACACCGTATTGCGGATCAAATCAATGACATCGAAGGGCTAATTCATGACGTCATTACTTTGAATAAAAATAACCAAAACCGCTTGAATGCAATTGGTTAGCCAAAATGAAAACCAGTTATCCACTCGAAATTGATTATTATTATAATTCAGAATTATTAAAGCTATTACATACTTTGTATTTTCATGAAGATCACATGTAGATGGTTTCATCCAATCTTCAGTTGAAGGAGTTTCTTTCTTCTTGTTAACTTTATGTTTACGCATTTTTGTCACCTTTGAAAAATTTAAACTTAAATTACCATTAAGATTCAATACAAGTGGTATAAGTGCCATGTAACTTGTTTTTCTATTGTGGCCCTTTCTTATTAAGTTGACTGAGTTACTTTTGCCCTCACCATCCAGTTCCAGAGATTTATAGAACATGAAATTCATACAGAGCACATCAGTTTTCTACAGAAAACTGCTATTCACATTTTATTTACTGAGCATACAAGTGTAGGGAAATATTTCGTATTAAATGTTATATTGAACGTCATTGGATTTGAAACAATAAAACAAAACACGATTCGAACATTTTACGGTCGGTATACCAGTTAGAGTTCAAATCTCAGATGTTTCACAAATGAAATTAATACAAAAGTCTCTCAGAATGTACGTCATGTGTTTTTGATTTACCATTTTAAAAATGTAATTTCGCTAGTTATTAGGTTATGAGGAGCAGTGGCTCCTTTTCATTGGCCCCCTGTATGTAAAAATGTGAAAGAGTATGTTTGAGCTGAAATATGTCTCTATAACCTTTGCAGATTATTCAAAAACCTCTTGTTAATTAAAAGTGTTCGATGATTGTCAACCAGTTTAAAGAATTAAGTCTCCAATATATTAATTTACACACAAGAGAACTTGATATAACATGGGAAATCTCTTTTATTATCCCTATTATTATTCATTCATTCATTCATATATAGTCAACTATTTGAGGTTAGGTTTGGCCCCTGCGCAGTGAATTCATCGGGCCATTGTACCACGTGATCGCTGCTTCAATTTGTAATAGGGAAGTGAATCCCGGTAATCCTGTCGAATCATCAAATGACCTGGGTAGAATTTAAACGCCGTATTGCGCATGTGAAAACAGCGTCATTTGTGCTTTAATGTGCCAGCTCGTGCACAAACCGGGAATTATTAATAATAATCGCCAATTGATAATTAATTTTTGAAATTGGTTGTGATTGTTTTTATAGGAGAATTAAGAACTGGAATCATATTAGGTGAATAGAACTATTCGATTTTAGTTTCCGACTTTTTTCAATTTCGATCTAAAACAACGACACTTTTTCCTATTGAATTACAATAGTAAAATTTCGTTATTATGTACTGCTATGTAAGGCAAGCTGTGACAATCTCATTTTTATAATTTTCAAGTCAAAACTTGAATGGAAAAAACCTTATGAATTTAAATTCTGGTATAATGATTTTTTTGCAATCTTATAAGTGCTCAGTTCAAAGAGCTCTCGAAGGAAAGAACTATGGAAGACAAACTTCACTCAAGCGCCCTACGTTACAGAAAAATATGCAAATCATATTTTCGTTTAGGAAGAATATAATATATCTGTTCATTAGACATAAACTGTAAAAAGTATCAAACATTGACAAATGCTGTTATTTTTACGATATTCTTCAAACACCTGATGTATTAATCGATCTGGCAACTTAGCTGTGCAGTTGCCATAACGCTCGCTCAGATCTCAAGGTCATTTGTTGATTCAACAGGATTACCTGGATCCATTTTAGCGGTGTAGAAGTCTGTAAGTATATGGATGAGCATTGAGTTTTGCTTGAGATATATGGAAGAACGCCACCAATACTCTATGGTTGGTTAACGTCACTTCTCAATTCTCATTCCCCATCTACTTGCTCTATGGATTGGTCAGTTTGTACAACTTTTCAAATTAAATTCATTAAACCAAATAGGTGTTTACACTGATTGTCGTGAAAGTAGATAAAGTGATTAAATATAAATAAACAACAATATTTTATACCTTGCCTCCTTTCTTCTCACGAACACTATTTGAAGATGGCTCTGGAATGCTGTGACTAGATGGCATAATAGGTGATGGTGCAGAAAAATCTAGATTTTTTACACCCAACAACATATAATATCTTACAATTCCAAGAACAAGGCCAACTTCTATAATATCATCGAATATGCGAATTATATTCTCAAGTCCCCTCAAGCATATGATTTTGATCTGAAATAATTTCCAAGAAATTATTGACAATTAAAATGAATTAACACAACCTTCAAGTCTGTAACATCACCATGATTTCCAATTTTGAGCAACTGATGTTTGAAAATATCAGCACATTTTATCATTGAATTCTTTAATTTACAAAGTTTTTCTTCAGGAACAGTTTCATCTATGACTGTACAAGCCTCTAAAAACTGAACACTATATCTTAGTAGTTCAGGTGTACTATCATCTCCTTTGCACAGAGAAAATACAGGATTATCTGGTTGAAGTACAGTAAAGATGAACTGAAAACCAAAATACATAAAAATTTGAAAATTCGGTGCGAATAAGGACAAACCTCTTCCGTAACCATACTAGAAGATCTTACTAATGCATCTAAAAGTATTATGACTTCAAGCGAAACAATATATTTCTTCTCTGGATTATACAGGGCTTTCAAACACCAATTCATTAATTCATTGAATGTTCGCTTTTCAACTGAAACTTTTTGTAAATTAATCAAGTTTGCTATTAGTCGACAAGACTTCGGTACAAATATTTGATCATCTGGAGATATATGAAGGCAGCAATTATGAATCAAAAGTATCGCATCCTGTAAGAAAATAATAATAATAATAGTGCCTTTATTATTATAAATGAATTGTTTACTGTTGGATTTCCTATCAAAGGTTGTCTGAAATTGAGCGAATTTAAATCATCAAGAATTTTATTTATGTGAAATCTATCCCCTTCGGATCGTTTGATGAATACAGAAGATAATCTTGTTGTTAAATTTTTAAATAGTTCCTTATTATCGTTTGAAACTGCCATTCTGTTGGGAAATTTTGAACTTTTGATAGCTGTCAAGTTGATGGAAAAGTGAGGTTGACAACGATGGCCTTCAGGTTAAGCAACATGTGGATTATCTTAATTTTACGACTAATGGCCTCATGTTAATGAAAGTTCTGTATTGTTTTGAAAGCGCAGAATGATGAGTGAAGCTAGATTGCAACTCCTTTTCTCATTATCATTGCAAAGCATCAACTAGCTGTGGAAATTATGGGGAAATAAAGGCACAAGAAAGAAATATTTGCGAAGCTGTCAGATTGTTAGGTTGGTTGAATTGGAAACAGCTGTTGATGGGAGAAAACAGCTGTTCGACGGAAAATGTCGAACGGAATCGTAGAAAAGCGGCTATGAGGGAGCTCCTCTCTTTGGCTAATCAAAATCAGCGCCTCGTCAATCGTGCAGTCTCTCAGAGAAATTCGTGGGCTGTATTTCGCGTATCGCAAATTCTGTTGATGACCCAGGAGCGAGCGGTCCAAAATCTGTGACTGACATAAGTATTCCTTGTTTACAGACGCTCTTATTATGTAATTTAGGTTTCGGAGTTATGTAAGGTTGCTCGAAAATCGCGTGTTAATTGTTGGTGCTGTGCATTGTGTCAAAATATGTTTATTTGAGCGAAAGAGTGTTGTGTTATCTGCAAAATGGCGGACTTAGAGGCTGTGCTGGCCGATGTCAGCTACCTTATGGCTATGGAGAAGAGCAAATGCACTCCAGCTGCGAGAGCCAGCAAAAAAATTGTGCTACCTGATCCTAGGTGAGTCACAAGGTCGTTCACCTTTTTGTTGACAATTGACAGGTCATCCAGATCAAAGACTACCTACACCGGTCAACATGCTGCCCATATATCATATAGCTAATTAACAAACAAGCACTGGCAAGAATAACAACCTCTAGCGAAAGTGGAAACAGAATGTTTGGACACCTCTGGCATTTTGCAAATTTTGGAAGTTTGCAACACTGATTGTGATTTTAAGTTGTGAATAAATGAGTATGGAAATTTTGGCAGTTTGTTTACTGATTCTGATTCGAAGGCCTTAAGGAATTTCAAAAGCTTGCTCTAGATCCTTCATTTACACTTTGAATAAACCTGTGCCATGTTTATATTTGTGCAGGTGTGAGAAATCTACAGATAGGAATTGTACACAGATATCGCAATGAATTGAATAACACAACACTCCATGCGTTTCAGATTAGCAAATACTTTCATTGAAAATGTTGGTAGTAAAGTTGAAAATTAAGCGATAGATGATTATTTCAAACATCTGAGTCAATTGTTCCAAAATCGATTGAGTCAACAAAATGAAATTATGTATTAACATTTATTGAATTTTCTTTTTGTCGTAATAACATCTCGAGCTCTTTTCTCTTCAACGAAATTTGGTGCTCCAGTAATTCACACCTCAATTTATGCTCCTTTTCCTTTTGCTTCCTCTGCAATTCCATAGCTTCCATCCTCATTTCATGAGCCATTTTTTCCTTCTCAATATGCAACCTTCTCATTTCAAGAGCTATTATCTCCTTCTCAATACTTTTTTCCATTTTCATATACTCCATCTGAAATAATTAAAAAAGAGTAGAAAGAAACTTTAATTCATACATATTTTCAATTAAAGAAATGTCAATTATGATTATGAACTCACCCTTGTTATATTTTGCCAGTTTTCGTCTTGGTGTGTATTAACCTCATGTGACACACTATTTGTAACATCACCATCAAATCGGTTGTTCAAATCATCCACAATTGAGCAACTATCATCTAAATCCTCCACTTTTTCGATAAGCTGTAGAACTTGAAGAACTTCACTTTTTGTACAATCTGAACCTGTACAGTTACTCAAAGCATCCACACCTGAGATAATATCATCTAAAGATTCTACAGCCTCCACTGCTTCGATAAGCTGTACAACTCGAAGAAGTTCACTATCTGTACCATTCGAACCTCTACGGTTCTCTCTATAGTTCTTTTTCCTTCTTATCTTCATATTTTTATACTTTACTCGGAGGTCTCTTGCTGTCCTTACATAAGTATCTGACATGGTGTTGAATTCTTGCGCCAGTTTTGTCCAAGTTTTCTTCTTCAGTTCGTTGCTTGCGGCATCAGTTTTTGTGCTACCTAATATATCTGCGTACTTCTTCACCAATATCGTTAAAAGTTTGATTTCCTTTCCTGTGAAATTAGGTATTCTCGAGGGAATTTTTTTCGAAATAGGATCCATTCTGAATGAATGCAATAATGAAACACAAAAGATAACAAAACAAAACACTAAACAGTAATCGATAACAATAACATGCAAGTGTAAACCACAAAACTCAAAATGTAAACTGACAAGTAAAAATGAGGTTAGAATAGTCATCAACTAAAAAGGGTCACAGAGATTTGTTAATATTTTTCTATTTCTTACTTGATCTCAGCAAACAGGTTTTAACCATTTATTGCATTTGATCTGAGATCATGATGAAAGCTAGGATTCAAAATTCGATTCATCCTACGGAAATCGAAAATGTGGACAAAACATTAGCGCCAAACAGCAAATATATATCCGAACAATTTGGGAAATTGCAGACATAAATAAATAATTATTGTTGTTCTCTCTAACAAATTTACCACTTTGGCAGATTCGATTCAGGTACTGAAGTGTTTAAAGAAGGTATACAGAGCATCTCAGTTTTTCTCAGAAAATGTGAATGAGCTGTCATTAGCTGAATTCACATAGAGATTTACATCAATACCATTGTTTAAGTCCTTAAACAATGTCAATAGTTATATTTGTTGGGGGAATCTTTAAACAATATAGTATCTCTGAACCCTTTAGCGTCCACCATTATATAGAGATAGGAATATTCTATCCTATCTCTATCTTTAAACAATGCCTATAGTGAAAACGCAGCGCCCCATTTGAGAAGTGATGGTATGACGAAACAGCTATTATGTGGATGAAAATAAAATTAACGAAATTTGAAGTTTGTTTTATTTCTCAAGTTTAAGATTAATTTCAGCCAATTAAAGGCAGAAACAATCAAATGAATGTATAGGTATAATCCTATTAAACGATGTTTGTGCTGATAAATGATGATTCAACCTTCTGTAAATTTTCAAAATGGCTTCGGCCATAAAACTGTCTTTCAGAAGGAGAGGCCATTGCTAAAGTTGGTGTAGTTCTCAGTTTGGAAAATGGATTTTGATTTTGAATATGTTGAAATTGTTTTCGTGGGATATATTTAGAAAAATAAAATTCCAATTTCCCATTTCATTCTCAAGAAAAAAAGTCTCTTGCAAAATTTCGATACAGTGGATACATTTCTAGGAAAAATAAAAACTTACAAGCAGTTATGATCACTGTTCATTCCATTTCATCGTATACGTGTTCCGTAGAATGAATATTCTAAGATATTTTATGTCTATTACAGGAGATAAAGATGTTCTATAAATGTTTCTGAATGTTTAGTTACTAATTTTCAGAACAAAATTATATCCGTAATATTTTAATTTCACAAATAGAACTTTCTTTCGATTAATAAGCATAATTGACAAAACCAATTTTGAGAATAAAGAATATCTTAGGATGTTCATTCTATGGAACATACGATGAAATGGAATGAACAGTGATCATAACTGCGTGTAATTTTTTATTTTTTCTTAGAAAAGTATCGACTGTATCGAAATTTTGCAGGAGACTTTTTTTCTCCATAATTGAATGGAAAGCCTTAAGAGAATTTTATTTTTTGAAAATGTATCCCACGAAAACATTTTTTGAAGAAAAATCATAAGGGGTTGTTATTTTCAACCACTAATAATAAAGTTAGGGGATCAAAAAATTTTTAGAATAACATCTACTTATTGAATCTTATTATATGTATAGTTTTATGACTTAGTGTTTCTTAGAACTCCTAAAAAAATTTAAAATACGGCTGTATCTTGGAATGGAGGTCGATTTAAAAACAAAAATTATATGAACTACCCCTGCTTATTTTCATCGAGGAATCATCTGCCTAAGTTCCTCGCATTTGTTTACAGACATCCTTTCTATTTGCAATTGTTATTGCAAGCTCTATAGAAACGTGTAAAAGTTATAGGGTGTTCAAATTGAATAAAAAAAATCATAAGAAAATCTGATGAAATGTCAATTTGTATGATTAACATCATTAGATTCTATTTCCATCAGAAAAAAGTTAAGTATTATTTCAAAAATCCACATTTTCGAAAACACTTGGTAACTAGTCATAGATATTCTCGTGTAGTTTTCCTGAGGGGGGAATTATTACTGAAATTTTGTACACCAAATTCTACTTTTGGGCAATAATTCTATAAATTCTAAAAAAAATTCTCATGAATTCTACCAAATTCTAGAAAACTCCATTGAATTCTAGTAGGGTGTATACCAAAATTCTACACCGATTTTCTCCTTGAGTTTTCCCTATTAACATTTTCATGAAAATTTGGCCTCAGACACCGACATAAGTTCTTGTTTATCTGTGTTAAAAATAGGACTTTCCACTCAAAAGTGTCGAGCTTGGCCCACCCTGTACATAATTTTAAAACAGCGTAGTAAATTAGAAATCAGAAAATTGATAAACCCGCAGTACTACAATCTAACTTAGTTAATTATTTCTCTAGTTCTCGCCAGCTCACGATAAAAAATATCGCAAGAGGATGTGGTAGAGATATGGCAGCCTGTCGCGCTATCGTGAAAGCCGGTGCAAATTTTCTAATCGCCAATTTACCTACCAGAATCTACGTCAATGCTTGAAAAAACTTTGCACACTCGGGAAATCCTAATATTGATATAGATAAATTTAGAATACGATAGCGTGGGTCTTTCGCTCGGTCTTTCGTAACAGAAGAAATTTCTCAATCTTTCTGGCTGAGTTTGATCGATAGGAAGGTGGTATAACGTCGACAATTTGTTATTTTTTAGGTTGCGTTGACGTGCACATACACATTGCGAAAATTTCAGATCAAAGATAAAGGAGAGACAGATAGGAAACGCCCCTACAACTCTAGTACTAAAAGCCGACTACGTTTTTCGGTTAGTTGATTAATTCTGACACATATATGGCACTGAAAAGTATGAATTTTTCAATACAGAAAACTTATAAAGGGCGCCAAATTCGAATTAAATTATTCCTACTAGGGATGGAACGCATCGGCAATTTTTGGCCGGACCGGACCAGCAACATGGCCGGATCTTTGCGTGGATTGTAATCTCCCTCATCCCTAGAACTCACCTCAATAAATAGAAAAAGATTCTCGGAATTACTTACAAAATGAATACAAAAAAGGTCAGATCAAACAGACCTCACCGGTTGGTCAAAAGGAAACAATACATATTGATATTGAGGGGAGTACGATTAGTGTTAACGCTTTTGATAAATATTCTCCTCGACATTCTCAATTTTGAAAATGCAGAATGATTCGAATTTCACTGAAGAAGTCTTAGATAAAGAATAGCAATAATTTTCTTACATATCAGATACCGAATTATCGAAACATTAAAAATAAACCACAATTAGAAGATGGCATTCAAAAACAATGGAAATTTCAACGGGATAGTGTTCTCCATTTGTTTTTAAACGATCTGTAGGAAAATGCTCACCGCACATTCTATAACAGCTGCTGAGATCAATATCTCTTCGCCCGTAAAACAATATCCATTTGAGAGCACCGAAATTAAAAACCAATGAGAAACAGAGATACATGATACGAGTTTCAATACCTACATTACCATTTTCTCAGGTTCAGGATTGACCTTTTTATTATTCTGCAGTTCACCACCATACAATATGCGCCGTAAACCATTTTGAATTTCGAAAGATGCACACACAAAATAAATAAACACAAACATAATACGAAACGCAACTAAAATGAAGCGACGAAGAGGTTACCCACGTGCAATTATGGCAATGTTTTCAAATCGAGGGGTCTATCACTGGCAGTTTTTTGTACACTAAAATTCCAATTTGATAAATAATTCCACTAAATTCACAAAAATTCTTTTCAATTCCGCATAATTCCATTCAGTTCCTCACAATTCCGTAAAATTCCCCATAATTCCATTAAATTCCCCATAATTCCGTTAAATTCATCTTAATTCCGTTAAATTCTCTACAATTTCGTTCAATTCCTCACAATTCTGTTCAATTCTGCGCATTTTCAATTCCATTCAATGCTAACAGAATACCGTTCAATTCCATTGAAATTCCATTCAATTCTTCTCAATTCCAAACAATTCCGTTATAATTCCGTCAAATTCCATGCAATTCCATCAAATTCCATGCAATTTCATCTAATTCCGTGTAATTCATTCTCAATTCCAGCATTTTGTACACTAAAATTCTTCAGTGATAGACCCCTCGGGGTCTATCACTGGCAGTTTTTTGTACACTAAAATTCCAATTTGATAAATTCCACTAAATTCACAAAAATTCTTTTCAATTCCGCATAATTCCATTCAGTTCCTCACAATTCCGTGAAATTCCCCATAATTCCATTAAATTCCCCATAATTCCGTTAAATTCATCATAATTCCGTTAAATTCTCTACAATTCCTCACAATTCTGTTCAATTCTGCGCATTTTCAATTCCATTCAATGCTAACAGAATACCGCTCAATTCCATTGAAATTTCATTCAATTCTTCTCAATTCCAAACAATTCCGTTATAATGCCGTTAAATTCCATGCAATTCCATCAAATTCCATGCAATTCCATTTAATTCCGTGTAATTCATTCCCAATTCCAGCATTTTGTACACTAAAATTCCGCAGTGATAGACCCCTCGTTTCAAATGTTTTTGATTTGCTCAGAATGATCTCTACAATCTTTTATTCAACCCATTCTCCTGAATTTTAGTACTTAATCCTGACACATAGATGACGCTAACATCATCGTAGTCGCTCCGTTTCCTATCTTTCTCTCCTTAATCTTTGTTTCAGAGGAGTATCTCAAGAGTTGTTGACAAATAATGCTGGAATAGACGAGTACCGTAACAGTGGTAAACTGCTTGAAAAACACTGAAAATCACTTCCTTTCTCTATGCAATAATTCAACTTTTATTCGAAAGTTCAAAACTTAATGGCCTATCCTGAAAATATTAGATAACACGAAGGTCGGTGAGTATTTCAATACATTTATTATTCTTATGTTTTCACTATTCAACAATGGCTTTCAAATCACCCCCAACAACTTCGAGAGGTCATGTTTACCAGATTATAACATAAATAACTTTCCTCGACAATATCATAAGAATAAAAAATTTATTTAAATCTTCACAAGCCTTAGTGTCAACTAATGTTTCGAAGATATGCTTATTAAGTTTTAAGCTTTCGAATAATAGTATATTGATAGCTATCATTGACGAGGTTAAGTTTAGGATACTCGCCTACGACTCGTAGCCTACTACACTTCATTCACGACTATACTCATTATTTTTCACACCGCCTGGAGAAGACCAAAAGAACGTTCCTGTTCATTGGTACAAAAATGTATAACCACTTACCAACATAATTAAAATCACTTCCACCAAACCGGTTCAAGAAGAAAATCAAGAAATACCTGAGTGAAAATGTGTTCTATAAAGTTTTTAGCGCAAAGTTAACATTTTGACCGTAATGTATATTGTTCGTGATTGAGTATTGTCTTATACAAATTGTACATTTCAATTATTTTTAGAATTTTGTGACCGACCTTGTTAACTTGAAGGTAAATAAATAATATATGATATGCTATGATAATATGATATTAGGTACCTCCCTGTATATCCATTGAACGTTGACGAGACCAGCTCCGAACTACGAGTTGGATGTTTGTTGAGATTTAGGTCGATTAATATTGTTTCATAGCTAGAAAATAATGATAATGACGTTTATTTTGTGATTGTCAATTCACAAGATGAACACTGAACCTTTATATTTGCCAATTGTGATCATGGCTCCGGTTGGTCGTCTTCAAAAGTGCTGCGCCTGCCTATTGATTAAAAGTTTGCACGAAATTATCACGGCGTGAGCTGGACGAGCTTTAGGTTGTCTTATTTTTCATTGATTATTCTCAAAATGAAGTAGCTTCATCTCACCCCCTTTTCTCTTTCATCCTACGGCGTCGAGGGTTGTTAATTGCAATTTTAATCGTGTTTTTCACGAATTACCATACGCCGGAGTTAATTGGATTGAGTGTCCCGATTGACATGCAAAAATAATCTACGAAATAATCAACTTCACGATGTGTGGAAAACCCCGTTTTAATCTGGTAAGATGGTGGGCAGAAGGTCAGAAAACTCTGTTATTTCGCACCTCAATTAATGGTTGTTTACGATATAAGTGCAGTATTTTTCCACGAGTTGAAAATTCGTCGATTTCTATTGATATTCTGTACGTATTTTAACACACATTTTTTTACGCATGCCTTAAAACTCTCAACTTGTTGGAAGTAATGTTTTGGGAAAAAATGCCATTTGAACTACCAAATTCTGAACGCTTGCAGATAGCAGATATCGAATCGAAAGTATTTTTTACTGATTCAGCTACCTCGAAAACCTATTAAAACATACTAAATTCACCAAAGTCCGTCATTCTTTTCAAATAAATTCAGTTTGAAAATTTTGCATTTTCCTTTTCGAGTTGCGTTTGAGAGCGTTTGCGTGATGCAGTTCGCTACGAATCCATGAAATATCAACGTCAAGCGATTCATTAGACGGAGCTCAACAATTTTCGGTAATAAACATTTCTGTAGGTCCTACAGAATTTTTGCAAAATGCTGAAATATAGCTTTTTAGGGGGGGAGGTCAAACCCTTAGCTATATTTCGTCCATAATTTCAAAATTTAGATGATCATTTTACGTGCTTATATTGAAGAGGACTGCAGACTGAAGAAGAATATGCTATTCATTTTTGATTCTCGCTGTTAAAACGGAAATTATGAAAGTTTGAAATATCCAGTTTTGAAAAAACTTCCATTTGAACAGCGAAATTCTAAACCCTTGCCGGTATCGATTCGAAAGTATTCTTTTCTGATCCAGCTACCTCGAAAACCTATGAAAACATACCAAATTCACTAAAGTCCGTGATCCTTTTGAAATGAATTAATTCAGTTTAAATATTTTGCATTTTTAATTTTAGAGTTGTGTTCGAGAGCGCCTACGTAATACAGTTCTCTTCGGATCGATGAATTTTCAATGTCAATCGATTCATTAGACCGAGCTTAAAAATTATCGGTGCTAACCGTTTCTGTAGATGTCACAGAATTTTCGCAAAATTCTGAATTACATCGTTTTAGGGGGGTCAACCCCTTAGCCATTTTTCTTCTAAAATTTCAAAACTTTAGATGATCATTTTATGTGTTTATATTGAAGGGGATTACAAACTTGAAAATAATATGCAATTCATTTCTCATTCCGGCTGTTAAAACGGAAATTAGGAAAGTTTGAAATATCGGGTTTTGGAAAAAATGCCATTTGAACGGTGAAATTCTAAACGCTTGCAGATATCGATTCGACAGTATTTTTTTCTGATCCAGCTACCCTGAAAACCTATAAAAACATACCAAATTCACTATAGTCCGTCATACTTTTCAAAGGAATTCAGTTTATAGATTTTGCATTTTTCATTTTCGAGTTGCGTTGGAGAGCGCCTACGTAATGCAGTACGCTTCGGATCCATGAATTTTCAACTTCATTCGATTCATTAGAGCGAGCTTAACAATTATCGGCGAGTACCGCTTTTGTGAATCCTACAGAGTTTTTGCAAAATGCTGAAATATAGCGTTTTAGGGGAGGGTCAACCCCTCAGCCATTTTTCCTCCAAAATTTCAAAATTTTGGATGATCATTTTACGTGCTTATATTGAAGAGAACTACAGACTGAAAAATTTTTCATTCTGGCTGTTAAAACGGAAATTAGGAAAGTTTGAAATATCGAGTTTTGGAAAAAAATGCCATTTGAACGGTGAAATTCTAAACGCTTGCAGATTCGATCCGAAAGTATTTTTTTCTGATTCAGCTACCTCGAAAACCTATAAAAACATATCAAATTCAATAAAGTCAGCCATACTTTTCAAATAAATCCAGATTATAGATTATGTTTGGTTTGGATCGAACATAAAGATTTGATTTTGATCAATTTTGATCACTTATCGATTAGTTCTGAGTAAATATTGTGTTCAACTATCAAAAATGTCTGGAATTGATTGTATTCTTAGGACATTTGATAACCCAATACATTTCTAGAAACCAGAAATAAAGCTGCTACTAGACGCTCAGGGCCCAATTCGATGTCGATCATTCATACATGGGCTATAAAAACGAGTAAAAATATATTCAATTGCGTCTCCGGAAAAGCTTCTGACTTTTCATCGAGGCATTTCTAGTATTCCTCTTAAAGCTTTTCTGGTGTCTCCCTCTAAAAACATCCCCTATATTAACCTCCCAGCAAGTTATTCCGTTTCAGACAGAAAATTTTCGTTACATCCCTTCTGTAAACGGAGGAATAATATTTCAGGGTGATTCGGCCTTCACCCCTACATCTTGAAGATACTACCACCTAAGCGGAAAGCCCGATAAAAGGTTTCTCTCGAAAGTGTAGGCGTAGGCAAAATTATTCGATTTTATAGGAAGCGAACCATTCAAAGTGGGGTGATAAAAACGTGAAATGAAAGGAAAAATTGTGGATCTCTTGTATGATCGGGTGTTACTTTCGTAAGAAGATAAAATTAATATTCTGGTGGGAAAAAACGAACACAGAAGGATTTTGTGGGGGCTGTTTCTATCCTTCTCCTGAAAAGATTAGAAAAATCGGAAATAAGTACAATGTGAGAACAGCATTCAAGACTCGAGATACTATCAGGGTTAATCTAACTAAAGTAAAACGTGATAATGAAAATCAATTCACCAAAAATATATTTTTATCCACGACTATTGTAAAATCCGTCCATTGTACGTCTCTGTGCTCGGCCATAATAATACCCATTAATCACAAGGGAATAATGAGATATTAATCACTGCTGTCAGATGCTTCATAGATTTAACTTTGATATAATATTCCTCAAATTTGTATTTCTTCAGTATTCTGAAGTACTCCAACTAACAAATATGGGTACACCTTGTCAATCCAGGGCCAAATCTACTTTTAATATATCAATTAAAGCATTTTTTATTACAAAATATACAATGAACAGTTCTCCAAAAATTTCTCATGCTTATGTCAACTTGACTTTTTTCACGCTAGTCATTGAAAGGTCTTGTCGCGGTCGCTAAATGTCCAAATCTTCAACAGACGTGGATAAAGTACAGTATGCTACTCGCGTATAATGGCTGTTATTCACTCGGTGATTTGGGCCACGATCCGTAGGCGAGTGGCCTTAACTTCACCTCGTGATTGATAGCTATCATAATACGTTCGTTGCATAATATACTATTATACATGATTCACCTTGTTAGTCTGATAGAGCCTATATTGAAAAAATTAAACGTCCTCTCAAAGTTTGAATCAAAGAATTCAAGAAATTCTGGGGCAGGTGCTTTTGAGCGCTCGTTCATTGGTGGAGCAATCAGGCTCTTTCTTCAACTTTATGTATAGGACTTGAGATTGATACTAACTAAATGCGAAATCTCAGCACAATCGAAATAATAATAAATAATGGAAATTATTCAAGAACTGAAATATGTGAAAACTTGCAATCCTCTTGAAATTTTGTATGAGTTTGTCATTTCTATTGGTTTTGTTTTGTTTGAGATATTGAGGAACAAAAATTTTGATTGGCCATATTTTATGGAAGACTCTGTACGATTTGGCTGGTTAACGAACTTACTGAGGCATTTGGGACAATCCCTTCGAAAGTTATCGTGCTAAAGGACGGACGGACGGACGAATTCGTCATCAGGGAGTCGATGCTAGAGACCATTTTCGGCTCAAAATTAGAAAACTGTCAAAAAGGACAGATATTTTCTAAGAAAGTGAGATAGAATGGCGCGATGGAGGGCTCTTCACTGGGCACGCGAGGGCCCTCAAAATGGTTAAGGATGCTCACGCTCCCCTTCTCCAAAGAGGTGACCGCGCGGGCACTAAGTTCTACTTCGACGAACCCTACAGGGTAATTGTTCCTGACAGAGACCTATGGTCTTCATCAAACAGGCTTCTTAGTCCAGAGGGTCCCACCTGGTTCACTGATGGCTCTGTCACAGCAACAGGGTCTGGGGCCGGAATCGTGGGTCCTCACTTCAATCAGGCTATACCTCTGGGGAAGGACTGTTCCATTGTGCAGGCTGAGCTATTTGCGGTTCTTGCATGCGCACTAGAAAATATTCGCGGGGGATACTCTGGCCAGCACATTTATATATGTTGCGACAGCCAGGGAACTCTGAAATCTCTATCCGATGTCAGAGTTGATTCTCTTTTGGTAGAAGAATGCAGGAAAGCTCTGCGTGGGCTGGGCTCTGATAACTTTCTGAAAGTAATCTGGTGTCCGGCTCATGCGGATATACCTGGTAACGTCAAGGCAGATGAACTGGCTAGGCGGGGAGCCGGATTAGCATTTGTTGGTCCGGAGCCTTCGCTGCCAATCTGTCGCACATCTGTCAGAAGTTTCTTCAGGAACTGGCTGAACAGGGAATTTTCCTCGGAATGGAGCGCAGGGGTGGGCCTAAGGTGGTCGAGGATTCTCATTGAGAGACCGTCCTCACGATCTGAGGTCAATAGGCTTCTGTTGCTGGAGAGGAAACAACTCGGTCTGGTGACTGGTGCATTGACTGGTCACCTGTTTAACAAGCATTTGAAGAGAATGGGATTGACGAGCTGCTCCCTATGCCGGTGGTGCAGGAGTACTGATGAAACGGTTGAGCATATTCTGTTCAACTGTGGAAACCTTACTGAATTAAGGTCAACACACCTAGGAAATCCAACACCTTCTATTCCTATGGTGAGAGGGACCACTCCTGGCAGGCTCGCGACATTTCTGTCTTCGTGTCTGAGGAGCTGAGTCTCTATAGAACGATGCGGGTGAACAATGGGCCACTAGGCCTCAGTTCGGCCGGTGAGGCACCGCACAGAGAAGAAGAAGAAAGAGATAGAAATTGAAATAGTTTTTTATCGACTATTTCCCTCGTCTTAATTTCTACAAATGAGAAACGCGCAATTTTGAATTAAAAATGGTATCTAGATGGAAAAAATGTTTGCAGCAGCTGTCAGCAATTTTTTCGAGGTTACCCGCTTCAAAACTTCTTTGCTTTGATCTTCTTTTTTTCGTATGAAGCGCTCATCCAACTTGCAATACCTAGAAGTTCATCTACTTTTATTCCTCTTATTATTCTCCAGGTGACCATATCGTTCGCTTAGTTTTCAATTTATGCCCAACTTAATACTTTGGCATCGGCGGAAAGTTGAAATTGCAAAGCAATAATTATGAAACATTATCTGCGGCATCTTCCTTAGATACCGTGGCATTTCCAGAAACTCCAGGAATATTAATAAATCAGCTTTTCAAAGTTATTTGAGGTTCTTCTTGATGTAAGAGATTTTCACCCTTGGAAACTTCTGGATGCTTCTCTGAAGGCTTTTTTGAGACTCTTGGCCAATTCTTGGTGAAAGACTTTATTTCGTCAGCAAATTTAGAAAAGAGCAACTGTAACAGAGATGCAAAGTTGCTGAATTCGATAATTAATATTTAATTTTCCCCATTCATCGAAGATGAGGTAGAAGTTAGAATAAAGGGTGTTTTTTCTGTGACGGGAAAAAAATGTGACATTTTATATCTCTTGACAGGTCATAAAATATGACTTTTTACGAAATTTCTTTTTTCCCTGTCAAAAAAATGATTCTCTATGTAGCCGGGAAAAAAGTAATTTCGTGGTGGAGGTTATGTGTCTTGCACTATTAAATGGTCGTTTTTCCTGTCACAGAAAAAAATAGTGTATTATACACGGGAAAAATATTAGATTTTAGCTCTCGGTTTTTTGTCTCCCTCCGCTTCGCGTCGGGAAACAATATAACCTCGAGCTAAAATCTCATACTTTTTTCCCTTGTATAATAAATAACTAAATTTGTTCTGCATGAAGGGCTTCAATGGTTGTGCATGGTTTGACAGTTGATAATGCCAAACTGTGTTGACATTTCTGTTTCGCAAAGTTTGGCAAATCATTATGAATCACTCGCTCACCAATTCTGTTGAAGTATCGATTAAATCACGAGCATTTTCGGTACTTATTTGAACTATTCTGAATCTTTTTTCAGTTTTTTCATCGTTCTGATCAGCATTCGCCAGTCGTCAGGAAAAAAACTTTGGGATCTTAACTCAGTGTGATAGCCTAATGCGATTCAAATCAATCAATATTACTATCGAGGCTCATCAGTATGTAGAGAAGCCTCAAGAGTTGCTCTGAATTATACGAGGCATTCTAGGATCTATACTGAGATGTGGCACATCGTTTCAGGCGTTATTTGACTAATGCTGAAACAAACGCCATCTCTGAAGACTCTTGTGAACAAACTACCTCCATAGAATGAACCTTGACCGAAGTAGCGAGATGTTTATCCTCTGCCATATCGAACTGAGGCGTACTCTGCAGTTCCCGGATTTAAAGGGCCCACTCACTAAGAGGGAAGCGCGAAGACTTGAATGCGCGTTGTACGGGGTACAGTTAAAACAGTGTGTGTATGGCGTAAATTTGGAATGCGCAATCATCTCCGTCGTGTGGCATGTGCATTCTTCACCGTACGTGGAAGAATGACCAAAAACGACTGTGTATGGGCAACAAGTCTCTGCACGTTTCATATGTTTAGCAACACAGTGTCGGGTTCCATATTTATACCTTGGACATTTTTTCCTTAATAACAACACACGCCACTGCCATTAACATCAGATCTTTTTTCGACGTCATCTCACGCTTGTCGCACATCCAACCAACACGCAAAAGTGTATGTGTGTGGGAAATATGAATGCACACGTTTCAGTGACGGCTCGTGCCCTCCAGATGTGGGTCGGCCAGACAAAAAAAAAATATATTAATAGCAATGATTTTTTTATTCGCGATTGTGAACCGTTAATTTTTTTCCGCCATCACAGCCGCGTCGTCATTGGTTTGTCCTAATAATTTAATCAATATATTAAAATGATTGAAATTGTCTAAGTTACCTATTGAAAATATCATTCGCGGTTTAAATTTTACTAACATCGAAAAATCCTCAAAAATCGTTCCGATGTTTCACCGTCTCGTCAACATTTGACAGAAACGTCTAATATCTATTATCTCGTTTATTCCCGAGAAGAGTATGTTGCACTGTCTATTTCCTCATCTCATAAATTCATTCCCTCACCGAATCAATTGAAACACTCTGTATGGTTCTTGACAAACCAAAAAATACTGAGGACGCCGAAGAATGAAATCTTCGTCTGAAGTCGAGGCGATTTAACGAGCTCCTTGAAATTCTCATAAATGTCTCTTGTGTCAATAAAAAAAGGATCATATTCAATAGATATTTCATAATTTTACAATTTTCCCTAACCTTATCGTTGAAACTTTTTATTAAGTTTGGGATAAGCACTCGAGCACTGTCCGAACAAATCAAAATATTTTGTTTTCCGACTCACCAAGTCGCTGCTACTTGACACAATAACCTCCCTTACATGTGCTCGATATTTCAAATTTAACAATCAAATAAATTCGTAATGAACTTACGGAAATAGCCAAAGAATTTGAATTAAACGTGGGCACTTTGTCTCCAAACTGTCAACTTACCCCTTAGGAATACTAACTAATGAATAACCCTATTCAATTCCTTATACATATGCGAAGATCGCGAAATGCGCTGCTAGATGAATTCCCTCTTCTCTGGTACGGCCTGCCGACCTAGCCGCGTATTCTAGACCTTTTGAAATCGCGATGTTCCTAAAGTTAATAATATATTGATGATATTTCATGATCAAAAAATCAATAACTACTATCGAACGGTAAGAAACCGATCTTTCCTGAAATAGTTATAATTAACTATTCATTTAATCAGCGAATAATTGGAAAGAACTGTGAAAATTAGCAACTTCTGCTTCGCAGGGTAGGCCTGCCGACCGTGACTATTGGGAAGCGACCTACTATCGATGCGTTGTACCGTTCTACTGAGTGGCCGTATTCTGGACGTATGTCGTAGTATCGCTTCATTTACGTACTGCTAGTACGGCCGAGGGCTGTGGGCCGACCTTGGTGTCACAATTGTAACATTTGTGTTACATTTCAGATCCACTGTTATGGTGTACCGTACAATTCTAAAATTATCAGTTTTCGGTGATGTTACGAAATGTTACCATTTATAATTTTGGTTTGTTACAATTTATTGAAGGGCAAGAACAACGCTGGATGCTTTGGAAATATAATATTAGGTGTCAGGTGAGCCGGAAAGAAAATGTTGGGCATAATAAGTTATAATTTCCTGTTCCGAGTGGAAATATTAAATATCCAGGCAATTTGAATATCGAAATCGATCATTCAGAATAAGTTTGAATGAATTGAATATCTAGAATTATTTTCTATATCCCGATTATTTTTGGGTCGGCCCGGCCGACCCTGCCGACCCCGACGAGCCGTCACTGACACGTTTGCGTTACAGCAAACGTGCAGATACTTAACTGCGCATTCTTCCTTCTTAGTGAGTGGGCCCCTTTACACCTTTAGACGACTACATGGAAACACTCGGGTTCGCTGCGTCGTTCAAGGTCAAGCTATGGAAGGAGATTGTTCGTAAAGGTCTCAAGAGATGGCGTTGGTTTCGGTATTAGTCAAATAATACCCGGAACGATGTGAATAATTTAGTATAGATCCTTGAATGCCTCTTATCGTTCAGAGGTACATTTTATACTGATGAGAGTTACGAGCCTGATGAGGCGAAATAGCTATCTATGGATGCTCTGTTAGATATCACTTCTCTGTATTTACTTTGAACAAGGACGAGATTAGCTCCGTAGAATGAGTCTAATATTGATTTATTCAATTATATTCTGCTTTCATTGATTAATAATAATAATAATATAAAAATAATGAAAGCAGAGAATCATATTAATCGATTGAAATCAACCAATATTAAACTCATACTACGGAGATAATCTCGTCCTCATTCAAGACAAAATGCATGGAAGTAGTATCAAACAGACCACCCCTGGATGGTCATTTCGTTCTTATTAGGACTCATCAGCACAGGATAGCTCGAATGATACAAGGTATTTCTTGTTTCTTCTTTAAGGTATATACAGGGTGTTCATCATAAACTGGACAAACATATATTTTCGTGTAGAGGACATCGGGAGAATCATTTTTGACTTATACAATATATCCCGTTTTCGAGCATAAGCGAGATACAGGGTGTCAAACGTCATTTTTGAGCAAGATTCTTATGAGTGTGGTCAGTTATGTATAACACTTGGTGTAACGGTTTTTGGTCAAATCTCAGTATTTTTGGGTCCTCTATCCAGAAAAGTTGACGAACTATTGAAATATTGAAAATAAAATTGTTTTGGGTTCTAGAATCAAAATGATTAAATTATTGGCATGTCTAAACATTTTAGTTGAATTTAAACGAAAAAAATCAGTGAAACTTAGTTGGCACTGTTCTAAGGATATTAATATTCGTTGCCAGGTAACGGTAGTCTGTAGTTCATAGAGTTTGACTACTGGCTAAATTATATTCACTGAAATTAAAATACCAGTCCAACTCTATGAACTACGAACTACTGTTGCCTGGCAACGAATATTAATATCCTTAGAACAGTGCCATTTCCCTATTTAATACCTACGTCGGTTCGAGTCCCAACTAAGTTTCACTGATTTTTTTCGTTTAAATTCATCTAAAATGTTTAGACATGCCAATAATTTAATCATTTTGATTCTAGAACCCAAAACAATTTTATTTTCAATATTTCAGAGGTCCGAACGAAACATTTGAATGACTATAGTAACGAAACCGTTCGATATTTTACGATTCTGTTTTCATATTCGTCATTGATAATTCAAGAAGTACAATTGTACAAAATTTCATCCATTCGAGTTAAATTTTTTCATCGCTGTACACATGTAAAAAAAATTTGTGTTCGATTTTTGAAAAAATTTTTTCACAGAAAGTCTTAGAAAATTGTGTTCATTCAGAAAACAAAAGTCAATTTGACAACCGCAAAAAAAAAAATTTGGAACATTGCAGGTTTTCCGCCATTTTGTAAATTTTTTTCGGAGTTCGTCAGCTTTTCTGGATAGAGGACCCAAAAATACTGAGATTTGACCAAAAACCGTTACACCAAGTGTTATACATAACTGACCACACTCATAAGAATCTTGCTCAAAAATGACGTTTGACACCCTGTATCTCGCTTATGCTTCGAAAACGGGATATATTGTATAAGGCAAAAATGATTCTCCCGATGTCCTCTACACGAAAATATGTTTGTCCAGTTTATGATGACACACCCTGTATATCGAAGGTGATATCTCCAGTTCCATACGAACAACCTTCTTCCATAGCATGAACCTTGATCGAAGTAGCGAGATATTTACCATTTGTCGCATTGACTGAAGCGTTCTTGCAGTTTGCAAATTTTACTTCTTCAGTCCACGACGCAGAGCGAGGACAAGAATAACCTCGAAGTAGGTATGAGTTTAATATTGGTTGTTTTCGATTAATATTATTCTTTGCTTTCATTATTTTTATATTCATGGCGATGTTACGCGGTAAACCTCCTCTCATTATTTACTACGGTGTCAACTGACGTTACCCTGAGCGCACTGCGTCGTGGACTGAAGACGTAAAATTTCCGAAATGCAAGTACGCTTCGGTCAATGTGACAAATGGTAAACATCTCGCTACTTCGTTCAAGGTTCATGTTATGGAAGAAGGTTTTCGTATGGAACTAGAGATGGCGCCTACGGTATATTTATACCTTAAAGAAGGTACCATTCCGCTTTAAGTTCCAAGAAATACCTTGTATAATTCAGAGCTATCCTGTGCTGATGAGTCCTTATAAGGACGAAATGGCCACCCATAGGTGCTCTGTTTGATACCACTTGCATTTTGTCTTGAACGAGGACGAGATTAGCTCCGAAGTATGAGTTTAATATTGGTTGATTTCAATCGATTAATATTATTCTCTGCTTTCATTATTACGCGTTAAACCTCTTAGTATTCTTAATAATAATAATGTTTATTTCAATGAATGTTCCGTCATCAAGAATTTCACTTCACCAGCGTCCATTCCTCTTCAATTAGAAGCATGTCTATAAACAGGTACACCGCAATCCACTCCTGAATCCATTCAATTTCTCCTGGCTGCATTTTCTCCCATACCTATCGTCTCATCGAGGGAAATGGAATTAGATGAGTAACTTTAAACCGCTTCCTTCTATGGCCTGACGTAGCTAAATCGGGCAATCGATAGCCACTAATGGCCGTCTATTAAACGGACAGCAGGGGTAATGTTCGCCTGCTTTTGGATAACTTTCTTGATTAAATTGAGATGTAACCGAGTCTAATCGAGTGTGACCGTTCGCAGGAAGAAATAATGCGGATTTCCAGTGTGTCGATGTAACGATATGGTTGACATTTATCTCATTGTACTAATCAGTTTGGGTTTTTTCAGGGAAATCATTAGTTTTTCCAAGAATAAAGAAAGTATATACACAATGTGATCAAAGAATAATCCAGTGGAACTTCCCTATAACGAAAGCGCTAAATCCGCGAAAAAATTCGTTATAAAGAAATTTCGTTTTACAGAAAATTTGTTTCTATAGTCGGCAATGTCACTGATAAATTTAAGTTTATCGTTCAAACTTAAGCAGTTGATTGTAGACATTTTCGCTCAACTTTAACACTAGCGTAATGGTAGGATTGAAACCAAACAGCCAGGGGTATATTCAAAACTGTTTCAGAAGGATCTCTCTGCCCGCCGTAATGATTTATTACTTACGTCCGGAAAATTTCGGAAAAAACCCACCCTTATACCTTCTTACCAATACCTATTCAAAGAGTGATGTTCTTTGAATATTTCGTTATAGAGAAAATTTACTTCGTTTTATAGGGTGTTTTCAACATGGAATTTGGATTCACAGAGGAATTCGTTATACAGATGTTCGTTATAGGGAAGTTCCACTGTATATACACAATGTGAACAAAGAATAATATTAATCGATTAAAATCAACCAATCTTATCTCATAATTCGGAGCTAATCTCGTCCTCGTTCAAAGTGAATACAAGGATATGGTATCAAACAGAGCACCCATGGTCCAATAGGACGAAATAGTTCGCTAACATTGTGTATGATTACATGGCGATGTAACCCGCGTTAAACCACTTTGTTCAATAAAAAAGTGTTTCAAATTGCGCAATATAGATGGCGCACTGAATTCGTTCGGGTATTTTGACATTTACGAAGTGAATTGAACTGAACAATTTTTGATAAGACAAAATACGAAAGTTGCAAAAAAAGAACTCGTAAAAAATTTTAACTGTTAGAATCTTTGGGGGGGCTGCAACCCCAAAGCTCCCTGCCCCCCCAGCTGCGCCAGTGAAACACGATATAACGACGCCGTCAAATTGTTGAGTTATTCTATGAAAATCAACGTTCTGTGAAAAGTATTTTTTAAAAAATTACATGAATTTTATGGTATCGTCTATGTGAAAGCACTATTGGTGGGTTGAAGATCAAAAGAGTGAAAAATACAGTCGTAGCGGTCGTTCACAGAAAATATAGATTTGATTAGTGAAAGTGTCTGTTCGACTTGGTGGGTCTACAACATTGCGTATTTTACACAAGGATTCAGCTCTGAAAGCATAAAAGGTTCAAAGAAGACATAAACTGAAGCCTATAGATCATTTAAAACGATTTTTCGAGACTGAAATTTCCTGGACGAACAATCTCCAGAAACGGGGTTGTTAATTGGTCACCAAGACCATCTGATTTGATACCGTAGGACTATTTTCTTTGGGGTTATGTGAAAAGCCAGGTCTATGAGAATAGTCCACTATCGATTTCTGAACTGAAGGATGAAATTATTTAGTGTCATTGGTGAGATAGAGCCTCAATGATGTCAAAATGTCATTGAAAAATGTTACAAAACAGTGGACGTTTACAGGGCTGCAAGAGCGGACCATTTGGTAGACCTTATAATTCGTACATTAATGTCATAACTGATACTTCAATCGCCAATAAATAGGTTTCGAAAATAAATGCCAACGTTATGTTTTATCTATTCTTAAAAACACGCAATTCGAAACACCCTTTAAGGTGTTTTTCCTTCTCGGCTTTCTCATCAGGAGAAGGAGAAAGCAAAGAAGGAAAAACTTTGGCGGAATCTCCCAGGGATAGATCATTTCACTCAGTTCCTTCGGAACTTTGAAACAGCAACATCCGAGGCAACATCCAAAAGATATCTGGATCTTGGTAAAAAAAATTACACCTCCTCACTGGTTTTCTTACAGGACACTGTCGCCTCAGGAAGTACCTGTGTTGAGGACGGGCTTATAAGACACTGAGAGAGAGAATGCTTTGGCGGGAAACTTGTAAGAGTCAGGAACTAGCCTCGTTGAAGCCTTCACAGATATTGAATTTCATCAGATCTCTGGAACTGGAAGGCTTGCTGTAAAGGGTGCGGTTAGAACAGCTCTTTCACCCCTTTCTAAACTATAGGGTTATCCATTTTGCGGTTTCAAAAGTAAACGTTAATAAAACACATAAAAAATATTTTTATCATGATATTTCTTTTTTATTATGAAGTTTGAACGTTGAAATTTGTGTGAAACACTACATCATTTAAATGACAACCACCCGAATTGTTGCAAGCATCGATTCTTTTGAGGTAATTTTCGACCACATTTTGACACATATTGGGCGGTATCTCAGCCATAACTTGACGAACATTGGTTTTTAACTACTCAAGAGTTGAAGGTTTATCTGCATAAACACGGTCTTTCGCGTAGCCCCACAAAAAAAAGTCAAGCAGTGTCAACTCGCATGATCTTGGCGGCCAGTTGATATCGCCGTCCACCGCCGGTTGTTCAAGCACCCATTCGACGTATCCACGATGTTGATGTGAATGGTCGGCTAGCTTCAGTTGTTGTGTGAGCTGGATTTTATTTGGGTGTAGGTGTAGATCTTAATGCAAAATACGCCATAATGTGCCTTAAGACAGTCCTAATTCCTGAGAATGACGAGGAATCGACAGATTCGGGTCTTCGGCAACACTTTCACTTATAGTAGCCATATTTTCAGTGGTACGAGCAAAACGATGATGCACAGGGCTTACAATATCTGTAACCAATCCAGTCTCTTCAAATTTCTTCACAATTTTACGAATTGCTTGCGTAGTTGGACGATTATGTAAACCAAAATCTGCTCTTAAAGCACGATATGTGGCTGTGGCAGAATCGCCATTTTTGTATTAGGTTTTTACAATTTTCATGCGTTGTGCGATAGTCAAGCGATCCATTTTCATAAATGTCAGACTTTCAACTAAACAAAAAAATTTTTTTAAAAAACTTCGTTTGGCAGATATCGAATTCCAGCCGTATACTTTTGACACCGCGAAATGGATAACCCGTTATAACTATAACTAACACCCTTTAATTGCATATGGCAGTTCGACAAGAGTTCGATGAATTCTAAGTCAGGAGAGCAACTTTCGTCAAAGAGTGACCAAAGTTGCTCTTCTGAAGTTAAACAGTTAAAAGTAAAAAGCGTATTTTCTGACGACGGCTGGCGAATACTTTCCGAATCGTTGAACAAAAGAACGCCCACTTCAAACCACAGAGTTTTTCATCTCGGACATTCATTTGAACGATCAAAAAGTTTCGGGTAATGATTTAATTCAATTTGGCAACATCTGCCTACCCAATGAGGCCGAAAAATCAATCCATTCGAACTCCAATATCTATTCACTGCGTTTCCGATTGGATTCCTGATTCCATTTTCCGAGTACGGGGTTTCTTATGGAACAGGACAGAATGGAGGTAATCTCATTCATATCCCTATTCTGGATTGCATCTGGACAACACGGGAATATTGGCTTTTCGAATGGTTGGTCGCCCAGGGACTGGCATAGTTGCCATTTTCCGTTTCTGTTATGGGGATGAAATAATTAGAATCAGTAGAGGATGTACCGAAAGCTTTCTAGTTTTCAAACCATGATTTCGCAAAAGTAGATGACGTTTTTGATTATACAGGGTTAACAAATGCGAGGGACTCAGGGGGATGATTATTCGATGAAAATAAGCAGGGGTAGTTCATATAACTTTTTCGAAATCGACCCCCCTTACAGATACAGCCTTTGGAAGGCTATGACGAGTTGACTGTTTTTGATTCATCATAAAACTATACATAATATGATGAACTAAATAGATGTACTCACACAATATTTTTAATTTTATAACTTTATTATTAGGGGTTGAAAATAACAACCCCCTATGATTTCGATCAAAAATTATTTTCGAAGGATAGATTTTCGGAAAAAAAATTCTCTTTTGGTTTCCTATTGAATTCTGGAGAAAAAAGTCTCTTGCAATATTTCGATACAGTCTATACTCTCCTCGAAAAAATAAAAAATTACAAGCAGTTATGATCACTGTTCATTCCATTTCATCGTATAAGTGTTCATAGAATGAATATTCTTAAGATATTGTATGTCTCTGACAGGTGATAAATATGTTTTTCGAATTTTTGAAGGTTTAATTACTAATTTCGTTGTTAGAAAATTAAATCCGTAATACTGATGGACAAAATTAGCGCACCACCTAAAATTTCGTTAAATTTTAACAATTGATATCTTCCCAATCTTCAGTCGGATTTAACTTTTTTTATTTCAATTGTAGCTCTGTTATTGTTAAATTTCCTCCATTAAACAGAAGTCCAAAAAATAGAACCTTCATGTTGTACAGGGCGTTTAAATAATGTCACGTTTTATAGTCAAATTTTAACTTCTTCTGTGGGCGATGCCAGGTTGCCGAGGCATATAAAAAACAATAAAGGTTTGTAGCCTGGTATCTTTGAGTATTTTGTTTTTTTACAAACCAATTTATCTTGAAGTCGTCCAGAGATATTCAACTTTTATCAAATCTTGTATTTTATGCATAGCCATGAATATCTTCGCAACCATTTGTCCGATTTGAATGTTTTTTTTTAGTTGTAGCTCTTTTATTGGCGAATATCATACTACAATGAGGTGTTCAAAAAAATAAATGCATCATGCTGTACAGGGCGTTAAATTTTCGGTTTTTTTATTACAGTATAACGTCTTCTGTGGGCAATACCACATATATGAGGCTTCTAAAAAAACTAACAATGATGCAGCCTGATGTTTCCTGAGTATTTGCTTTTTAAAAAGCAATTTAACTTGTACCATTCCAGAGATATTCACATTTTTATAACATCTTGCATTTCATATATATTGACCATGAATATTTTCAGTCGAGTGATACTGGGGTTTACAGTTGTCATAATTTTCTCTAATTCATAAAATTCATTAGAAATTAATAATTGTGTAAATTTCTAGAGTTTTCTTCACTTTCCATAAGTCTACGGAGACAACGGCCAAGAAAAATAAATAAGAATTAACTTCAACACAAAAATAAACGAAAAGAAATTAAGAAAAACAGAAAAATGTACGATGTTACGAAAATGTGAATAGCTTTGGAAGGGTACAAGTGAAATTGCTTTTCAAAAATGCAAAATACTCAGGAAACATCAGGCTGCATTACATGTATAGTTTTAAGAAGCCTAATATATCTGGTATTGCCCACAGAAGGCGTTAAACTGTAATGAAAAAAAACCCGAAAATTTAAACGCCCTGTGTACAGCATGATGCATTTATTTTTTTTTAACATCTATTGTAATATGATATTCGCCAATAAAAGAGCTACAACTGAAAAAAAAACATTCAAATCGGACAAATGGTTGCGAAGATATTCATGGCTAATGCATAAAATACAAGAGTTGATAAAAAGTTGAATATCTCTGGACGACTTCAAGATAAATGATTTTTAAAAAAACAAAATACTCAAGAGTGGTACTAGGCTACAAAGCTTTATTGTTTTTATTTGCCTCAGCAACCTGGCATTGCCACAGAAGACGTTAAAATTTGACTATAAAACATGACATTATTTAAACGCCCTGTACAACATGAAGGTTTCATTTTTTGGACTTCTGTTCAATAGAGGAAATTTGACAATAACAGAGCTACTATTGAAAGAAAAAAACGTTGAAATCCGACTAAAGATTGGGAAGATATCAATTGTAAAAATTTAACGAAATTTTAGGTGGGTGCGCTAATTTTGTCCATCAGTATATTTTAATTTCACAAATAGAACTTTCTTTCGATCAATAAGCTTAATTGACAAAACCAATTGTGAGTTTTTATTTTTCCTGAGAAAAGTATCGACTGTATCGAAATTTTGCAAAAGACTTTTTTCCACAATTGAATGGAAAATCATAAGATAATTTTACTTTATATAATCATAGAATTAATGTATGAAACATAATGGCTGGTATATAGAATATATGATTTGACGTGTTTCGTATGTTATCAAAGAAATGTTTATTGGTTTAAAATATAGTATTTGATGAATTATTGAGAAATAGTTTGCTACAAAGTCTCTTCGTTTTAAGAAACACAATAATATCTTTGTCTCTAAATCAAGGCATACTGTCACAATACAGGAAAAATAAATAGAATAACATTAACATAAAACACGCTGCAGGTCGCTGACGGTAAAAAAATTGAATAAAATGGTATTCAGAAGGAACATTCAGAATATAATGATCTTTTGAATGACACAATGAAAAATGTATGTTCTTGGAAAAAATTGATAGCGCCGCGACAACTGGTGTCTTAATTCTTTTCTCCGACTTTCACATAATAAAAAAATATTCTCCCCTTCTGGAGAAAAATTAGGTTACCAAAATGAGTGAATCACTGAAAATCACTGGGAATACCAACAATTTTCCCAAAAAAGTACCATACCCATCTAAAAAAATAACATGGACAAAGGCGCCAAAATGTGATAGTCCCAACACACGCACTTCACCCGTCCATGGTGTTAATTTCATCCCAAAACCTACAAACGTGTTTTTCACTGATCTCGCATCCGAAATCTTATTTGTCCAGGCATGATTGACAAGATAGGAATACCCATCGTCCAATGCTCGTCGAACGAATAGAAAAAGAGGCATTACGGCCCAATTTGCATCAGCTCGATGAATCTCGATGCCGACTACATGCCGCATCGCAAATGCGAGAGGAAAATGGATTTGGTGCCGAATTTAGGGTAATATGGCCACTTTTCGAAGTGGATTCCAACAGGGATCGATTTTCAATCGGTTTTACGCGGGATTGGGATGATCCAGAGAGTATTTGCGTTGTCATGAGGCTGCACTGCTAGAATATAATGGGATAACTGAATCTCTTTAGAGACGTAAATTTTGTTGTTGCCGTAAAACAAAGGATTGGCCATCAGTTACTTTTTAAACCAACGTTTATTGCTTATGTGACATTACTTATATCATTACATTCTGTCACAAAATTCAGCATATCATCTCCACTGAAGAAAATTTAGCTATATTATTTCTGAAAACAATGACAATTGGTGGGAATTTGCACGAAAATGTCTTACAAATTTGGTCGCAAGGAAAGACCAACACTGCCTGGTACACGCAAGTTCATTGCTGAAGTTCGTGAAACTGGTTTCATTGTTGATGCGCCAACATGTGTTTGATGCAGCCTATGAAGCGAAGCCATCACGCACAGTAATAACCGATTTATCGTTCCCTTGATGGTATTGATGTGAACAATGTTTGTTTTCAACAAGGTGGTCAACCAGACATTTGCGTTGAACGTTTGATGTACCTTTCCTAAGCCGAAACGGTGATATCAAGTCACACATGCGAGAGTTCATTTTCTGGATATTTTTCTATGGAAGGATATTTTTCAGCCCTTCGATTGCGGTGTGGTGAGGCGTTTTCATCCTGATAAATGAGAATATCTCCAGCGAATACACCTGTATTCCCTCCGATAAAAAATCTGGCTCATAATTAGAATCCTCCAGACAATCAGATAAATCTTTGATACGCTGTTCTCTAAAAATATGCGACGTGGGAGTTATGTCAATCGGTAGCTTGGCTCTTGGGAATTCAGTCCCTATGGAGTATGGGGCGTTTCTCGTTAGCTTCTAAAATGAACAATAACCCTGAAAACTTTCGACTTCACCTTAATGTTTTGCTACAGAAACAAACACATCAGTTGAATTCCATTCAATATATTATGTACTAGCTTTTACCCGCGACTTCGTCCGCCTACCGACCCTCTAAGTTAGGAAAGTGATCAAATACTAACTTGAAGTCTTTGTAACACTCAGTTAAAAAAAAACATCAAAACATTTCAGTAGTTATGGCGTCATGCGCTTCTTGACACGATCACGCTAGATTTCCGTGGGAATGAGGTATTTTCCCGCCGTAAAAAGTAGCCTGTGTCCGTGCCTAGGATCCTATCTTTATATTAACCAAGTCTTATAAAAATCCGCTCAGACGTTAAGGCCTGAATGAGGTAACTTTTAAAACAAACGATTAAATATCACTAACTTAATTAGTTTTCTGCCTACTGCCTACGCCCTAAGTACGATAGCATGAATATTAATAGCCCCTATCCTTTTCTAGGTTACTATCTATCACCTAACTAAATTTCATCAAAATCCGTTCAGCCGTTTAGGCATGATAGAGCAAAACTCCCAGCAAAAACCATAGAAAAATCACTAACTCAATTCAGTTTTCTGCCTACTTCCTACCCCCTAAGTACGATGACGTGATAATTTTGATCTTATATCCGTTTTTAGATTACCATCTATTACCTACTAAATTTCATCAAAATCTGTTCAGCCGTTTAGACGTGAAAGAGCAAAAGTCTCAACAAAAACGACTAAAAATCACTAACTCAATTTAGTTATCTCTACTGCTACCCCTAAGAACGATGGCGTGATTATTATAGCCTATGACCATTTCTAGGTTATCATCTATCACCATACCAAATTCATCAAAATCCGATCAGCTGTTTAGGCATGATAGAGCAAAACTCCCAGCAAAAACCATAAAAAAATCACTAATTCAATTCAGTTTTCTGCCTACTTCCTACGCCCTAAGTACGATGACGTGATCATTTTGATCTTATATCCGTTTTTAGGTAACCATCTATTACCTTACTAAATTTCATCAAAATCTGTTCAGCCGTTTAGACGTGAAAGAGCAAAAGTCCAAACAAAAACGACTAAACATCACTAACTCAATTTAGTTATCTGCCTACTGCCTACCCCCTAAGAACGATGGCGTGATTATTTATAGCCTATGACCATTTCTAGGTTATCATCTATCACCATACCAAATTTCATCAAAATCCGTTCAGCTGTTTAGGCATGATAGAGCAAAACTCCAGCAAAAACCATAAAAAAATCACTAATTCAATTCAGTTTTCTGCCTACTTCCTACGCCCTAAGTACGATGACGTGATCATTTTGATCTTATATCCGTTTTTAGGTAACCATCTATTACCTTACTAAATTTCATCAAAATCTGTTCAGCCGTTTAGACGTGACGTGAAAGAGCAAAAGTCCAAACAAAAACGACTAAAAATCACTAACTCAATTTAGTTATCTGCCTATGCTAGCCTCCCCCCTAAGAACGATGGCGTGATTATTTATAGCCTATGACCATTTCTAGGTTATCATCTATCACCATACCAATTTCATCAAAATCCGTTCAGCGTTTAGGCATGATAGAGCAAAACTCCCAGCAAAAACCATAAAAAAATCACTAACTCCATTCAGTTTTCTGCCTACTTCCCGCGCCCTAAGTACGATGACGTGATCATTTTGATCTTATATCCGTTTTTAGGTAACCATCTATTACCTTACTGAATTTCATCAAAATCTGTTCAGCCGTTTAGACGTGAGAGAGCAAAAGTCCCAACAAAAACGACTAAAAATCACTAACTCAATTTAGTTATCTGTCTACTGCCTACCCCCTAAGAACGATGGCGTGATTATTTATAGCCTATGACCATTTCTAGTTATCATCTATCACCATACCAAATTTCATCAAAATCCGTTCGGCCGTTTAGGCCTGAAAGAGTAACAGACAGACAGACAGACAGACAGACAGACAGACAGACAGAGTTACTTTCGCATTTATAATATTAGTATGGATGACCATTTCTAGGTTATCATCTATCACCATACCAAATTTCATCAAAATCCGTTCAGCCGTTTAGGCATGATAGAGCAAAACTCCCAGCAAAAACCATAAAAAAAATCACTAACTCCATTCAGTTTTCTGCCTACTTCCTACGCCCTAAGTACGATGACGTGATCATTTTGATCTTATATCCGTTTTTAGGTAACCATCTATTACCTTACTGAATTTCATCAAAATCTGTTCAGCCGTTTAGACGTGAGAGAGCAAAAGTCCCAACAAAAACGACTAAAAATCACTAACTCAATTTAGTTATCTGTCTACTGCCTTCCCCCTAAAAACGATGGCGTGATTATTTATAGCCTATGACCATTTCTAGGTTATCATCTATCACCATACCAAATTTCATCAAAATCCGTACGGCCGTTTAGGCCTGAAAGAGTAACAGACAGACAGACAGACAGACAGACAGAGTTACTTTCGCATTTATAATATTAGTATGGATTTATCATCTTCTTAAATGTTGATCATCTCATGTCTCGTCAGTCATTCACTAGTATTCCAACTCAACCTACGTCATCAACTCAAAGATGATCTGGGACTGACGGCACAAACTCAGTGCGGTAGGTAAGAAAAATAAGGTCTTTTTAATCTGGGTTCCCGGCCATTCGGGAATCAAAGGAAACGAAGAGGCCAATACCCTTGCCACAGAGGGCGCACGAATGTCACTCATTGGCCCAGAACCCTTCTGTGGTATAGGTAAATGTACCTATAAGAAGGAGTTTCTGGAGAAGGATAAAGCCGAAAAGGATGAAACTCTGGCGGAATCTCCCAGGGATGGATCATTCCACTAAGTTCCTGCGGAACTTTGAAACAGCAAGATCCAAAGATATCTTGATCTTGGTAAGAAAAAATTACACCTCCTCACAGACTTTCTTAAAGGACACTGTCGCCTCAGGATGCACCTGTTGAGGATGGGATTATCGGACACTGACGTGTATAGGTTCTGTGGGTAGGAGGAAGAAACCCTCATTCACCTAGTCACGGAATGCTTTGGCATTGCGATCCTAAAGAGAGAAACTTGCAAGAGTGAGGAACTAGCCCCGTTGAAATCTAGTTTCTGTGATATTGGATTTCATCAGAACAGCTCTGTAAGGGGGCACAATAGACCTTGAGGTCGCATTGAACTGTAATCTCTTTTTATACTAAAACTAAAAAAACTTATTCAAACTATGTATTCACTTTTTATGAATATTCGCCACAAAAGCGAGGTAAAATTTCTGAAAAGTAAAAAGAGAACGTTTTTCATTTCCGTAACTTTATAAATTCTTTTTCATTGAACTAATTCACACACTCCAAGCCCTTTAATGTCACCCAGTGGCATGTGCTACAAAACCAACATTCTACTTAGTACAGGCGACTAATCTGGACCTTAATTGGTCTAATTAAGCATTAACTGATTGATAACGAGGAGCAGCACGACTTTCATTCATTATCCTCATCTGTTGTGCGAGAGTTTGCCTAGTTTAAACGGAACGAATGAGATGAAATAATATCTTCTATACATCTGATACGTTGACGTCAAGAGTGGCATTGAAGTTTCCTATGAGGCATTCTTTTTAATTAGAAGCGTATCGCAGTTTTGACAAGTACCCACAGTTCGTTTGTGTGAAATTTCTCATTGTTTGTACAGGGGGTGCGTTAATACGATTTAGACTTTCAATAATTTTTTATTTATTTTTGGTGTCTGAAGAATAAACACTAAACATTCAGAAGAGCACCGACGTGAATCTAGAAACTTTAGTGCTCTTATTCGTAATGGGAAAAAGATTATGGGCGTTTCCAGAAAAATCATATTTGAATGATGGACCCTCAGAAAATTATGGCGGTTATACGTTTTTTCCGAATAATTCAGAATTTTTCAATTTGATTGAGCGTTTAACAGTAACGCAGGTATAATATAAACAATGAAAGCAGAGAATAATATTGATTGATTTGAAATCAACCGATTTTAAACCCATACTTCGGAACTAAACCCGCCAACGCACAAAGAACATGCATGGAGGTAGTATCAAACAGAGCATCCATAGATAGCTATTTCTCCCAATTTGGGGCTCCTCAGTATGGAGAAGCTCCATCTGAAAGACATTCTAGGTTCTCTTATTTGAAGAAAGTCGTCTGTCTCTGACAATAAAAGAAACAAAACGCCATCTCCTGGGATCCTTAGGAACACCTACCTCCGATGCATGAACCTTAACGAAGTCGCGATATTTTATCCGTTTTTCATACAGAATGGTGGTAGTCCATTGAAATGTTCAATACCAATTCAGAGCGGTAGGCAAAAATTTGTGGAAGTTACCATAATACAACCACAGAAAAGTCTATCGTAATATCGATAAAAATTATAAACTTCTCATGAAAATAGAAACCACTCTTTTTAATCAGAAATGTATCGCAATTTTGACAAAAAGGGTAAAAGTTATAGTGATTGACACCTTTAGGGCATGGATACTTTCAGTGGGCGAATTCGGTTCCTTATTTTACTGTAACACTATGGTTGGTATTACGGAACTATAGTTGAATGTTGCTATTTTGGTATTACCTTCAAACTTTCAATAAATATCGATTGAATATTCGAGGAGACACCAATTTCGTTGAAGTTACGTATTTGATATCATATATTACAGTGTTGCCGGCTCTTGGATTGCCGATTCTCAAAGCCATATTGCTAAGGCGAAATTCATAACCAACATGACTATAACAGTCGAAACAGAATACGGAATACCGTAGTCATATTGCTATGAATTTGGGAGATAGCCATATTGCTTGGATAACAAGATTCATAGCAATGTGCGAACAGAATCGCACCGATTGACATACTTCGATAGTAATTGACACCCAGTATGATAGTCATTGACATAATTTCATCTCACTTTTGCATCCATTTTGGTTATGATATCACCTGCTTTCTCTCACTCATATATTCTCATCATATGGGTCGATGAGACATTCATACTACTCGTAAAATAGAGAAATAGAGAAATAAAAAATTTAACAATTTATTTTATTCCATATAAACAAAGAAATAACAAAAAGGATTAGTGATCTTCACATATACATATACCGATGTAAAATATTGGTGCTATCTAAGGTTTTTAATCTGTCTCCCCATATTTCAGAATATTTTATTTCTATTTGAGTCGTCAGGTTATCATTCTGAAAACGGCATCATAAGATATTTGGCGCGAGATTTTGCAGTAGTGTCAATAAGTTAAGTGTATATGTTAAAGTTTACTTAAGGATAGCGACTGCACATAGTGGCCTTTGTTTTTCGATTTGTTTTGTTTCATATTCGTTATTCGTTTTCTATTGTATGGAAACTTCCATGGAATATTTAATATATGCTAGTAAACCTTCCATGATTTATATATTCACAGTGTCAATCACCATCAGGGTGTCCACAACTGAACCTCTGACCCTATGCCCCGAAAGATTTGGAACCCCATCAAAAAGCATAGGGAGATTTTTGAAATTACAAATCCATGGATTCGAGAATTTTTCTTAGAAATAATTAGTGAAAGAATTATGGTCTCATTGCAGTACCCTCCAATCACATATTATTAATTATTTCCTAATTTTCAAAAAGAGGAACGGCACAACCGTTTAGCCAAGTTGCTTTATAGATAATAAAAAGACCTTTCATTCGATGTATCACAACCCATAAATAATTACCCTTTGAAAAATAAAGAGTGTGTGCGCGCTGGGCTTAGGGTGTAAAAAATATCAAATTCGAAAAAGCATAGGATAAAGTACTGCTGAAATCGATAGACAAGAATTACTGACGACTTACGTTACTTTTTTGGCACGTTGTATTGATCATTCAACATTCTTCGTACCTAGGTAGTTCAATACTATTCAAATGAACCTGGTATGTCTGTATTCTACGATACAAATTGCCGACTTCTGTTTATAAATATAACTTAATCTGACAGATAAAATTACTTCAAATTGCTTCATTGTTATCAGAGAATAAGTATTCCTTTCTTCCAATAAAACGACGTCATATGAATTTCTCAGAAAATAATAATACTTTGATGTGGCATTAAAATCGCGATTTAAGACAATGTTGTGGAAAATATGACAAATAATCAGCCTCATTTTATTTAATTCCGAAGGAGTGAGACTTTCCGTGATGCTGGAAACTGAGCAATTCCTGTATGTTTAAGAATAGGTTTTTCTTCATGTGGTGGCATTTAGAGTAGACATAATTATTGCAGGGTGTCTGTTAACAAATGCAAGGGACTTTGGGAGATGATTCCTCGATAAAAATAAGCAGGGGTTGTTCATATGGGTTTTGGAAGGAGATGACGGGTTGACAGTTTTGAATTTTTTTACGGCTTCTTAAAAACAATGATCATAAAACCATACATAATATGAAGCACTATGTAGATGTTACTCACATAATTTTTTAGATCTCATAACTTTATTATGAGTTGGAAATAACAACTCCCTATGATTTTCGTTCAAAAATAGTTTTCGTGGGATAGATTTTCGAAAAAAAAATTCTCTTATGGTTTTCCATTCAGTTCTGGAGGCTCCTGTAAAATTTCAATATATTCGATACTTTTCTCGGAAAAAATAAAAACTTCCAAGCAGTCATGATCGCTGTTCACTCCATTTCATCGTATAAGTGTTCTATAGAATGAATATTTTAAGTAATTGTATGTCTATCATAGGAGATAAAGATGTTGTATAAATCTTTCTGAAGGTTTAATTACTAATTTCCGGTAGAAAATTATGTCCGTAATATTTTAATTCCACAAATAGAACTTTCTTTCTATTAATAAGCATAATTGACAAAACCAATTTTGAGCATAAACAATATCTTAGAATATTCATTCTATGGAACATACGATGAAATGGAATGAACAGTGATCATAACTGCTTGTAAGTTTTTATTTTTTCCGAGAAAAGTATCGACTGTATCGAAATTTGCAAGAGACTTTTTTCCTCAGAGTTTATTTTCAAAAAAAAGTTATGTGATCAAAAATAATCGTGTGAGTAACATCTACTATTGAATCATATTATGTATAGTTTTATGACCCAGTGTTTTTTAGGACTCTTGAAAAAAATTAAAAACTGTCAACTCATCATCGCCTTCCAAAGGATGTATCTTGGAGGGGGGTCGATTTCGAAAAAAAAAAATATTAACCACCCTGCTGATTTTCATCGAGGAATAATCTTTTTAAGTTCCTTGCATTTGTTTACAGATACCCTGTTATCATTTCCTATAGATTTAAACAGTGACTTTTAACTTAACCACTACGTTTCCATAAAAAATAAATCTTTTCGCTCATGCCGTTTATTTCCTCCATATCAACCGAACTCTACACGAAATTAATGCCCACAATTGTCCGATTTTTCCGCTCCAGAAAACTTTCAAGGCTTCCACCGTGGTCCTGAATCCCAACTTTTCTACTGACGATGCGAAAACAACAACACAACGACTCTAAATCCTCAGGACGTATCCTGCAGAATAAATCCGAGTTTCGCAATTTTAAAAGCCCGAAAACGGATCTGCCCTAGCTGAAAGATCTACCTTCTCGGCCATAAAAGTTTTATTTTTCATTTTATATACGCGTTCTTTTCATTTAGCGCACGTTCTAACTTTTTCCTTTGTATGCTGTTCCGTTTTATCATAGGCTATTTGCGGTGGTTTGTCGTTAGAATGAGGAAATTATTCTATTTAGGGATACCGTAGTTTAGAGGTAAAATTGTATGGGGTTTACTTAATGATTCATTATCTGGCACCAAGATGAATTAGGATGACTCAGTTTACTGGAAAGTTTCTGTGAGCGTCACTAAAACCTGTTGAAAGCAAATGTTTATTATTTTAGTCGAGATAGGGAAACCTTTCTCTTCAAGTGAACACCTTCATTCATTCTTTGAATTTATAATGAGCAAGGTTTAAAAGTTTGACGCTCACTTGGCGAAGAGGCGCGACAAGAGACGAAGCGTTATTTCGTCGAGGTCCGCACCCTTGGGCGAGGCGATGCGTCGAGCAGCCATCGGAAGAAATTCCCCCTATCTCTAGGCCGCAATAAATTTTTATTACCCTTTGACGCGCACAAGCCTCAAAGATCATTCACGCATCCAAACCATTTGATTCAATGCGAACTTCTCCGGCGGAAAACGACGCGTCCCTTCTGAACGCTTCGCTTCTTCCAAGTGCGCGTTTAATCTGTTCGCATCTAACGATTTGGCTCTTCCCTTCGCGTCGCCTAGATGAGCGAGTCTCCATTTGATTCAATGCTAACTTCTTCGGCGGAGTATCACGCTTCGTATTTCCGCCCAAGTGAGCGTCAACCTTAACCGCCCTTTTGCTGACTCCAAACATAGTCGTTTGGACTATGTAGCCCCAATGTGGTGAAACAGCTGTTTGTGGATGATTTTATCTCATTGTAACTCCTTTGAACATTGAAGAGACTAGCTCCGGAACATGTGGTTGATATTTGTTAATTTGTATCATTTATTGCCCTAGTGCTTTCAGTGTCAGTTCGCCTCAGATCAATGAAACAGATATAAATATAAAATATTTGTTTTTTTAGAAAATTGGACAGCTCAATATGAACAGAAGCCATGGCTCTCGGCCATATTCTGCAGAATAAATAGGAGTTTCGAAATTTTAAAAGCCCGAAAGATTCACATTCTCGCTCATAAAATTTTATTTTTCATTTTATGTACGCGTTCTTTTCATTCGGCGCATGTTCTAACGTTTCCCCAGTTCGCTAACAAATTCGTGATGATTTCACCTGTGATATCAGAAAGCTACATAAGCTGTCCCAAGCTGGGCTTCAGGTGATGGGGGACTAGTGACAGGGAACCGTCCGTATAAATGTCGTTTATATCGTATGGGGATGTACGCAGATGAGATTAGAAGCAGAAAGAAGAAACAGCTAAATTGAAGTTTCCAGAGTCGGCTGGCCAAAAACAATTCATAAAAAGAAACCGGTTCTGGATACCCAGGAAGGGGCTGGCCAAAGCTCCTTAAGAGGTTGTCGGTTTTCTCAACGCCATTGACAACATTCTTGGTAAATGGTTGCAAATGACTGCAACCAATTTCAGACGACAATTACAAGATTGTGCAATTTACAGAATCAAAATGTATGCAATCACCCCAAAAGTTGAAAGAGGAGGTTTCGGCGAACTCATCCCCATTCTGGTAGCAGAAGAGGCGTTCGGGCTTATCAGAAGATGATAGATGAATGATTCAAGGTGTTTCTTGGAACTTACTCGCTGTAAGTTCCAAGAAACACTTGTATCATTCAGAGCTATCCTGTGCTGATGAGTCCTAAAAAGGACGAAATGGCCATCCATAGTTGCTCTGTTTCTTACCAGTTGCTTTTTATATTTTGAAATAAAATCATATATTACCTATACTGAACGGAATTATTATTTATTTTCAAGACAAAGCAGGAATAACACTGCACAGTATACGCAAGTGTATTGCTAAATTTTCTGAAACTGGTTTCGTTATTGATGCGCCAATACGTGTTAGTGTGGCTTGTGGAGCGGAAGCGTCATTGGCCCATATTTCTTTCAAATTGAGGACGGTGCAACCATCACGGTCATTGAAAACAATGTTTGGTTTTCATAGAATCGTGCAACTTGCCACACATATCATGTCTCAGTGGCATGATGACCGCTTTATTACTGCTTTGGACAATTTTCTGTGAGGCGCTGTTAAAGACAAGTGTTATGCCGACAAACCAAGGATAATTGAGCATTTGAAGGCCAACATTCGTCATGCCAATTACGAGATACGACCCCATACACTCCAGAAATTGCTCTAAAAATGGCCCGATCGAACGGGTTATTTTGAGGCAAGAGGCGACAGCCATGTGAGAAAATAATATTCCATTTTGAACTAAAACAATTGTACTTCACATAAACGAAGTAAATTCAGCGGAATTTAAAACCGTTTTGTTGGTTTGCATTTTTCAGTCTACAAAATGGCGCACCTTTTCCATAATGAACAAAATAATCAGAAATCAAACTTTCTATACTATAGCCGAGTATAGCCTTCGAACTCCAAACTATGAGACCCCTTCACTTAATGTGATGACCTGTCGAAAGTTATATAAAAATCCAAAGTATTCTATTTGTTCCACAACATGGAAAGAGATTCTCCCGACAAACAACCCCCTACGAGTTCCCAGTAACCACTCGAATGGCTCATATCAGAAAAACAAAGGCGAAGATCGACGGGGAAAACTTCAGTCTTCCATTCAGTCGAGTCTGGGATGGATTCAGAAATTCTATCTAACGAAAACTAATTTAAACTTTTTCCCATTCCGCCGCCATTCTATCTGATTTTTCGTTTTCAACGAGCTCTCCAAGTTAGGTTTGGAACTATCGATTTTCGGGCATAACGGGTTCATTCAGATAATTATTTTTTATAACAATGTCATAATATGGTGAGAGGAAAAGTGTCTTTCACTCTTAAGTAAGTTATTATTATCAGAATTGGGGTCGTTGTGACAAGGTTAGCCTCCCGGGAACTGCGAACATGGTAGATATGTTGTTCTTTACCGTATAGAGCAAGAGCCCGTGAACCCCAGACCTTCGTTATTTTATAAAAGCTGAAAACTTGTCTTCGCATTCTCCCAACACAGGTAAGAACGATGGACCATTATGAAGTTGGGTTACCCTGGCTTTGGCAGGTAAACGGTATTAAAGGGGTGTAAAGACTGATCTAAATTCGTCAATTATAAAGTGTGATTTTTTGATATTACCTTCAGAATATCATAAAAATTCACGTCATTAATTGCCAGACACTTACTGTAGTTGCAACCTTGCCAGACACCCTTAATGTTCATTAAATTATATGTAATTCTACTAACGTTATAGTATAAAGGCTGATTTTTATATATAATACTTGGGTAATAATTAGATAATGTTTAGCTGCAGGTGCGAACGCGAGACAGTATATTATATGAGTGGGTGCTAGTGAGACGGCATGATTATATTGACTTATGCAAATGAATTTTTTGGTACAGATTTATACATATAACTAATCATTTAAGTGAATCTCAAAAATATCTGAAGAAAAGACATTCGATGCTACAACCAAATTAAATTGTTAATAGAATAATTTAAAATTTTTAACGAAATTCTATTTAGTTGTAGCATCGAATGTCTTTTTTTCAGATGTTTTTGAGATTCACTTAAATGATTAAATCTGTACCAAAAAATTTATTTGCACTCATATATACTGTCTCGCGCTCGCACCTGCAGCTAAACTACAAGCTTGTCTGGCAAAGGGTTGGCACTATCAAAATGTCTGGCTAATGAGGAAAAATTATCTTATTATTACCCAAGTATTATATATGAAAATCAGCTTTTGTACTATAACGTAACTAGAATTACATATAATTTAATGAACATTAAGGTGTCTGGCAAGGGGTTGCCACTATAGTAAGTGTCTGGCAATTAATGACGTGTATTTTAATGATATTCTGAAGGTTATATCAAAAAATCACACCTTATAATTTGATGAACTTAGATCAGTATTTTCCACCCCTTTAATACCGTTTACCTGCCAAAGCCAGGGTAACCCAAATTTCATAATGTTCCATCGTTCTTACCTGTGTTGGGAGCATGCGTAGACAAGTTTTCAGCTTTTATAAAATAACGAAGGTCTGGGGTTCACGGGCTCTTAGACTAGTACTCAAGCTTGGAAACCCAAGTGTTCAGTCGTGAATGTAGCCTGGCTCTTGGAGTAAATCATCCCGATTCTTGGCGCCACCTGCGGCCGCTGAATGAACCCGATCGGTAAACAAACATCACCATAATTAAGATTTTTCCCAAGCATCGAACTGTGCGCATTGATTCGAAAAGTGATCAAACTTGAGTTTTTGATAATTTAAAAAATTCATCTATCATCTTTTGATAAGCACCTATTTCAATTTCATCTGTTCTTGCATTTCGCAAATTTTTTACGTCAGTTCCACGACGCGGTGCGCTCTGGGTAACGTCAGTTGACACCGCAGAAAATAATAATAAGAGGTTTAACTCGTAACATCGCCACGAATATCAAAATAGTGAAAGCAGAGAATGATATTAATCGATTGAAATCGACAAATATTTAACTCATACTTTGAGCTTATCTCCTTGCATTTTGTCTTGAACGAGGACGAGATTAGCTCCGAAGTATGAGTTTAATATTTGACGATTTCAATCGACTAATGCGATTCTCTGCTTTCGCTATTTTGATGTTACGCGTTAAACCTCTTCTTATTATTTTCTACGGTGTCAAGTAACGTTACCCAGAGCGCACCGCGTCGTGGACTGAAGACGTAAAATTTGCGAAATGCAAGAACGCTTCGGTCAATGCGACAAATGATAAACATCTCGCTACTTCATTCAAGGTTCATGCTGTGGAAGTAGGTTTTCGTATGGAACTAGAGATGGCGTCTGTGGTATATTTATACCTTGAAGAAAATGCCATTTCGCTGTAAGTTCAAGAAAAAACCTTGTATCATTCAGAGCTATCCTGTGCTGATGGGTCCTGTTAAGGACGAAAAATGGCCATCTATAGGTGCTCTGTTTGATACTACTTCCTTGCATTTTGTCTTGAACGAGGACGAGATTAGCACAGAAGTATGAGTTTAATATTGGTTGATTTCAATCGATTGATGTTATTCTCTGCTTTCACTATTTTGATATTCATGGCGATGTTACGGGTTAAACCTCTTCTTATAAAAAGCAACCCTTTGAAGTTGCATGATAAACCATTCTTGCATCAGAAAATATTCAATTCTCTGAATAATTGAAGTCTCCATCCGGTTCCACATCGATACTTCTGAATACTGCGTATTTTCGACTTACATATCGTTTATTTGTTCTTTAGACAAAGCACCAGTGCCCAAAACCTCATTTATTTTCGCAATGGAAACCGACTCAAAGTTGTAAAAAGTGTTCAATTAGTCGAAAACAAACAGAATTTCTGAATTTACGGCAATAACTGGTCGATTTCTTCGCAAACATCATTAAATACAGGGATATTTGCTTTCCATCTCATTAGCGAGGAGTTTACATTTCTGCATAAAGCAGTCCTTCGTCTAAAAATAAAAATTTCGACATCGATACATTTTTCTGACGAGAAAAACCGGCAATAGAGAGGAAGCGGAGTGGTTTCTTTCATTTCGGACGTGAAACGTACTGCTGCTACTTTCTGGACTGATGTTGTTATAAACAGTCGAAACTCACCAGAAATAGATCTGAGCTATTGATAGAAATCGATATATCTTTATGCGTTCATTGTATTATTGTTTCAATTGACGAATAGGTTCATTCCGTTCTAGTTAATTGTCTTGTTTAATATAAAGAAATGTCTTGTTTACTTAACACAACATAATGGAACAGTGTGAATTTTTCATTGGCAAATACACTGATCTTAAAAATTTAAGAAAAGCCCTGTGCAGGAGCTTTTGAGCTCTCGTTTTTTGGTGGAGCAATAAGATTATGACATCAGAATTTTATATGGGATTTGAGATGATAGGGAATTTATAAATGCAGAATCTCAGCACAATCGGAATTATATCTGATAATTATTCAAAAAATGAAATATGTAAAAAATAAATAATTACAAAAATTAAATTCTATGGTTCTGATGATGCCATCTCCTTGAAATTTTGCAGTTGTTTCCATTCTTAAAATAAATTTCACTCGAATCGGATATTCTGTTATGGAAATATAAAGATTTTTCTTTCAATACTCCAATTGAATTTTATATGGTTCTGTTAACACTATGGCCACAAAATTTTGCATGAAGATTCAACATACCAATCTTTATTCACAGAACAAATTTCACTCGAATCGGATTTCCTGTTATGAAAATATGAAGTTTATTTTTTTCAATATTCCAATTGAATATTTTTTATGGTTCTCTTCATTCTATTTCCACAAAATTTCTCATTAAGATTCAATATATCAATAATTGGTCAAAAGTACTCCTTAAACGACCGCTACGTTTAAGGAGAACGAACGACCGCTCAAAAACAGGATAAGATTAAGTTAGATTATAGGAGAGGCGATAGGGCTAAGTGGACCTTGCAGCATCTTGATCTTTAGATCTTTGGTGCAGCCGCGAGCTTTTTACCATTTCAGCAGATGGCTCAATACATCCTGCATCGGTTCTGGGTGCTGCTTCTTTTCTATATATTTCGTGACTATCTCATTTATTTACATATTCTCCTCATCATAAAATTGGGTACCCTCTCTCTTCTTGAAGTTCTTGATGCTCTTCTCATTGCATCCATTCTGTGGCCTTTATCCTCCTCCTCAGTTGTTCTTTCAACCGCCATGTTTCAGGTCCGTAAACCAGGGTGCTTCTGATCAATGTATCATATATTCCTATTTTTCTTTGTTTTCCTATCTGTGTACTCCATAAAATATAATTTAGAGAATTTATTATTTTTTGTCTTATTCATTCTTGATTTAATTTCACCGTCATCTGTTCCTTCTGTATTGAAGTTGACACCCAAGTATTTGTAGCTTTTGCATTTCTTTACGATTTCGGTGTTTTTAGCTTCAAATCAGTGGTCTCTTCACCAACACACAAGTATTGTGTCTTAGATACATTCACTTGGAGACCTCATTTTCTACACTCTTCTTGAAGCTTTCTCGCCATATATTCTAGATCTTCTTTGTCATTCGCACATATTACTTGGTCATCGGCAAATTGAAGAGTGTACCTATATGCATGTTTCTCCATCAATTTCTACACTCATACCTTTGCATTTCCTCTGCCACAGTGACAATGCTTTCGCAATATATATTCTAAAGAGCGAAGGAGAAATGCAGCAACCCTGGCGTAAACCTTTATTGATTGTTAATGGCTCTGATTCTTTATTTCGATCGTCACGCATACTGCCATAAGTTCATATATTTTTTTAATGGTTTCAACAAGTGTGTGGTTGATGATAGTCTCTTGAAGTACTTCCCATAGTTTCATGAGAAGAATATGCTTTTTGTGAATCTACAAACATCAGATGCGTTGCCCTATTTCTATCTGACCTTTTCCCAATAATTTGGTTTCAGACAGAAGACATTATCGGTACAGGATCTACCAGCGCGAAAGCGCCAAGCCCCATTGCCCATATCCAAATAGCTTAGATTGACGTGTGATAGGTCTCAGATAGAGCCGCAAATGCTTCATTGGCAACCAACGACATAGACCTTTTAATCTGCTTGCAGTCACATCTGGTTTACACTTCTCTTTCATTCACCCTCCACTTGCAAAAATAAAAATAGCTGCTCGGCAGTAGCGATGATGAATAGTCCATCAGTTTTCTAGGCGCACATTCAGGTATTTCCATTATTAGTATTATTTTATTATCTTTTTATACCATTCACATAACGAACCAATTCACGGATGGATGATTTTGATTGAGTTAGAGAGAGGCCAGAGTACGTTCTGTGTTGGAAATGTTGGAATATACGAAATTTCCGGTTCGTCAGAGGTAATTGTAGTTTGAATATTCGTTTATCTTGATTGGAAATGAAGTTACACAGGTGTGAAGTTGGGCGAAAGACTGCTGGTAGTGACGTACGAAGACAGACGAAGTGTTTGGAGTGACGACATACAGGGTGGGGAGAAGTAGTACTTGCTGATTGAGAGATACAATCAAACAAAACTGATTCAGATATCGATTTATTTATTTCTTCATAAACAAGTATAATATTTAAAGTTTATGTTTAGACAGTTTTTAAGATGATATCTGACAAATGGTGTCCATTAATGTCAATTCACTGAGTTAATGATCTTCAGGAAATGTCGGACTTCTTTGATCAGAATTTCGTTGGATATATTGGCAATAGCCAAACGTAGGGTAAAAAGCTATAGTGATTGACACCTTAAGGGCATGGATACTTTCAGTAGACAAATTCGGTTCCTTATTTTACTGTGAAACCATGGTTATTATTACGGAACTATAGTTGAATGTTGCTATTTTGGTATTACTTTCAAATTTTCAATAAATATCGATTGAATATTCGAGGAGACACCAATTTCATCAAATTACATATTTCATAGTCATTGACATACTTCGATAGTATTTGACACCCCGTATGTTAGTCATTGACATAATTTCATCTGTCTTTTGCATCAATTTTGGTTATGATATCCTGCTTTCTCTCACTCATACATTCTCATTATATGGGTCATTGAGACATTCATACTAGAAATACTAGAGAAATAAGACGGTTTAGACAATTTTATTCCATATAAATAAAGAAATAACAAAAAGTATTAGTGATCTTCACATATATACCGATGTAAACTATTGGTGCTATCTAGGGTTTTCCATCTGTGTCCCATATTTCAGAATGTTTTATTTCTATTGAGTCCTAAGGTCATCATTCTGAAAACGGCATCATTAGATATTTGGCACGAGATTTTGCAGTAGTGTCAATATATAGTATATTTTACAATTTTGTTCTGTTTCATATTCGTCAGAAGTTTTATGTTGGTGAGAAGGTTCCAAGGAATATTCAATTGATGTAAGTAAACCCATCAATGGTGTATATACTAAGGTTAAGCCTATGTCAATCACTGTTCGATGTATATTATCGACACAGTTATTGACAATGGATTTTAAACTTAATAATTAATATATTAATCTTTGAAAGGTTTACTTATATCAATTAAATATTCCTTGGAACAATAGAAAACTTCTAACGAATATGAAACATAAAAAAAAAATCGAAAAATATACGCAATTGTATGCAGTCGATATCCTTGAGTAAACTCTAACATACATATACTTATTGACACTAATGCAAAATCTCACGCCAAATATCTTATGATGCCGTTTTCAGAATGATAACCTGAGGAAATTGAACTTGACACAAATAGAAATAAAACATTCTGAATAGGTAGGGACAGATGAAAAAACCTTAGATAGCACCAATAGTTTATTACATCAGTAAATATGTGCACAGTGTCAATCACTATAAGGGTGTCGACAACTGAACCTCTCATCCCCTATAATTTATTCATCTTTTCTTAGCAAGTATTTCTGACTAACAAACTTCCAAATAGGAGCCTAACGATAGTAGTGTACACTTGGTTCTTGGCAGGTATAATACTCCAGCACCGGCACCTATCATGGTTGTAAAACCATTTGTATATCATTCGAGAAGGTATTGAAGTTTTGCGTAGTGTTTTCTTTTCGCAGATATAGTTCCTGCTTTAATCTTCCTAGGATAATTTGATTTTGTTTGAATCCATATTCGCTGTAGGTAATAGTTTTTTTCATCGTCGCTCTTGTATATTCTCTATAGCTACTGAGATTCGTCTGATAAATCTTCGTATATGGTGGTGAACGAAACGTCTATTAAGTACAACTTATCCATTGTGCTTAACTTCGTTAATATTAGTAAAGGAATACCCGCTGTCGTATCAACTGAAAACGCATCATTGGATAAATATTAATATATAAAATCGACCTAACTAATTGAAATGCTTTGAATAGGAGGTCACGACGAGCGTCACAATGATAAACAAGTGTGTAGCGATGAGACATTTACGTATTTTAATCAGCCATAATCTCGACATAAACGCCATTAGCTGTTATTGTTATCTTTTTTATGAATAATCGCTTGTCCCGTCTTCCCAATTTATCATATGTATCGAAAAACAATTCTTTTCGTAATAAAGTGTGTTTCTATACTCGAGAAGGGAGTGTCATTCGTGTGTATGTCAACAAAGTGATTTATTATAGGGCAGTTGAAGGACCCTCGAAAAATAAAGTTGTAGTTGATTGAGTTTGGAGGGGTTCGATAGAGAAATAATTGCTAGAGTTCAATAATTAATAATACACGATATTACTATTGGAACTGGAATTGTTATGTCTGGGTTAGCCTTTCGGGAACTGCGACCATGTTATTCTTTTGTTTTCTACCCTACTCATTCATCCAAGAAGGTCGTCAATGACGTGGTGATCCAATATTAACGAAAATAGAGAACGTCTGAAAATTTTCTGGTGTGGATCTGATTTTTCAATTTCAGAAATATTGAAAGATGGCATTCATATAGGGTGACAAAATTCCAAATTTGAAATAATTCGATCGAATAGTTTAGGAGTTCTTGAACTTTGAAATTTCACACATGAAGTAATGTTTTTCGATCAACCTGTCTGTATGACTGTGCCAAGCAGAGATTTTAAATTTCTTTCATGAATTGAATTTTTGTGGCCACGAAAATGAGAAAAAAGCAAGATGTTCGTACAGGTTGTTCCAATATATTCATGAGAATAGAAAAAGTCCGAAATTTTTCAGTCTGGATCTGATGGATTCAATTTTGAAATATTGAAAGATGGCAATCGTAAAGGGTGACCAACTTTCCGAATTGAAACAATTCTGTCGAATAGTTTAAGAGTTATTGAACTTTGAAATTTCAGCTATAAGATGAATAGCCCCCCATATATCCCAAAAGATAAAACCTTCTGATGCGAGTCCTCCTTGATGTACTTGATTCAAGGTATCCGTTTGTCGTATTCTTCCCGGGACACCTTGTATAGACATGTCTTACTCATCGCTAATGTCCCCTTTTATTTTCAATCCATACGTCCATAACAGAGATTTGAGTTTCTTTCAATCAATTAATGAACTGCTGCCGATTAAGTTCGGTAAAACATAATAATATATCATTGGTAAAAGCTTTCCTACGAAAACGAAATCAATACCAAATAGTTCAGGTCTATTTCACCATTCAGTTCAAGGAATTCGTTTTTCTATAGAATCACTGGAATCTGGAGTTCTACTCATTTTACGTACCTATATTCCCAGAACTTCAATCAAATTGATTGCCACTGGTTGCTACTAATCTGTTCTATGAATTCTACTGCGACTGTACACCAATTCGAAATTCCTGCTGCCTGTTAGAATTTGGAAACGAAAACATCATAATAGCGCTGAAATAATTTAACTCTCATTCGTAATTTGAATTCTCAGATTGCTGAAAAAGATCTGAAAACCTATAGAAAATGAAGTTGAATAATTGTTTTCATCAAAATTTCGATACAGTCGATAATGTTCTCGGAAAAAATAAAAACTTACAAGCAGTTATGATCACTGTTCATTCCATTCATCGTATATGTGTTTCGAAGAATGAATATTTTCAGATATTGTATGTCTATGACAGGAGATAAAAATGTTCTATAAATCTTTCTGAAGGTTTAATTACCAATTTCCGGAGGAGAATTATATTCGTAATATTTTTATTCTACAAATAGGACTTTCTTTCCATAATAAGCTTAATTGACAAAACGAATTTCGAGCATAAACAATATTTTAGAATATTCATTCTATGGAACGTACGATGAAATGGAATGAACAGTGATCATAACTACTTGAAGTTTTTTTTTTTTCCGAAGAAAGTATCGACTGTATCAAAATTTTGCAAGAGATTTTTTCCTCCAGAATGAATGGAAAACCATTAGAGAAAATTATTTTTCGAAAATCTATCCAACGAAAACAATTTTATAAGGAAAATCATAAAGGATTGTTATTTTCATCCCGTAATAAAGTTATGGGGTCAAAAAATTGCGTGAGTAACATCTCCTTAATGAATCATATTATTTATAGTTTTATGACTTAGTGTTATTTGGACTCCTAAAAAAATTAAAAACTGTCAACTCGTCATCGCTTTACAAAGGCGGCATCTTGGAAGGGAGGTCGATTTCGAAAAAAAATTATATGAATCACCCCTGCCCATCTCCCTAATTTCCTTGCATTATTTACAGACACCCTGTATAACCCTCTAAAATTGAATTTCCTTCGTGTAGAAATACTTTATTGCATATTGAATAACTGAGTATGCAATTCGATATATAATATATGATGTTACGTATATAATTGATTATATCCTTTGAAATATTATGAAAAAACGAAAAATATCTGTTCATCATTAAAATATTCATTCTTTCAATCATATTTAATTATTCCGTAATTATCGATGTATTGCTGTTTTCGCTCCTCGTATAGTTTGTAAACAATTGTGTTCGAATACATCACTCTATAATTATTTTCGAATGATTAAAGAAGAAGAACGTTAATTGTTCTTCACTCAATATTTCTGAAGTGATTTCCATTTGTTGGCAGTAAACAGTAATTCAATTTATTTAACTCAAACATGTGTTATTTTCAAGGCAAGCCTATAGAATTGGTCTCAATATTTCAGTATTTTTCGTCTTACATTTGTACAATGATTATTTCAACTACCAGTAGGTATATGAATTCAAAACTATCACTTCATGAACAATCAACTATTTTTAGAAACTGGTTATCGACAATGTTTATTTAGGAACGCATAAAAATAGGAAATTTGGTATTATTGAGGTAATGAAATTTTTGAATTAACAATTGTAATTCGTTTGTTATGAACATTGTTCCTGTTTACCATTATTTTTGCATTGAAACTTTTCATGGCTGTTAGGAAATAAAAATAGTATTTGACTCCTCGTAAAATTTTATTGTTCGTTTAACTCTGACAATGCCTAAAGGTACGGCCCGAGTAGATCGAGTTGAAAAATATACAGTACGTTCCATAACTAAGGCGTGCTTCAAATTTATTTATTATATCGCTTAATATGATGACTCAGAGAACCGCCCAGGAAGCTGCACATCGATCGAACGATGTAAGAAAACGTTCGAAAAAGTTTATTTATTCACTTATTTATATTGAAATGAGGTAAATTATAAACATATTAAATATTCAAATGAAATCTCGACTGCTACCGAGCCAGAGAGTTGAATATATCCCTGGTATCGGCGCAAAGATATTTGAATTATCATTCGAATAATTAATGATTCGCTTCATTCGAATTGGCATGATTATCAAGTTTTCGGGCATTCGAACTTTTCGAATAATTCGCTTCATCCGAATTATTCGCATTAATTCAATATATAATTGGCATGATTACCAAGTAATCGACTATTCGAATAATTCGCTTCGAATATTCTAGTTGGCACGATGAAAAAGTGTTCGGATATTCGAACTATTCGATTACAATTTCAAGTCTTTCGTCCTGGAAAAGAAAATTCTGTCAAAAACGAACGACATAGCGTTTTTTACCAGGACATTAATTATACTCTCGAGTGTCTTCCGCAATCTCAAAGCACGAGTAAAACGAGTTTTGAAGCTCTCCAATTTCCGTAAGCATTCGAGTGCTCCTTAAGGACAAGAGACGAAAGTACAAAATCAGCACAATTACTAGTCTCTATTCCCGAAAATACACCTCCCACCTCTTGGTCCGAAGAATTGATCTGGGGAAATGCGAAAAACCAAATTATAAACGTATTAAATATTCAAATGAAGTCTCGAAGGCAACCGAGCCATAGAGTTGAAGATATCCTCGGAATCGGCGCAAAGAAATTCGAATTATTCGAATAATTCGCTTCATTCGAATTGGCACGATTACCAAGTAATCGAGTATTCGAATTATTTGCATTATTCCTATATTTGAATTGGCATTATTACCAAGTAATCGACTTTTCGAATAGTTTGCTTCATTCTAATAATTCGCTTCATTCGAATTTTCGAATAGGCATGGATAAGTGTTTGGATATTTCACTACATACTCGATTACGATTTCAAGCCTTTCCTCCTGAAAATAAGAACTGAAAAAGCAAATTCAGTAAAAAATGAACGACATAGCGTTTCTCTCACAGTACATTAATTATACTCTCGAGTGTCTTCCGCAATCTCAAAGCACGAGTAAAACGAATTGAAGTTTTCCATTTCTGTAAGCATTCGAGTGCTCCTTTAGGACAAGAGACTAAAGTACAGAATCAGCACAATTATATCTCTATTCCCGAAAATACACCTCCCACCTCTCGAACGCGGCTTGGTCCGAGAAAGTGAGCCGGGGAAATGCGAAAAACCAAATTATAAACGTATTAAATATTCAAATGAAATCTCGAAGGCAACCGAGCCAAAGAGTTAAAGATACCCTCGGAATCGGCGCAAAGAAATTCGAATTATTCGAATAATTCGCTTCATTCGAATTGGCACGATTACCAAGTAATCGAGTATTCGAATTATTTGCATTATTCCAATATTTGAATTGGCATGATTACCAAGTAATCGACTATTCGAATAATTCGCTTCATTCGAATATTCGAATTGGCATGATGAATAAGTGTTCGGATATTCGAACTATTCGATTACGATTTCAAGCCTTTCCTCCTGAAAATAAGAACTGAAAAAGCAAATTCAGTCAAAAACGAACGACATAGCGTTTTTCACCAGGACATTAATTATACTCTCGAGTGTCTTCCGCAATCTCAAAGCACGAGTAAAACGAATTGAAGCTCTCCAATTTCCGTAAGCATTCGAGTGCTCCTTAAGGACAAGAGACGAAAGTACAGAATCAGCACAATTACTAGTCTCTATTCCCGAAAATACACCTCCCACCTCTCGAACGCTGCTTGGTCCGAGAAAGTGAGCCGGGGAAATGCGAAAAACCAAATTATAAACGTATTAAATATTCAAATGAAATCTCGAAGGCAACCGAGCCATAGAGTTAAAGATATCCTCGGAATCGGCGCAAAGAAATTCGAATTATTCGAATAATTCGCTTCATTCGAATTGGCACGATTACCAAGTAATCGAGTATTCGAATTATTTGCATTATTCCAATATTTGAATTAGCATGATTACCAAGTAATCGACTATTCGAATAATTCGCTTCATTCGCATAATTCGCTTCATTTGAATATTCAAATTGGCATGTCGAATAAGTGTTCGGATATTCGAACTATTCGATTACTATTTCAAGCCTTTTTTCCTGAAAATAAGAACTGGAAAAGCAAATTCAGTCGAAAACGAACGACATAACGTTTTTTCACCAGGAAATTAATTATACTCTCGCTTCATTCGAATTGGCACGATTACCAAGTAATAGAGTATTCGAATAATTCGCTTCATTCGAATATTTGAATTCCTACTGAAAATAAGAACTGAAAAAGCAAATTCAGTCAAAAACGAACGACATAGCGTTTTTCACCAGGACATTAATTATACTCTCGAGTGTCTTCCGCATTATCAAAGCACGAGTAAAACGAATTGAAGCTCTCCAATTTCCGTAAGCTTTCGAGTGCTCCTTAAGGACAACAGACGAAAGTACAGAATCAGCACAATAACTAGTCTCTATTCCCGAAAATATACCTCCTACCTCTCGAACGCGGCTTGGTCCGAGAAAGTGAGCCAGGGAAATGCGAAAAACCAAATTATAAACGTATTAAATATTCAAATGAAGTCTCGAAGGCAACCGTGCCATAGAGTTAAATATATCCCCAGAATCGGCGCAAAGTAATTAGAATTTTTCGAATAATTCGCTTCATTCGAATTGGCACGATTAAAAGTAATCGTGTATTCGAATTACATACTTGCATTATCCAATATTTGAATTGACATTATTACCAAGTAATCGACTATTCGAATAATTCGCTTCGTTTCGAATATTTGAATTGGCATGATGAATAAGTGTTCGGATATTCGAAGTATTCGATTACGATTTCAGCCTTTCCTCCTGAAAATAAGAACTGAAAAAGCAAATTCAGTCAAAAACGAACGACATAGCGTTTTTCACCAGGACATTAATTATACTCTCGAGTGTCTTCCGCAATCTCAAAGCACGAGTAAAACGAATTGAAGCTCTCCAATTTCCGTAAGCATTCGAGTGCTCCTTAAGGACAAGAGACGAAAGTACAGAATCAGCACAATTACTAGTCTCTATTCCCGAAAATACACCTCCCACCTCTCGAACGCTGCTTGGTCCGAGAAAGTGAGCCGGGGAAATGCGAAAAACTAAATTATAAACGTATTAAATATTCTAACGAGTCTCGAAGGCAACCGACCCATATATTGCAAGATATCTTCGGAATCGGCGCAAAGAAAAACGAATTATTCGAATAAATCGCTTAATTCAAATTGGCACGATTACCAAGTAATCGAGTATTCGAATTATTTGCCTTATTCCAATATTTGAATTGGCATGATACCCAAGTAATCAACTATTCGAATAATTCGCTTCATTCGAATAATTCGCTTCATTCGAATATTCGAATTGGCATGATGAATAAGTGTTCGGATATTCGAACTATTCGATTACGATTTCAAGCCTTTCCTCCTGAAAATAAGAACTGGAAAAGCAAATTCAGTCGAAAACGAACGACATAGCGTTTTTCACCAGGACATTAATTATACTCTCGAGTGTCTTCCGCAATCTCAAAGCACGAGTAAAACGAATTGAAGCTCTCCAATTTCCGTAAGCATTCGAGTGCTCCTTAAGGACAAGAGACGAAAGTACAGAATCAGCACAATTACTAGTCTCTATTCCCGAAAATACACCTCCCACCTCTCGAACGCGGCTTGGTCCGAGAAAGTGAGCCGGGGAAATGCGAAAAACCAAATTATAAACGTATTAAATATTCAAATGAAATCTCGAAGGCAACCGAGCCATAGAGTTAAATATATCCCCGGAATCGGCGCAAAGATTCGGCCTGAAGGCGAGATATCGAGCCGAATCTCCGTCCCGCGCCGATCTTCCGAGGCGGCGGACTTCAATTTTACGGAACAACTTCGAATTTGGATGTTTCCCCACGTCGTTCGATCGATTTGCAGCTTCCTGGGCGGTTCTCTGGGTCAGGGACGTATCAAGCGATAGAATGAATAAATTGTGTGAACGACAGTGAAACGGAGTCATCCATATTTCCCAACTCCCAACTCGATTCACTCGAGTAGAAATGGCGACGTACTCGAGTTGTGAATTTGTGACATCGAGTTGTTCTTATGATTTGTTCCAGAAACCAATCGAATTGATAATCGAATATGTATATTTCTCAACTCGATCTACACGAGTAAAAATGGCGACGAACTCGAGTTTGTGACATCGAGTTGTACCCATGATTCGTTCCACAAACCAATTGAATCGAAAATCGAATCTGCATTTTCAACTCGATCACTCGATTAGAAATGGCGACGAACTCTAGTTTACTCGAGTTGTGAATTTGTGACATCGAGTTCTACTCATGATTCGTTCCACAAACCAATCAAATCTGTATATTTCTCAACTCGATTTACTAGAGCTGAACTGGTTGACTCGAGTTCCATATTTGATTTAAGAATCAATCAACTCGAAAATCAAATTTCAACAAGTGACTGCATGCAAACGTCACATCTTTCCGATCAAATGGGTGTTCGTTCATGAAAAGTTTTAGTTACTTATTACACTACTATCAAATCAGACACAATTTCTTTCTTTATCCTACGCTCAAATTTTCTGACTGATATTCCTCTTCTTGAAGATTTTTTCTTCAAATTGGGATAACTATGACTAACGTTATAATACCCACATGTTCATAAGGTAAAGGGTTTTCCAATAAGAGGTGTTATTTTGAATAGCCCGCTATTTCGGTAGATGTCACATTTGAAGTTTTGATATTCGACAAGTAGAACCGCCATTAATAAAAATGTAACTATACACGCTTCAAGAACGCATTGAAATAAAATTCATTATAAAAATGGTAAAAATTTGGCAGAGATGGTTCGTAAAACTCGAACATTTTTGGGTCGTCGTGAAGCACCTTGTCGGACCGTAAAAAAGAAATTGGTGGAAAAATTCGAGCTGTTGGGACAAGTTAGTAATGTGAAGAAATCCAGGTTTGTCCATTCCTCGTCGTTCTTTGGAATTAGGCATTCCACAAACGTCATTACACCGTATTTTGCATAAAGATTTGGGTCTTAAGGCTTATACAGTTCAGTTTACACAAGAACTCAAGCCGCCCGATCATCAACAAGGTGTTTTTGCTGACGGGTGGTCATTTGCCATTTTCTTTATATTGAAATAAACATCCGATCATTTATATTGAAAAATCGCATTTTTCTTTGAGATTGGGACAGAAAAAAGGCATTATGTTGCCTAGATGTCCCCACCTCTTGGGGAGGATCATTCATTTATTATTCTTAAATAGTGGGAATGCATACAAATTTGAAAATTCACATCTGAAACAATGCATCAGACAGATAATTCTTCCGTCTAGTTGCACAGATGAATAGTCGAGATGTGCTGTAACTGAATGAATTCCGTTGACTCATTGCAATAACCTAGTCTTGTCTCTCTCTTATCGCAGTATGTTAGGGAACCGGCAGTATACGTATAGAATTATTTAGTTTGTCAGGCTGCCAGTAATACTCGATTCAAATATTTACTTTGGCCTAGCATACTAAATGGATAATCTCCTCCCAAGGATAAGAAAGAGACAAAAACACTAGAATATTGCAATAAGACAACGGAATTTAGTGCGTTACAGCACTGATTGTCTCGGCTATTCATCTGTGCAAATGGACTGAAGAATTCTCTGTCTGATGCATTGTATATCGTATTTTCAGGTGTGAATTTCCAAACTCGTATATGTGTGTGAATAAAGTTGAATTGAATTGAAAAAAAAATTGAAAAACACCTCTTATTGAAAAAACCTTTATGTGGATGAATCCATACTCCTTTCTTTCGTCTCATTGTATTCGCTTATTCATTTTTAGTGTACAAGATTATTAAAACAGACAATAAAATCCTTCATAAAAATCCAACCGAACACACAATTAGGATATGAAACATAACTTTTTCCATGATTCGTCATCACTTATCTGACTAACTGATAAAGAAAATCTTGAAATTATCTTTCCACTTACAAGCATCACAGAACTCCGACGTACTAGCACATGTTCAACATCAGAGTTCGTAGTTTCCCACAGGTTTCAATGGATGACTAAAAAAATAATCAAATTCTACAATTTCTTCAAATATTTGTTCGTCTTATCATCTCGTTCACCTCCAGTTTGATACCGGAGACACACTTGGCGTTTTTTTCCGATCGGATATTTTGCCGTCGACGCCGTACCAGATAAGTGGCGCATGGGATCTTATGGCCACGTACACATTCGGCGGAAAAAAGGACGATCGGATTTTTAACGCGTCGGTAGAAATGCAGCCGACCGCTGCTACTACATTCGTCGGTTTTTTCTATCGACTACCCCCAGCAGTGGCCTACGTGACTGGCAGAGGTAGCGTAGTTGTGACTTGAGACGGATATTTTACCGCCCAGTGTGTAATCCAGTGTGTAAGCTCCAATTTTTTGTACTGTCGACGGCAAAATATCCGATCGGAAAAAAAAACGCCAAGTGTGTCTCCGGCCTACTTGTATCGTTTGAATTCATGGAATATCACACATAGCCGTGCTCCAATGCGGGTTTTTTACTGTTGATTACTCATTTCCTAACAAAACATGGATTTTTTCAGATATTATCTTTACTAATTATCATACAGTTCGTTTGTATACTTTTCTTGTTTGAAAATATATCTGTTTGTCCTAGTTGAGTTACTTTATTCATGGTGTATCTTGATATTCTACGAATTCTATATACAGGGTACTGTTCTGTTTTATCTTTCATTTAAAACAACGTGTATTTTCTTGTAATGGATCTTCGAAAAGATGAAAAAATTACCGATAGCTTGGATGATGAATATATATTTCCACGATTGTACAATTCATCCATTTTACGTCTCTGTGCTCGGCCATAATATACCCATTAATCACAAGGGAATAATGAGATATCTATTAATCTCTGCTGTCAGATGCTTCATAGATTCAGCTTTGATATAATATCTTTAAATTGGTATTTCTTCAGTATTCTAAAGTACTCCAACTAACAAATATGGGTATACCTTGTCAACCGAGGGCCAAATCTACTTTTATTATATCAATTATAGCATTTTTATTACGAAATATACAATGACCAGTTCTCCAAAAAAATTCTCATGTGTCAATTCGACTTTTTCACGCTTGTCATAGAAGGGACTTGTCGCCGGCCGCAAAATGTTAAAATCTTCAAGAAATTTATTCAGTAGTCGTGGATAAAGTATAGTATGCTACTCGAGCATAATGGCTGTTATTCACTCGGTGATTTGGACCACTCAAATACGGCTCGGCTGGGCCTAAACTTCACCTCGTGAATAAAAGCTATCATTATACGCTGGTTGCATAATATACTATTATGCATTGCAATGGAATACTTCCTGAAAGCAATTGAAAATTTGATATGAAACAACTACCTACTGTGTTTGACTGTTCTCTATTTTTTTGTTAGGGGTTGTTCAGAGTTTTTTAGCGTAATTGTCTTCTTTTAAATCTCCCAATTTTTAAAATTTTTAAATGACCATGTATTTTCTAGATATCGATTGAAACATATTCTGGAGGATTCTGAATGAGATACAAAAATCAAAAATTGTGTTTACAATATTTCCTGTATATGTGGAACAATCTTACAGTAGAGACATTAAGACCTTTATAGATAAGAAAACGGGAACATAAGACAACATCAAAAATAGAGACATACAAGATCACAAATCGCTGATCATGTATGTTAAAATAGCGTAGATCATATGATCAACTGGAACAACACAAAGATCCTAATGGCGGAACCTGATATTATGAAAGAAAATTAAGGAATCCACATGCGTTTTGTTAGATGAAGTAGATTATTTGGCCAATTGTTCTGTTGGAATAGATCGTATTTGGATTGATTTAAAATCAAATAAATCAACATCTCTATATATTGACAACTTAAATGTCAATCAGATTGCAAATGGAAAAACACACATTCTGAAGATTTACATGTTTGTCTGAAGAAGGTGTCTATAGACACCGGAACGTTACATTGTCCTTTTCATTTATTTCCTTTTCAGTTTTACTGTTAGGCAACAATTTGCTCCTGACAAATAAGTGCAAAGATTCTCGCAGGAGCACTTCATCTTAATCAAAATTTTTTCAATTATTTTTGTTTCAGAGACTGGGAGTGAAAAACGATAAAGTTTTTAGAAATATATATTCTAATTCTACTTCATTATTACATTCACGAATATTTGAATTTTCTTCAATTCATCAACAGAATTGAAGTTAAATCGAAAACAATTTGTTTTTATTATTTTCTGATACTAATTTTGTTTTTGTTTCAGCGTGAGGAGTGTAATGCACAAATATTTGGAGAAGAAGAATGAAGTGAATTTTGATAAGATTTTTCACCAGACGTTAGGTAAGTTCTCAATTGAAATATTTCCTCGAAACTTGACTACTTTGAATACAAATTTGTTGGTTCTAACGACAACAACTGACTCACTCAACACGTGTAATAGAAAAATCCAATTTTTATTCAAAGAACTGATTTATTGTCCATCAAGTCTCGGCGGTGTTATTATTGGCAATATACCAGCAGTATAATTTAATGAAAGGAAAACAGATCGTATAAAATGAAACAAGTTCGACGATAAGTATTTTATTTAAGCGTAAAGTCATGCTGAAAATTAAAATTTCCACTATTAACATCTGCGTTGAAATGAATTAAATATGGAATTTCTCTTTTAGGTATTTAATATGTATGGAAGTAGTGCGTTATATTGTGAAAAATTATTTTATTTGTTTTCCTCATTGAAGGCTTCATTTCATCGAGACACAAGACTGCACCAAACCAATAAATTTCTTATAAAGGTCCGAATTTGGTTCTTCTCAAATATTGAGAAGGTTTTCGGTTAGTTGATTATTATGACACATAGATGGCGCTGAAAAGGATAAATTTTTGATTACAGAAAACCGTTATAATGAGCGCTAGATTCGAATTAAATTATTTCTACATATTACATTAAATTTAGAAGTCGAGCCTAGAAAGATCGATAAACAAAACTGGTGCTCTGCTTCGTGATCAGGATGTTATTTTTCATCTCAACATTGTTTAAAATGAAATGATATTATTGAAATGCGATATTGTATTGCTATAGCTTTATTAGAAATCATTACTCACAAAAAATGTAATAATGAAATCGAAATAATTGATTTGTAAATCAATAATATTCTTACATATCAGTTACCGAATTATCAAAACAATTGAAAATGACCACAATTCGAAGATGGAATTGAAAAACAATGGCAATTTCAAGAGGATAGTGCTTCTCTCTATTTTTTTTATTTGATCTGTCGAGAAATGCTCACCGCACATTCTATAACAGCTGCTGAGATCAATATCTCTTCGCCCAGAAAACTATACCGATTTAAGAGCCCTGAAATAAAAAAAATGAGAAACAGAGATACATTATACGAGTTTCATACCTACATTTCCATTTTCTCTGGTTCAGGATTGAGCTTTTCATTATTTTGCAGTTCATCACTATACAATATACTCCATAAACCATTTCGAGTTTCAAAAGATGCACACACAAAATAGATAAACACAACACAATACGAAACGCAACTAAAATGAAGCCACGCAGAGGTTTCCCACATGCAGTCATGGCAATGTTTTTAAATGGCCTTATTTTGCTCAACTCGCCTCTAAACCTTTGATTTTTCCCATTCTCCTGAATTTAATACTTAATCCTGACACATAGATGGCGCTAACATAATCGTTCCTTATCTTTCTCTCCTTAAGCTTTGGGCTCTCCGCACTCACAAGGTACTTCAAAAGTGCAATTTTTGGTTAGTTGATGATTTTCTTTTTTAGATTTAGGTACTTCAGTTAGATTAGCCCTAATAATAGTATAACTCTTGAACGCTGTTCCCACAATGTGATGGAAATATCCCAAATGATATTTCAATTAATGTTCCATCATCCAGAGTTTCCCTTGAACATTGATGACAGATTATTCAGAAAAGACTGTGTTATTCGTAACTACGGCAAAAAAATAAATGCAATAAAATTCTCTATAAGCAGATAATGACAAATTCATTCCAAAAATATCAAATTGAAAGGACTCACACTATAATTTCACTTCATGGGTCATCAAACAAGGAACAGCATAATATCGAACATTTTCATTCTTGATATATAATTTCTTTCATATTACCACCTAATTTTGTTTATAATCTTTAGATTTACAATTTATTACGAAATTCAAGGTAATCTCACATAAGTTATGAATTTGCTGGAGATTTATAGTGAACTACATCCTGTGGAAAGATTACATTATAATTGGGAAACTGGAAGCTAGTAAACTACTTCTCGATTATTGTCTACGTAAGGAAGGATAAAATAAGAAATTGGAAATAACGTTCAGTTCATATTTCGCAGCTTCCTTCGGTTTCAATCGACTTATTCAGCAAATCTGTTCAAAATCGGGTGTTCAGATTTTGTAATTCACAATTGTGTAATCAATTAATGAGGCTGTTTGCAGATAGTTGACATGAAAAACTTAAAACTTCACATTATTCATTACAACACAAGAATCAAGAGACATTGTAACAATATTGACTAACAAGAGCATTCTAATGAGATGACACTTTTATGAAATAAACTCATGAGCTGTATTCTGTAACATATAACCATACAAAGAAGTCAAATTAAAGTAAGCTGTCTAATAAACGCACTGCATAGCAATGGACTGTATAAGATTCAAATTTGATTACCAGTATTCATACTGACAAGATTCAGTTCAAAATAGAGAAGTATTTCATCGCTGAAAACGTCTCTGAACAAGAGTTGACGGACAGACTAAAAGTAGTACCTAACTTCCCATGACAAGATAAACGAAGCAATTCAGATTTACTTATACCGAGCTGTTCAGAAATGCACATCAGATGATGTAAACCCAAATAATGATCAAATATAAAACGACAAACGACTTTAGAAGCAGACATGAACAATGTATGAAAGTTTGGTCGCATAGTAGACGTTTGTTTATTTATCTGAAGTTGGCAGTATTTGCTGTCATAACGTAAAATAAAGTCAACGTTGGCGAATGTACCCAGCCTCGTTCGACGAGCTTGCGAGTTATCAGAGAACTCTATGCAACATTGACAACATTGCGTATCAATCTGACAAGAAAATAAACAACATAACATAAAATTTTTTAATATACACAGTGAGTGGAATACGCACCAAATTCCATGGCCAACCGACGGCCCAAACTTTCATGAACGGACTATTTGTTTGTTCAACGAACAATGTTCGACTTAGTACATTGTTCAAGTCATATAGTCTGCTTCTAAAGTCGGGTCACTTTTAAAAAAAATCATTGCATTAAACCTAAATCGTTCACTTAAAAACACCCTTCTGTTTTCAACTTCAAATTTCAACCATTCAACTCAAAATCTTAACAACTCCTTCTGGGTGTTGCAGTTTATTTATCAGTTAGTACGAGTATAATTGCAGTATGTTTAACATTGTGATAACACATTATCTACGTGTGAGAATTGACATCAGAAAATTCTTACGATTCCAGCAATTATCATCGTGTTCAAAACAGGCGAGACTGAATTCTAGGTACCAGCTACTCGCTACGTAGGCCACATTCGTTGAATTTGAACCGAATACCAAAAAACATCAAAACAATATTAAACCAAAGAAACATAAAGCGATCGTGAAAAGCGGCACGTTGCCAGGCGTTTGATACACAAAATTTGAATACAACAGTATTAAAATGAAATAATACATGTAATTATGCGTGTGTTTAGTTAAAAAAGGGTGATAGCTCACTGCGACCTTAAGGTCTATTGTGCCCCCTTACAGAGCTGTTCTGTGCCAAACCCTTCACAGCTCGCCTTCCAGTTCCAGACTTCTAATATCTGTGAAGGCTTCAACGAGGCTGTTCCGCACTCTTACAAGTTTCTCGCCCAAGACATTCTCTCCTTAGGCTCGCAATGCCAAGGCATTCGTGACTAGGTGAATGGGGGTTTCTTCTTCTCCCCACAGAGAACCTACAATCGTCAGTGTCCGATAATCCCATCCTCAACAGTGCTTCCTCGGCGACAGTGTCCTGTAAGAAAGCCAGTGAGGAGGTGTAATTGCTTTTTACCAAGATCCAGATATCTTTTGGACTCCTTCGTCTCAAAGTACCGAAGGAATTCAGTGGAATGATCCATCCCTGTGAGATTCCGCCAGAGTTTTTTCCCTATCGGCTTTCTCCTTCTCCAGAAACTCCCTCTTATAGGTTCATTTACAAATACCACAGAATGGTTCTGGGCCAATGAGTGACATTCGTACGTCCTCTTTGTCAAGTATATTGGCCTCGACTTTTTTTTGATTCCCGAGTGACCTGGAACCCATATTAAAAAGACGTTATTTTTCTTGCCTACCAATTGAGTTTATTCCGGCATCCCATATCATTTTAGAGTAGATGAATGGGAGCTCAGTGCTTTAATAGCAGCTTGACTATCTTAGTGTATGGCTATATTGCACTGCTGATAGTTTCTTTCTAGATTTATTTCTAGACATCTTTCAATAGCTAAGATTTCCGCTTGAAAGTCGCTCATACAGGAGCCTAGCGACAGTGCACACTTGGTACTTGGCCCGTATATATCAGCGCCTGCTCATGTAGAGGTTTCGGAACCATCTGTATACCATTTTACGGTATTTTCTTTGAGGTTATAGTCGGTCTATTCCCGTTTCCAATCCTCTCTTTTAATTAGCAACGTCCTGAAGTTTTTCTCAGTGCTCGCTTTCTTGATCATTACATCACTAGGGATGTTCCCAGATGAGATGTAGTTATTCAGAGAGGACCAGACTCTCTGATTCTTTATTTTCTTATTACCGGTACCTTCCTTAGATATTCTGAGGATATCCTTATGGGCTACCATATCAACCACTAGATTCAAAGCAGGCGAGACTGAATTCTAAGTACTAGTAGAATGTAGCCAACGTAAAGTAGCTACGTAGGCCACATTCATTGAATTCGAACCGAATACCAAAAAACATCCAAACAATATTATTTTATTCATAGGTAAAACCCAAGAAATATAAAGCGACGTGAAAAGCGGCACGTTGCCAGGCGTTTGATACACAAAATTTGAATACAACAGTATTAAAATCGAATAACAATACATGTAATTACGTCAATGGGACCGTTTGAGGAACTTCAAAGGAGCGTGCTGTGTATGTTAATGATATGGTATTCCGCATTTCCGAGGTTCTAGAAAATATTTTCATTCAAAACACCTAAATTATAATAACAACCTTTGCTAATTGATATTGCGGATGGAAAATTATAGGCATTACGTCTGTAGCATCTGACCGTTTCATTGAATATGTTTGATATGTGCTTCATGAAAGACTATTAATTAAGTAATATTGAATACTTGTATGTTTTCTACACTGACCGGCACTCAAAAAACCGATGAAGTTTGTTGATTCATAAATATGCTATTTCATGTCCGATTCAAATGATTTTTTTTTCAATTGTAGGTATGTTCAGCCTAAATCAATCACCAGTTTTGAATCTGTTTTTAAACCCAACTTTAGAACCACCCCTGGTGTGTTCCAGTTGTTCAATCGTGTGATTTCTTTCGTCATCATTAAGACACATTTTTTCTTGACAATTTAATTTTTCATTCATAACAATATCTCAATTTTGTTAAATATACAGGGTTTTAGTGAAACATTAAATTTCGCTAAGGCTACAACATTACTTCAACAAATTTAACCTAAAATTTCGACCTAATGAAAACAAACTGAAAACAATTTAAAAACAAAACGTGTTTTCCGTCCAGAAGCAGAAAACACTTGCAATTTGTCTCGGCATCTCCTCATTAAGGTTTTGAATCAATTAGAGCATCACTGAGCAGCTGCAATTTTTCAGGAGTTGGTACGCGAGATTGAATTTTCCTCCTAAGAGCATCCGAACATACCCAATTGGGTTTAAATCTGGTCTTCGAGCAGGCCAGTTGAATGCTTGGATATCAAACCTCTGCTAAATACGCACTGGCAATCCAAGCCACATGCGGTTGATGCGGTCGGGCATTATAAAACATAATAATAATAAGGAAATCGTGTCCAATAAACGGTGCATACCGAACAACATGTCGCGCTGAAACTGACTTTGTTTTATGTTTTCACTCAGTTTTCATTTTATTTTCATAACGTTCAGATTTAAGGGTAAAACTGTGAAAGTACTTTCATAGCCATAGCGAAATTGTGGAGTTTAATGTTGCTCTGAAAACCCTGTTTCTTCAATAAAAATTTAGCTATTGTTATTAATGAAGAATTAAATTGTCAAGAGAAGATGTGTCTTGATGATGAAATATGAAATAACTCGCTGGAAGAACTGGAACACCCCAGGGCTGGTTCTTAAGTTGCGGTAAAAAAACAGATTTTGTTTCACCCTATATAAAATGACGTGTACGCCGAGTTTTCTTGAAATTCAAAACTAGTGATTGATTAAGGATGTCCATACCTACAATTGAAAAAAAGTGCAATCGAATGTGACTGAAATGACATATTTGTGAATTAACAAACTTCATCGATATTTTGAGTGAAATGTTTATTTTGCCGGTAAGTGAATTTTATGAATATTTTTCGATGTATGTACTGGGATTCATTATTCGAGGGAATAATAGACCGAAAACGTCAAAACGTGGGTATTTAAACTGGAAAATATTACCATCTGCGTGTCTTTCCAATGCACACAATGCTCATATTCAAACCAGACTTTTTCGCAATTCAATTAATTTAATGCACCGACAATATTCATTGTTACCGTAAAATTGAGGCCAATTATGCGTCTAATCGACAACGAAAGTCGATTCAACGCGAAACAATGGACTGATCAATTCCTCGAATACATATAGTCGTTAATAATGATACATACAATAGGGAATATCTGAGGAAAAAGAAACGTGAAATTATAACGTCGTTGTTCGACATCAGCTTGATATAAATATCATAATGAAGTTGATTCGATTATTAATGTACTATGTTATGTGATTGTCGAATTAAAATGATTCAAACATCGGCAGGCATTTTCCGATATGACCCACAGGTGGCGCCACAAAACAAGACCTATGATTTTCAAAAAGTAGCTATGTCATTTCAAAAAGTTGGTAACAAATTTCAGCTCTGTCAGAACAATGAAAGAAATATAAGTGCGCTAAAGATTCTGACTTCACGTAGGGGCTTTCTCAATTTTTAGGTCTTTTCGGAAATTTACCCGGGTTAACTCGATCCCTTACCTTCGCGTTCGTTTACCTAACCGAACATCCAACCCGTGTTCGGAAGTACGGTGCTGTTAACTCGATCACTGACCAGGTTGATTTATCGTAACCCTACACAGAGCAGGGTCGTAGAGTTACTGCATGCGCACTGTAGTTTAATTTTGTATTTCAAAAAGGCGGCAAAAAGTTTTCTACCCTTTTGTTAGTAATATCATATATTTTATTCCTAAAAATTATGGAAAGAGTAGAGAATTTGGCTCAATGTAAAATGTGTGGTTCTATGAGCCAAGAAAATAAGTAAAACAACTTCTTTATAAATTTGTTTACAGATCTGTCTGCGCTTAAGCTACAGTCTTCTTTACTTCTTCAACAGAGTACTCAAATATAACATTAATATGAGAGAGCACACCAAAAATTATAAGAAAGATTTCACAAAAGCCAATAAATGCAAGCAAATCTAGAGACAATCCGAAAAAAACTGGAGCTGAAAAAACAAATTCTTTACTTCATTCCTAACATAAGTACTCAAAATAACATTAAACATGGAAGGGCACATCAGAAATTATAAAAAAATTTTTTACAAAAGCCAATCAATGCGATTAAATAGAGAGACAATTCGAAAATAGACTGGGACTGAAAAAATCAATTCATGAAATATTGGTTATGTTATTGATACGTTTGACACTTCAAATCCTAAACCTGCTGTTCGTAAACTTAGAACCCGGGTCGTCTGATGACGAATCCGTGGTCAAATTCAATTCTGTTTGTGTGGCCGGCCGTCCGTTAGCACGAAACCTACGAAGGGATTGTTCTAAAGACTTGAGACTATCAGGGTGATTTCGGTTCCCAAATGCCTGGGTTAAGTTTGTTAACCAGCCAAGTCGTACAGGGGTGTAACATGAAATATGGCCATTTAAATTTTTTTTCCTCAATATCTTAGACAGACAAAACCAATCGAAATGAAATGTTGCGACCACATGCAAGATGCTCATAATAAGAATATTGTCATATTGTGCACAGAACTTCATATTTTCATAAACAGATATCTGATTCGAGTGGAATTTATTTTAGATGAAGATTGATATACTGAATGTTCATGCAAAATTTTGTGTCCATAGTGTTAACAAAACAATAAGATTCAATTGGAATATTGAAAAGAAGAATCTTTATATTTCCATATTAGAATATCCGATTCGAGAGAAATTTTTTTTTGAATGAAGATTCATATAATGTACTGAGTTTTCATGCAAAATTCTGTAGTCCTATATAAAATTTTAGGTAATACTTTTATTGCAATGAAAAAAAAGCTCCTTCTTAGGGCTTTTCTCAATTTTTTTTTCATGATACAACACGTCTAAGATAGATTGCCTTTTCCAAAAATAATCTAAATTTCCTTAAAGTAATTTCTTGAAATTTAAGTACAACAAAACGTTATGGACGTTCGATCAAAGCTCCATTCTAACCTACAAACAAAATCAATAAATTTCATTTCACTTCTGGACAAAATCGCTATAAGGCTGCATATGAAGCTAACCTCCAATAACCACGTTTCACTTCCAAACGAACGGAAGCTACGCTCATCCTCAGGGACGATAAATAAATGAAACAGAAAACCGCTCTATGTCCCGCGCAAATTCAATTTAGGGGCATGTTCCAGTACGATGTAGAATGGCGGAAAATCCAACACTTCATCGTCATTTTTCGCAAGCAACGTGCAGGGAAATCAATTTGGTGGAAATGTAGCCAGAGTTCATGTTGTGAGAGACCTTTCGTCATATTGGGTACACAACTGAGTTAATATTGTTTTTCTGTTGGAAAAATGGCGATGAATGAATTCAACTTTTTTGCTCATAGCTATAAATTATTTATAAATCTTTGATGTATTCATATGAGTAGAACTACTAAAAAGCCATACTGTTCAAAATCGACCAAAGTGAATACCATCAAATGGTATACAAATGATTCTCAAACCACGATAGTTTCCTGCGCTGGAGTATACAGGCCAAGAACCAAAATGAACATTATTATTAATAAACAAGAATTGAGGAAAACCTATAAACTCAAAAATATAATAAAAAATGCTTATACATGACAAGAAAAACACGATTAAAATGCAGCTCATGAAGTATCAAAAAACAAACAGAAAATATTTCAACTAAAAAGCAATGGCTGTTGTTCAGATTTCCATCTGTCTTACCCCCTCTTGAATGCGCTGACAGAAGGAGACTGGACAACGGTGTGGGGCAGAGAGTTTCAGGTGTCTCAACTTGAATCTGTATCCTCGGAGATTGTTATTATTGAGGATAAACATGTCGCGGAATCTGTTCCCTAGTACACCATGCATAGCTCGGAACGAGAAAATCAAGTCCCCGCGAATACTTCTGTCTCCGAAAGTAGTAAGCCGCATGGATGCAAAATGATGCTCATTTGTGAGCCTAACAGGTCCAAAACCAATCACAGTAGCCCAACGCTGAGTTTTCTCGAGTACACTCTCCTCTCCTCTTGTAATACACCACCAGACAGGACCTCCGTACTCGAGCGATGGTCCCAAATTAAAAAAAAAGTATAAAGTATAAAGTATAAAAAAGTATAAGTCAGCTGTTTGGCTTTGGATGAAATGTGGTCGATGTGGCTTCACCAGCTGAGGTCTTCAGAGACAGTTATTCAAGATCGCACTGCTGTGAAACAGGAAACAGACGCTGCCCACCGATGCTTTACTGTTTACGAGGGTTGTTTCTTCCTATGAGGGGAACGGAGCACTTTTCTATATTTAGAGGAAGTAACCAGTCGTCGTACCAGCCACTCAGTCTGTCCACATCATCCTGAAGCTTGAAATGATGTGTTATGGGGCAGTTGTGAAGCTTTATGTCGTCGGCGAAAAGGAAAATAGAAAATCTGAACAGAGACGGTAAGTTGGATGTGTACAGAAGAAATGAAAGAGGACCCAAGACACATCCTTGTTGTACACCAGAAAGCACAGGCCAAGACGAAGAAGAAAACTCACAACCAACCCTCACCCGATACGAGCATTATCCTTAGGCTCCTCCTAATCGAGTGTTTTACAGGCAGAAATACTTGCAATCGAAATATGCCTAGACAGAAACCTGGAAATAAACTTTCAAGTGTGTGACAGTGACTCACTGATCCATTCTGATAGTGAAGCTAATCGTGAACCATCCTACACCCTCCCTGGCTACGCCCTTGGCAGTTACTCTAGTATACTATAGTCCGTTCACGAAAGGTTGAGCGCATAGTAAGAGCTTCTTTTTTTCTGAAGTTGGCAGTTTGCTGTCATAACGTAAAATAGGGTCAACGTTGTCGAATTCACACTGCTTCGTCCGACGAGCTTGCGAGTTAGTAGAGAACTCTATGCATTATTGACACATTTGCGTATCAATCTGACAAGAAAATGAACACCATAACCTTAAATTTTAATATACACAGTGGAATATGCCGAATTGTCATGGCCAACCGACGGCTCAACCTTTCGTGAACGGAGTATATATTTTACGGTCTGTCGTATTATATTTTATGTCATTCTTCATGTCACAACGTTTTCAGGAATGATAATCTGAAGTATCAGAAATCAACTTCATACAAATGAACTGTAATTTGGTGGTTCGATAAAAGCTTCATTCGAATTATCTAACAAAACCAATGAATTACATTCAATTCATGAAAGAAATCGATATGTCCCGTGAATATTCAATCCAGGAATCATGTTCCACTACCTACGATATAAAATGGCGGAAAATCCAAAGCTTCACCATCCGTTCCCGCAACGTGCAGCAAAATCAATTTGGTTGAAATGTAGCCAAAGTTCATCTTGCCGGAGACCTTCCGTCATATTTCAAAGCCACGGAGGATTGTGCGGTCCAACACAAAAGGTCGGTTGTTTCCGCGGTACGGCGAAAAAATTAATTAGATTCTGTTGGCGCCCCCGAAGTCAACTCCTGGGTTGAATTGGTTACGTGGTACAGAGAGCTTAATCGAGAAATTTTAATGAAGAGTCGTTATGGTTTTTCTGGGCGAATAAAAGGGGTAGCTACATTTTGCTTCATTCGATGGAACTGTCAGATTAGATTTGAATGGCTGAATTTTGCACTGCGACATTCTGATTTCAAAATTCATTCAATAGGTACTCCTGCAAAGTGACCTAATGGATATTGAGATGATACTTTGAGCTGTCTGCGGACTCCTATGGCATTAAAGGGTCATGAAAAACCCCTTAAACTGTAGTGCTTTCCAGTGACGGCTCGTGAGATTTCAATCAGAGGAGCCCGAGATCACGCAACAACAAATGATTTCTTTCGAACTGGGCTTCCTGTCAGCCACTGGCATTTTTTATCCATTCTACGCAGAACGAACGATTATAAACAGAATTAATAATTGAATTTGGCATTGCTTGGGTCTTAATTTCTTGAGTTATGAAAATTTTTTTAACGTGAGGCATTTTTCTGAATTTATATTTTCCAAATGAAATCTACAGGATCTTATGTTTTTTAAGTTCACTACTTGCATTATAATTTTCACTTCTTGTTTACGTTTCTTTCTTTCTTGCTGGAATATTAACATCTTACTAGAAACTTTTCGAAAAATGTCACAAAACCACAAACCGCACGCTGAGAGGATTAAAACTTCGTTAAGAAAAAGGGAGGGAATCAAAACAACAGCTGATCTATTCACGATCGCCGGGGTTGATTCGGGCCGATCGGACATTCAGTTTCGGCTAAGCTCGTTCGCCTAGAAGCGCAAATAATGCCGCGGAGCCGGGCCTCCGACACGTGATCTACAGCTTTAATTTTGAGAAATTCCCGCACCGTTCATTTGAAGAAGTTTGCAATGTAACATTTAACGAATCTCGACTCGCAGAGGCAAGCCTCCTTCGCTTAGCGGTTTGCCTGCTATCCGTTACGCTGTATGTGTGTTGCGGATAATTGCTGGTTATTTATTACTTCTGGTATTTGATAGTTTGATAGTTTACAGAGGGGTTACAGTCCACTGCGACCTTAAGGTCTATTGTGCCCCCTTACAGAGCTGTTCTGGCCAAAAACCTTCACAGCTCGCCTTCCAGTTCCAGAGATCTAATGAAATCTAGTAACTGTGAAGAATTCAACGGGGCTAGTTCCTCACTCTTACAAGTTTATTGTCCAAGGCATTTCCTCCTCAGGCTCGTAATGCCAAGGCATTCCGTGACTAGGTGAATGGGGGTTTCTTCCTCCTCCCCACAGAACCTACACTCGTCAGTGTCCGACAATCCCATCCTCAACAGGTGCTTCCTAAGGCGACAATGTTCTGTAAGAAAGCCAGTGAGGAGGAGTGCAATTGCTTCTTACGAAGATCCAGATATCTTTTGGATCCCGCTGTCTCGAAGTCCGAAGGAACTCAGTGGAATGATCCATCCCTGGGAGATTCCGCCAGAGCTTTTCCCTCTCGGCTTTCTCCTTCTCCAGAAACTCCTTCTTATAGGTACATTTAGATATACCACAGAAGGGTTCTGGGCCAAAGAGTGACATTTGTACTTCTGATATTATAAATTAAACAACGCCGTCTTGGAGGAACCTTGAACGAAGGATCAAGACTCTTCCCCCTTGTTTTTAGGACAAACGGTTGATTTGATTTGATCATGTTCTATCTTCCCAGCTTGTAATTTGCTTGAATTATTTCAAGTCATTTAAAATCTTTCATATATAAGTAAAGGAAAAAGATAAATCTGTTATTTTCTAATGCGGAAAATATTGATTTTGCAGTGGTTGAATACTTTATTACTTTTGTTCATCCACTATTATTATCACTTTTTTATTCATTTCGATTTGTTGTCGAACATCTGCATTCTCTATTTTGGTTAAAAAGCATTTGCGTACCTATGCCCACACTTCACCGTATGAAATCTACGCAAACTGATCGCTATTTTGATACACTACCAATTAAATTATTCGTAATTAATGTCATTCACAGTTTTACCAATTACCGAGATTCATCCCTTAGTAAACAAGACAACACTTCACCTCCCATCATTCAGATTATTTTAGAATCTCATACGTCATTCAGATAAACAGTTTACGTCATACACATAAACCGTTTAATACGATTGAAGAAACGGTCATTGACAGATTGAAAGGCGATTTTGCGTTCGTTTTATTCAAGTTCTTGTCTTGTAAAAATGGGAGGCAACGACCCATGCACCCGAGATTATTGACGTCAATAATTTCAAACCTTTTTCGTGGATGTTGTTTTGTAGCTGAAAGCCTCGATTACTTATCGTAAAGTGGAGTAATTATTCGAAAAACGCAAATGGAATGGAACTAGTTTGAAAATATGAATGAAAATACCTGGCGACAGTCTAACATTCATATTTTTACTTATTCTACGCACGAAATAATTGGCGAGATAAAAACTTTCGAAGTTTTTATTGCTGGTTCATGTTTTTTGAGCGTTCAACATGTCATTAAAATATAATACAGTTATGTTACGAATGATGAACAAGGCTGTAGAAACGTCAAAAACACAATTTTGTCAACAGTTCATTCGATTATCGATTAAAATATATCTGGGAGGATTCTACATTTCTGAAAAACTTTTTAGGTTTTCACTCCCAGTCTCTGAAACAGATAAAATTGAAAAATTTTCAGTTAAGATGAAATGCTTCTGCGAAAATCTTTTCACTCATTTGTCAGGAGCAAATTGGTATTGAAAAAATTGTTAGCTAACAGAAAAAACTGAAAAAGGAAATAAATGAAAAAGATGATGTAACGTTTCGGTGTCTATATCAGACACCTTCTTAGGCAAACTTGGAAAATATTCGGAATTGTTGTCAATTAGACTTCGAACAAAAAAACACACAATTCCGAAGATTTCACAAGTTTAACTGAAGAAGGTGTCTGATATAGACATCGAAATGTTACATTATCTTTTTCATTCATTTCCTTTTTTTTAATGTGAGGCAACAATTTTTTCAATACCAATTTGCTCCTGACGAATTAGTGCAAAGATTTTCGCAGGGGGATTTCATCTTAATTTAATTTTTTTAATTATTTCTGTTTCAGAGACTGGGAGTGAAAGCCTAAAAAGTTTTTTTCTAAGTTTATTTGACTCTCTTGACCTTGCATTGCTGATTGATTTCAGATTTGAGGTGTGTCGTGCACTGCTACCTGTAGGTTTATTGTAGCTACCCCTCTTCCTTTCAGCTATTTGTGGCATTTCCTTTAGTATCCATTTAGTTACAGATTTGTTTGAATCTCAGCAGCTGAGACGGGCTGAAGGATGGAATCTCCACACAGTCTTCACCCCTAATAACTTTTCCACTCAAACACTTTTTACGTTGATGACAAATTGTGGGACACTCAGCTACTTGGTATTACTCAATGAAGTAGGCAAAAACAACAAGGTATCTCTGGTCTGGGTTTCTGCTTACTCAGGAATCAAAGGAAATGAAGAAGATAACACACTAGCCAGGAAGGGAGCACAAACGCCACTCACTGGCACAGAACCCTTCTGTGTAACCAAAAGAAAGAGATTTTTATTCATTTTATAAATAAATGAGCGTTGAGGTTGAACCTATAAACTCAAAAAAGTAAAATATAACCACATCGAAATGAGCATTGATATAAAAAAGACACATTTATAAAAGAAATCTTGACAATCAATGAGGATGCCATCTATCCAGTGTATTCTTGAGTGTGTTGACAGTTGGAGACTCCACAATAGTTGATGGGCAGCTGGTTTCCACTCGTTGAACACTCGGTTGGGAAGGTATAAGCTGGATAACTCGAAGCGATGACCACGCAAACTGTTCCTTTTCAGCTGGTAAAGGTTTTTTATTTTCTCGCCAAAGTGACCATTCATCGCATGAAATGTGATGATGAGATCGTCCCTTGATCGACGCTCGGCGAAACTAGGAAGGTCAAATAATTTGAAGCGATCTTCATAGGATGGGCGAAAGCTAGAATAGGCTGACGAGTGGCCCATCGTTACCAGCCTCCACGAGAATCTCATCGTGTTTAGTTGAGTGAAGGCCACCACACTGACCCAGCATACTCATTATCGTCTAATATATGTTTTGAGAAGGAACTTCCAGGTTTAAAGATCAGAGTTTTTGAAAGTTTTGCCAAGTAGATATATTACCTGATTCGCTCTTGCCGTAACTGAAACATTCGGACCATCCGGGACCTGAGCACACAGTAACTCCAAGATGAACGTGCTGAGTAACAGGCAGTAGTTGATGACCATCGATTGAGTAGGGACGTTTTGGATGTGTTCCTACCAATGTAGAGTACACAACACTTCTGGATGTTGAGTGGAAGCATCCAGTGGGGCACCATTGAGGAAAGAATATCCAGTTCTTCTTGAAGAGGTTTGGCATGTAGATTTGCGATGTTGTAAAGCTTGGCATCGTCGCAAACGAGGACAGGGAGGACCTGTGAAGTGGAGGCAAATCAGAAATATATTAGAGGAAGAGAATTTGGGAGAAGGAAGAAACTGAAAGAGAAGCACTCTGGAGAAATCTTCCGCGAATGGATCATTCTTTCCGAAATTTTGAAACTACAAAGTCCCAAAAGTATTCGAATTTCAGCAAGAATAAGTTACGTATCCTCACTGACTTTGTAACAGGACATTGTTGCCCTGTAAAGCAAATTGGCTTAACAAAACTCACGAGTGTAGATTACTAGGGAAGAAGAAGGAAACTGCAGTTACTCAGCTACAGAATGCCTCGCCATTGCGAGTCTGCGCGAAGGATGTCTTGTACAGGAATATTATAGGAGAAAAGCTGATCTAGCCTTCTCCAAGTCCTTCTAGATGCTGGACTCTATAGAGCTCAGGAACTGAAGGACAAAAGCTTTGCAATCTACTAGCTTTTTGGATTTTCTATTTTTTTTTCGACAGAATCTACACCTATCGTCGTCTGCAATCCTTAGTCCTTCAATGCGATGTAATCGTGCCTGAGACATGACTGGTCTGCGTGCGAAAATGTGCATTTTTACTGGTTCAAATTGCAACTCGAGTGATATTTGACATGACCATGTCACAAGAAAGTTATTTCGAAAATAAAGCAGGTGCGGCAGCTCCGTACCCCTATACATAAACATAATGCTTGTCGTTACTGCTTGCATCCAGATAAATGTGGCATCAATCATCGATATCCGCCATAGAACCGGATATGCCAATTTCTGTATCCCACAGAATCTCAATTCAATTCTATGCAGGACTAAATCGATAGGAGCGTCTGACGGAATGGCTCAAGAGAATGATGATCCTAAATCCCCACGCCTTGTTTTTCTATGCCTGAAATCAGCGAAGCAGTCTCCATCGTGGCTGCATGTTGCCTCCAGACATTGTTGTTCCAGGATAATCTGTCAAATTAACATCAAAGCCCCGTAGCATTCGACAGAATAATGGGGCGACTTTGTCTCCCTGAAAACTTTTTGATGGGCAATAAAATAGAATGATGTTGAGTAGCAAATTGGTTTTCATTTTACCTCGAAATTCAAAAAGGAATGTTAACGGTCTGTTATCTCTATATACAATTCGTAGCTTGAAACTATCCTCAAAGAGGATAACCCTTCACAGGCATTTATCATAAGTGAGAATAATAAACAAACATGAATTGTTCATCTCTACCAAGTTTCAATGGATTTCATTAACATTTACAATATACGCTTGTTTTTAGGGCTAGTGAGAACATCGAAAAGAACTTCAACTCTATGCTTTACGAGAAGAAAAATAGACAAAGGAATACTTTACCTAAAACTTCAAAGTAAATACCTTCAAATGGTTCTCAAAACAAGAATGGAACCAATACTTGAGTATACGCTCCAATAATCGAGCTTGTCCCTCATTCGAGTGTTTTTCTGGTAGAAAGAGGCATAAATAAAAACCTGGAAATAAACAATCAGGGAGTTACCCAGTGAACCTTTCTGATAAGCTGCTATAATAGCTATTAAAGCACTGCACTCCTAAGTCATCGACTCAAAGCTAATAGTTAGTGCCGAAGAAAACTCACCTGTTCAATCAGCAATCAAAAAACGAAGACGCTAATTCACTAGCCAAAACGAGAGCACATACGCAGTGGCTTATATGCTAGTGTATTAGCGTCTTCGTTTTGGCCAGTAAGTGTACTGGCTCAAAACCAAAACTCAAGCCCAAAAAGTATTTGGATCTCAGTGGCTATCTAACAGGACATTGTAGCTTAAGGAAATATATGATGATAATGGGCTCAACAGAAACTGACTTTAGTACCGTAGACAGCTTAAGGTACAGAGGGCACAATAGACCATTAGTTTGCGGTGCAGAAGTACTCCTTCAACGAATCTTGAATCTCTACTGTCGTCTACAACGTCGTCAGTGCAGATGAGACAGTGACACAACGACGCTGCAATACAGGCATCGTATTCCAAAGTAAAGCTTCAAGGAAACGAACTGACCATTTCAACAGAATCTAACTAATCCTTTCCAAGTCTCATCAACATTCACACAAGAGGAAGAAATTAAGGGAAATTGCGGTCTACGTTCTCCTAGGTCGACCAAACCCTAGAAATCTTTATCGCAAACTTGAGTAATAGAAAGGGCAAAATAAACCGCGTTATTGAAGTGTGCCAGTTAAGTTAGGTTTGGTCTCCTAGGTCGACCGACCCTCTGAAGTCTCTATCGCAAAGTTTGGTAATAGGAAGGGCAGAATAAAGCCTGTTATTGAAGTATGCCAGTTAGGTTAGGTCTCCTAGGTCGACCGACCCCTCGAAGTTTTTATCGCAAACTTGGGCAATAGGAAGGGCAAACCAAACCTCGTTATTGAAGTGTGCCGGTTACGTTAGGTTAGGTCTCCTAGGTCGACCAACTCCTTGAAGTCTTCATCGCAAACTTGGGCAATAGGAAGGGCAAAATAAACCCCGTTATTGAAGTGTGCCGGTATGGTTAGGTTAGGTCTCCTAGGTCGACCGACCCCTCGAAGTCTTTATCGCAAACTTGGGCAATAGGAAGGGCAAACTAAACCCCGTAATTCAATTACTCCGGTTAGTGCGAGTACCGTAGACAGCTCAAGGTATCGGAGGCACAATAGACCATTAGGTTGCTGCTCACGAGTACCTCTTCAATGAATCTTGAATGTCTACTGATGACATCGAATTCCTAAGTCCCAACGTCGTCAGTGCAGCAGATACAGTGACACAATGTGTTCCGAAGTCTACCTTTAGGGAAACGAACTGACCATTTCAACAGAATCGAACTAATCCTTTCCAAGTCTCATCACCATTCATACAAGAGGAAGAAGATAAGGGAACTTGCGGTCTACGTTCTCCTAGGTCGACCGAACCCTCGAAGTCTTTATCGCAAACTTGGGCAATAGGAAGGGCAAACTAAACCCCGTAATTCAATTACTCCGGTTCGAGGAATTCGGAATCGATTCCGACATATTCGAATCCATTCAGGCACGGTCGATTGCGTCCTGAATACGTTCAATTAAAGTCTATGGTCCCTCGTGCCGGGTTCCACGGGAAGTCACATGTCGAAGAGTTTTGACAAAGAAAAAAGTTGGGACGCGACCGAACGGTTGATCGGTCGAGGGACGCTGAATGGCGCCGTTGATATCGTGCTTATTTTTAGAATTTTAGAGGCGCACTTAGTGAGCGTGGGTCTAGACGTGCAAAAAACGGTGGAGGTGCGAAAAGTTTTGTTGGGGTAGTTGGAATGAAGTTAGTCTTAATGGAGGAGACTTTCGGAATTTGGCTGGGTTGACATATCGGTATGGAAAATCACATGGGGAACATGCGATATTCTTTAGAGTAAGAAATAAACATAGAGATGCTCCTACGCGTGAATAGAACTGCATTGTAACCAAGCTCTAAAGTAAGATGGAAAGCATTTCACTGCCGCGCTGGGGTGAGTTTAGTTTTTTTAGTTTGAAAAAGTTTCACAGTTCACTGCGGCCACAAGATCTATTGTGCCCCCTTACAGAGCTGTTCGGATCGTACCCTCACAGCTCGCATTCCAGTTCCAGAGATCTGATAAAATCCAATATCTCTGAAGGCTTCAACGCGGCTAGTTCCTCACTCTCACAAGTTTCTTGCTCCTCCCCACAGAACATACACCCAGTGTCCGATAATCCCATTCTCAACAGGTGTCTTCTAAGGCGGCAGTGTCCTGTAAGAAAGCCACTGAGGGGGTGTAATTGATTCTTACTAAGATCCAGATATCTTTTGGATCTTGCTGTTTCAAAGTTTCGAAAGAACTTAGTGGAATGATCCATCCCTGGGAGATGCTGCCAGAGTTTTTCCTTCTCGGCTTTCTCCTTCTCCAGAAACTCCCTTTTATAGGATCATTTGCCTATATCACAGAAGGGTTCTGGGAAAATAAGTGACATGCGTTTCCTTTGATTCCCAAATGGCCGGGAACCCAGATTGAAAAGACCTTATTTTTCTTGTCTACCTCATCAAGTTTGTTCCGGCACTCCCAGATCATTTTAGAGTCGAGACGTAGGAGCTCAGTTCTTTAATAGCAGCTTGACTATCTGAGTGTATGGCTATATCGCAGTTCTGATAGTGTTTCTAGATTTAAAACAAGACATCTTTCAATGCCTAAGATTTTCGCTTGAAAGACGCTCATGCAGGAACCTAGCGACAGTGCACACTTGGTACTTGGCCCGTATATCCCAGCGCCAGCTCCTGTAGAGGTTTTGGAACCATCTGTATACCATTTTACGGTATTTTCTTGGAGGTTATAGTTGGTGTATTCCCGTTCTCATTCCTCTCTTTCACTAAGCAATATCCCTATAATTACCGGAATACCGGAATACAGAATTATCTGTAACATACGCTAGCCGTTACTTTTTACTCTGAGCGATATTATATGCATAAGAGAGTGAACTAAGCCATCCAGTTGGATATGAAAATGAATGAGGTGAGCTGAGGTTAAGTTATATTTTGGAAGCTTTCAAGCATCCGCGAAATAATACAGTCGACAGAAAGTGTCTTGGACTATTAGGTACTTATTTTTCAGGATATTACCCATAATATAAGTGAAAATCAGCTTGGAGAACATATGTAATATTCAATTACCAGATACCTGAAAATTGGCCTTCTAACCAAGCTAGCAGGTAAGCATGCGTTTTCAGTGCATAGTAACCCTACTTAATCGTCTATATTTCGTTCGTTAGAAAATCCTCGACATCTGGTGTCCCTTACAATCAAGAATGATGGCAGAACAATAAAGTTCATCGCTAAGAAATGCTTCATCCGACCGATCGAAAGGAAATATTGTTCAAGAGTGTATATCCAACTTCCCAAGGGCTGAATACTGACACGGATTGCGCCATATGTCATCTTCGCGAAGAAGCCCCCGAATTTAATCTGAGAGCAAAATTTGTATAAGAGACGCCCCTTCCCATAATTAATCCTCACATAAACGGCCAGGTGTGTTCCAATGGAATACCTTCCCGGTTTCTCCTCCAAAGATGGAAGAGAATTCCATCCCCGTACAGCGAGTCTCTAGACAAAGTTAGGTTATGTGTTCAATACAGACAGACAGTGTTGAATTATTAATATCGCGGGGAGACTATAGATTTTCCAAGGGGAAGCAGCCTTATCCAGTTGAGAATTGCACTTTTCTGGAGAATGAGAAAATGATAATCTATTTTAACCTAGATTCAGGAACTTTATTCTATATCTAAAGGAAGGAATTTTAGGATTTGAAGAAACTTTTCGAATTAAAATGGAATGATTTATATTTCATAGGATCAGAGATGAATTTAATTGTCTTTTTATATTTCTCGTGATTGACGAATCACCCATACGACCAACTGGATAGGGTGACTGGTGACTTATTCTGGACAAGTGATCTTTCAATGCGCGGTGCGCATTTTTGAAGGTTAAAAAGGGACTCGCACAATGAGAGTCAAGCGAAAAACCTATCAGTCAACCGTGTGTTGATACCAAAAAAATCTTTGCTCCAATAATAAAAATTAGATAAACTGTTTGAGAACTGATTCAATCAAAATAGATCGAAGTCTTCGATGATTGTTTTCTGAGAAGTATAAAAAATTACGCACATTTTCAAGGAATGAAGAAAATTGCTCTTCTGGGAGATGAAAGTTTGAAGTATCGTTTGGCGAATGCTGGCCGAAACAGAAGAAGTGAATATGAAAGTTCAAGAAAAGCCCTGAGCAGAAGCTTTCGAGCGCTTGTTCTTTGGTGGAGCAATAAGAATATTACCTCAAAATTTTATATGGGACTTGAGATTGATACCAAATACAGTAGAGACTCGATAATCCGGAGAACGATAATCCGGATATTTACTAGTCCGGATTGACGTCAAGATTGTATTATGTCCTTATAATCCGGATTGCAAGACTCAATAATCCGAATTTCCGATCGTTGCATACGTCGTTTACGGTTCTAACTTGTCGTAACTCAATTTCTATGACGACGATCGGGCGTTCTTTTGGTATATAATAGTGCACAATGGTATAAGACAAAAAAAGTCAAACAAGAATAATTAATTAGTGAAATGGAATGTTTCTACCTCCAAATCATACAGCTTTTATACAGCAAATGGATCATAATGATATTAAATCAACAAAACTGAAATACCGAAAAGGCCTTTTAGCACATATTTTTTCGATCCTCGAAGACGGGGTTAATGTTATAGCAAATGCATTTAGAGCATAGATCAATTCGATGCAGTCTGTTCATTCTATAACTCATGGCAATTACTGATATTCAGCTTCTGAAAGATACAGGAGAAAGCTATTGTTCAGCATTCTTTTTCCCTTACAGTAGAAAACGTAAAATATCTATTCCAAATAATATATTTGTTTTATAATTTCGATAATAAACCGTTTTTTAAATTGCATCTTTACTAAATTGTAAGACGCGGTATTCCGGATTCCTCATTAATCCGGATCATCCCTTGCATTAATTGATCCGGATTATCGAGTCTCTACTGTATATAAATGCTCAATCTCAGCAAAATCGAAATAATAATTCTGAAAATTATTCGAAAAATTGAATATATAAAAAAATAAATGATTGAAAAAATTAAATTCTATGGTTCTGATGATGCGATCCTCTTGAAATTTAGCATGAACATTCAGCATATCAGCCATTTACAAAATAATTTTCACTTGAATCGGATATCATGTTATGGATTCTTCTTTTCAATATTCCAATTTAATGTTCTATGGTTCTGTTGAAACTATGGTCGCAAAATTCCGGACGAGCATTCGGAGTATCAATCTTCATTCATAAAATAAATTTCATCCCAATCGGATACCTTTTTATGGAAATATGAAGTTTCTTCTTTTCAATATTCCAATTCCATTATCAGTGGTTTTGTCCACACTATGGGCACGAAATTTTGCATGAGGCTTATTATGAGCATTTTCCATATAGTTGCAACATGTTATTTCGATTGGTTCTGTTTTGTCTGATATATTGAGGAACAACAATTTTGAATGGCCTTATTTTGAGGTCTCTAGGACAATCCTTACTTAAGTTATCGTGCTAACAGCCAGACAAAATTGAGTTTGACCTCGAATTCTTCATCAGGAAGTCGAAACCAATCGTTTGAAACCATTTTCGTCCCAAAATTCGAAAATGACAGACATTTGGGCAAAACGATATAGCACTCGTTTAAGTAGAACGAGCGCTCGAAAATCGCATTCTTTTTCAAATTGCCCAGTCACGTTTCTGTTTATCGTTCAAAATCTCGAAGAAATATAATTCCCCGAAATCCAGATAATTCCGGAAACTCGTCTCCAGTCTTCCCAGCCATTTTCCACTTCTTTCCATCTGCAGAACGTGTTCGAATCTCATACAAAACGAAAAAATCACCCAGAAACATCTAGATCTTATCTTTCATGGGATATTTATTCAATCAACTGCGCTACTCAAAGACATCGACTGTATCAAAAAGAAACGGACATCTAAAAAGGTTAATATCGTCGAAAAAGAAGGAGCAGAGGGAAAAAAACAAGAGTTCTGTAGCTGGGAAAACTAGCAATGCTACTGGAGGTAAATCGATATCGGTTCTGGTAATGGGAAACAGGGGTGGAACCGAAGGATCAGATGCTGAATAGAATTTAAAATTGGGGAGTATAGGAAAGGCGCAGGTGCGGTGCATAAAGACAGATATCATGGGGTATGCTCAGGAGACCGATTTTTCTTCTCCAAGGTGGGGAGTTGACTGAATTTGACGAAAGCTAAAGGGTTTTTCAATAAGAGGTGTTATTTTGATATTCAAAGAAAAATGCCATTTTCAATATAAACGATCGGATGTTCATATGTTTATAGAGAAAAATAACATCAGTCAAATGACCACCACGACCACGCTTACAGGACCTTATACTTTCAATGAAATTTTCCATAACCAAATCGCTAAGTGGCTGCCCTATATCCTCGATTGCCTAACGAATTCCATCTTTGAGGTCTTGAATCAACGCTGGGCTATTGGCGTAGAACTTGTCTTTTACGTGGCCCCAAAGGAAGAAGTCGGAAGGTGTTAAATCACAAGATCTCGGTAGCCAATTGTGATCACTTCTTCGAGACATAACACGGTCCGGAAACTTTTCCTGCAAAAAAATCAATGGTTTCGTTGCTTGTGTGGCGCACTTAGCGCTGTCTTGTTGGAAGTAAACTTTGTCCCGATCAATACTTTCCAATTTCGGCCATAAGAAATCATTAATCATCTCTCGATAGCGTTATCCATTCACCGTAACTGTTGCTCCAGCCTCATTTTCGAAAAAGTAAATGCCAATGATTCCTCCGGACCATAAACCGCACCAAACGGTCACACGTTGAGGATGGATAGATAACTCTTGGGTTTTCCGAGCCCCAGATGCGACAATTTTGCTTGTTGGCGAAGCTTGTCAAAATTTCAAAAAATGACAGCTTCAAACGTGACATCTACTGCAATAGCGGGCTATTCAAAATAATACCTCTTATTGGAAAATCCTTTATTTTGTAATATCGTGCTTGACAATTATAGGAAGGCTTCTCATTTGGACAGCCCTGGTGTTGCAATATAGCAGCTGATAGCTCTACCGAGCATTCTGTGTTGTCAACAGTAACTTAAAAAATTCTTTCGATTCGACTTTGGTGCCATTATTTTATAGAACTTTCTATTTGATGCACATTAGCAACAGTGCATAGAAAAACTAAATTAAATGTGGCGAAGAGGACGAATTTCGTGAAGGTCGTCCAAAATCAGTTGTTTCTCCGGAACCATCGATGATCCATGTTTGTGAGACAACCTGAGTCCATGATGGAAAGGATTTGTGAGGTTTTTCGAGATTTTTCAATTTCAATTTCACCAATAACAGTATGTTATATTAATTATTGGTTGTCTCGCATAGTTACTGAATAAAATTTCGTGCTCATTTCATAGCCCGGCTTCTAACCTTTCCAGAAGACAGCCAGGTCACGTTTAGATCCCTGAAATTACACTGCCAGGGGTCTCTGCTGACCTGGTAGTGAAGCAATAAAATGACTTTTTTTGGGTGCCAGGGCATGGTGGCATTGATAGAAATGAAAAAGCTGAGGAACTTGCAGAAAGTGCCGCAAGGTTAACACCTGGACCTGAGCGTTTCTGTCGACTTGGAAAAGACCACCATAACTCAGTGCTTCAGCTTTGGGAGTTGAATAACAGAATAACCTTTTGTAGAAACACTCCTGGAATTACTCGGACTAAAAAATTCATGATGATTTTACCTTCTCATACTTGAAAGCTCCTGAAGCTGTCTCGTGCTGACCTTCGGGTGATGGTGGGACTGCTGACGGAGCACTATCAGGTACAAATATCATTTGTACAGTATGAGAATGTCAGCAGATGGAATTTGTAGGTTATATAGATCAAAAGTAGAAACAGCTGAACGCTTGTTATGCAAACGTCAAGAGTGTGCTGGCCTAAGAATTCATTTCATATGGGAAAACCCTAAGGAGTTTGACAGTTTTATCAACGCCATTGACGAACTCCTTGGGTTTCCATAAATGAGTAGGGCAGAGAACAAAAGATCTACATGGTCGCAAGTCCCCGGAAAACTAACCTAGCCAAAACGACCCCAGTTCTCTCAGTTAATGATGATGTACCTAGTTCTTTCGTGAGGTCTCAGATATACATGTATGTCTGTTAGCTTTGAACTCATTCTTTGTACAGTCGCACTTGTCAATACAACGCAATATCTCCCCATTTGAAAAGTTTCCATGGTACGGCACTGGCTAAGCGCCTGATATGTACCATAAAAGCGTATCCTCCATAAACTACCAAGTACCCCTACGAAGATAAACTCTAAAATAGTGTCGATTATAAATTACCACATGAATAATTCATCTAGTTGCGGTAGACCACTCAGAGAGGGAACCGAAGAACTGTATGTATCAGTTTGTAATTTTAATATGTGGATGTAAACAGTCTGCGAAATTGCAGTTATATTTCTCTGCCGCATAATATAGAGGAACATGAACAACGCATTTCAGTATCATGGTTTCATTTTTGTTAAGTGGGTGATAAACCTATGGGAACGTGACTGTGACACGAAGTTGTAGCTCATGTCAACGTAATGAGTTCATTGTGTTGTTTGTTGTCGTCTTGGTGAATTTTTCAAAGGTTACAATGTGAACGATGCACTTTCTTATTAATTAATACTCATACGGTGTTGGTTGATTGTCTGGGATACAATTGATTTTTTAACCAATAACTATCAACATTATTCATTTTTCTTCTTTCGAAGAAAGGAAAATATGTCTTATGTGAGCTCGTTGCTGAGCCTACATTCATTATCATACTACCAGTTTTTTGGTATTTCAACCGCATTCTGGCATCAGAAATTTGAATGAAAACTGAAGCAAATCTAGACGAGAAATCAGAATAAAAACTCTTTGGAATTTACTCCATCGACCCCAAACTACTGATAATTAAACTAAGGCATTATGGAATATCTGAAATACCTCACAAATTCTTTCAATTTTTTCTAATAGAGAACAATATATTAAGATCCGAGTTTAATCTTATTTAACAGGGTGGGATAGAGGAACTGAAACGAAAGCTTATGCAAAAATCGATTTTATAATTTTTTCACCATCAAGTATAACATTTAAAGTTTGTGTTCCAGACAGTGGCAAAGATGATATCTGAAAAATGGTGTCAACTATTGTTAATACACTGCGTTATTGGATTTCGGGAATATCGGACCATGTCCAACATTTCTTTGGATGAGTTGGCTATAGCCAAACGAATGTTGTTTTTCAAAAGGGCCATTGTCTTGGACGATCGTTATTGTTTTTTATAGTTTAAAAAGGGGTTACAGTTCACTGCGACCTCAAGGTCTATTGTGTCTCTCCCCCACAGAACTTCACTCGTCAGTGTCTGATAATCCCATTCTCAACAGGTGCTTCCTGAGGCGACAGTGTCCTGTAAGAAAGCCAGTGAGGAGATGTAATTATTTCTCACCAAGATCCAGATATCTTTTGGATCTTGCTGTTTCAAAGTTCCAAAGGAATGATCCATCCCTGGGTGATTCCGCCAGAGTTTTATTTCTCGGCTTTCTCCTTCTCCAGAAACTTCTTCTTATAGGTACATTCACCTATACCACAAAAGGGTTCTGGGCTAATGAGTGACATTCGTGAGCCCTCTTGGCAAGTGTATTGGCCTGTTTGTTTCCTTTGAGTCTCGAATGGCCGCAACTCAGATTAAAAAGACCTTAATTTTCTTGCATACCTATTTGAGTTTGTTCCGGCACGCCCAGATCGTCTTTGGGTCGATGACGTAAAAGCTCTCTCTTTCTAGATTTATATCTAGACATCCTTCAATAGCTAAGATTTCCGCTTAAAAAACGCTCATATAGGGATAGTGCATACTTGGTACTTGGCTTGTATATCCCAGCGTCAGCTCCTGTAGAGGTTTTGGAACCATCTGTATACCATTTTACGGTATTTTCTTTGAAGGTATAGTCGGTGTTCTCCCGTTCCCATTTCTCTCTTTTACTTAGCAATGTGCAGAAGTTTTTCTCAATGCTTACTTTCTTGATCATTATATAACCAGTGAGGTTCGCAGATGCACGATCGTTATAAACATGTGATTTCAGATAACCCCATAAAAAATTTCAGGAGGCTAAATCAGGTGACAGTGCTTGAGCGCTAAAAACCCAGAGAACTGCACGAGCGGTTCCTTTTTACAAAGTGTGCATTATAGCGAGTTGGGTTAATTGGTACATACATTGTCGAAAAAACGAACCGACAGTGACTTCTAATCTCGTCTACATGATTCCGGAGTTTTAATTCCTGGAGTTCTCTGCTGTTTTCTCTTTGTCCCACTTGAGGAACATTCGTTTGGCCATCGCTAACATTCCCAACGAAACGCTGGACCAAGTTCCCCGACATTTCTGGAATCGATTAACGCAGTCTATCGACAATAATGGACATCATTTGCCAGATATCATCTTTAAAACTGCCTCAATAAAAACTTTTTTTACGACCGGACGTTTTTATCCACTTTCCCGCACTCATTTTAGTTAAGAAAGTGTTACTTTCCCGCACTAGTACAGGAAAGTAAGAGATCGTTTTCTACTTAGGCCTAACTAACCCAGAAGGTTACACAGGTCACAGTTTCAGACGAGCCTCAGCAACGTTTCTTGCAGATTTAAGCGAAGGGACAACCAACATAAAAAACATCTTGGAGGCTGGAAGTCGACTGCTGTTGCTGAGTTATTTGAAGAACTCCGTAGAACAGAAGAAAACTATCTCGAATAAAATTCATTCATGTACTGGCAACTTGCAACCGATGCCGTATCCTCATCTTCATGCACTTTGCAATCTACAAGTATTACTCTGAACAGCCAGTTACCACCAACTAACTACTCTGGACCGGCTATTCTAACGCATTTGCAGAATGCAACAAATTGTGTTTTCAACCTTAGTATCAATAATAAATAGTGGTTTTTCAAAGAATGTTTGTATGTTGAAATAAAATAAATATTTTCAATGTGCTTCCTGAATCTTTATGCGGTCGTAGAAAAAATAATGTTCCTAATTAATGCGTGAAGTGTCTTTCCCGCCCTGACTGCTTGCCCGAACTCTTGGAATTGGTGATCTCCAATGCTGCTTTTGAAAACTGCGTTGCTATTTTCTTACTATGGGCAATTTTCGTCGTGCAACTTCAATAAAACGATTCAACCCTGCAATTTCCATTTAGGATGCCTCGAAACTCCACTCGAGTATTATACAATTGCATCCCATACAGACGTCGAGGGAAAACAAAAGAGGAAATCTTTATGTCCCAGACGCCTTAAGAAATGTTGATACATACTCGGCAACGAACAGTGGGTGGAATAAATAAACATAAAGAAGTACAATGCTTAGATTGATAGTTTTGTATTCGAATGCATAGAAAACATGGTAGTTGCAATTTTTTGCTCGTTTGTTCATAGGGGAAAAGCTTGTCGTATATTTGCCTGAGTGCCCGTGAGATTCGAATTTTGAGTCGGGAGTCGTCACAGAGGACTTGGTTGGACACACTCAATCTCTCGGTTTAATTAGTTATTGGATATATTATGTCATTTTGCCATAAGTTTGATGACTACCTAGTATTATGGGTCAGTGGGCAATTCCGTGAACGTCTGGGGTTTTTCACTTGAAGAATGGTTTGTTGAACCCTCTTGGCTGATGAGTAGCTTTTTTCGAACATGAAGGAACAGTACTTATAATTCATTTATATATTCGAGACATAGAGGTATATTTATATAATTCAATATTTTCTCGTGGTTTTGCTGTTCCTGTTTTTCACATTCAATTTCAAAATGACAAATCGGATGAAAAGAAAAAAATCGTTTCAAAGAAAAAACCTCAAAATCCTAATTCGGTGAGACAGTTTTTGATCGCTCGTTCTACTTAAACGAGTGCTATATCATTTGCCCAAATATCCTATATTTTTAATTTTGAGTCGAAAATTGTCTCAAACTCTAGGGTTAGACTCCCTGATGACGAATTCGTGGTAAAATTCAATTCTGTCCGTGGGGCCGTCCGGCGGTCCTTCAGCACAATAACTTCCGAAGTGAATGTTCTTGAGAGAATTATCAGGATGAGTACGCGTCCTAAATGGCTCGGTTAAGTTCGTTAACAAGCAAATTTGTACAGGGTGTTCCATAAAATATGGCGATTCAAAATTTTTGTTCCCCAATATCTCAGAAAAACCGAAATCAATCGAAATGAAGTGTTACGGCCAAATGCAAGATGCTCAGAACAAGCCTTATGCATATAATTTTGTGGCCATAGTGTGAACAGAAACATATAGTCCGTTCACGAAAGGTTGAGCACATAGTAGGCGTTTCTTTATTTATCTGAAGTTGGCAGTATTTGCTGTCACAAAGTTAAAATAATTCAACGTTGCCGAATGTACCCGGCCTCGTTCGACGAGTTTGCGAGTTATCAGACAACTCTATGCAATATTGACAACATTGCGGATCAATATGACAAGAAAATGAAGAACATAACCTGAAATTTTAATAAACCAGTGGAATATGCCAAATTTCCATGGCCAACCGACTGTTCAACCTTTCGTGAATGGACTATAGAATATTGAAAAGAAGAAACTTCATATTTCCATAAGAAGATATTCGAAACCTCAATCATGAAAACTTGGTAAATATGATGGAAATTGCCCAAGTAACATGCTATTATCCTTTTTCTTCAAAATTCTAGCTTTCTCGTCAAATCAAATTAACAATTAACAATTGGATTAAATGAATGAATTCCTCAAAAAATAACGACTATGGAAGGTTCTGATAAAGTATATCAGCCAAGCTTTTTCCAGCGACAAAACTCGAGTCAAGAGCAGAACTTCACGTTCATTTAGGCAGACATTATTTGGCAACAATTGAGGAAATCTCTAAGGACCTCCAGCAGTATCATCTTTAAATCCGTGGAAGTTTTGATTTAGGGGAGTTTTTCATTTCGTTCCCTGTCCTCAACTCCACTGAATAGATGATTCAGACCCCCCCGGGTTTGGTGATCATCAGACGAAAACGTTGTTTTTCTGTTATCCCATTATAATCTTGTTGTTGGGGTCATTATCCACTTCGGGTTCTACCCCTCAGCCCTCCTTCGTGATTAATCTGAAGTTTTTGCCTGATAATGAACTTCGAGAAGTTCATTGGTGTCGCAGTCGATTATACAGAATTTAATGGAAATCCACTTATGTAGAACGTGAGATTTTCATTGTTTCTCTTGGTTCCTTTTTTATGAGTTTTCAATTAGATTCGATAATGACCATAGACTTATAAAAGAATAGACAGGACGTGTGAAGAGAAATATTGACTACAGACAAGGATAGAATAATATTAGTGCGAAGCACAGAACACATAATAAAAACATTGGATCGTAGATATCTACGCATTAGATATTTATAGTCCGTTCACGAAAGGTTGAGCCGTCGGTTGGCCATAGAAATTTGACATATTTCACTGTGTATATTAAATTTTAGGTTATATTGTTTATTTTTTTGTCAGATTGATACGCAGTGTTATCAATATTGCATAGATCTGATAACTGGAAATCTCGTCGGACGAGGCCGGGTACATTCGGCAGAGAGAGATACTGTGGAGGATGGAGTGATATTAGTTTAGTTTAGTCTATGCTATACACTAATATGACTCCATCCTTTACAGTATCTCTCTCTCTCTCTTATGTTGGGGTCGAAACTTTGTGTGAAAGTCACGTGACGCCCTGTCCATCCTTTTATATGTCTATGACATGAATCAAGTAGGAAGTTTTGTCAGCTTGAAAAAAAAAATCAAGTTTGTTGTTGTGACATCTGTTGAAAATAAATTGAGTTACAAACTCAACTCTTATGAAAGGATCTCAAAAACTCTTTTGCAAGTGTATTCCACGTTGGCGTAGGATACAGAACGTAAGGATAAACACCTCAAAAAAAAAAACCTTCTCTCCGTATAAGGATAATGTTATAATACACATGTGTTTGAAATAATTCAAAGCTTCCTATTATAGTTTATTTTCGATGAAACAAATTTGCTCTTTTCGTTCCATATAATTCGAGAAAATATATATTAATTCAATTTGAAGAAGCAAATCGAAGAAGAAAAATCAAAATGACTGAAAAGTAATATAGAAATCATCTGCTTGCCAGTAGCGACAGCCTATTTTTATGAATAACTTGCTGCTACCAGGAGAATTCATCTAACCAGAAGGAGATCTCACTACATCTCAGATTGTCGGTTATCAACTTTTATCATACCTACTTACGAGTATTCATTCAACGTTTCTCTACCCAGTCCTCTCTCTCTCTCCAAATAAGTACAGGGTGGTTCTCTTATATTGGTAACCTTAGTTTTCTCAAAAAATTTTTTATTCTTTTAAGGGTGTTTGATACAAGTCATGTTGACTGATGTGTCTTCCTCCAGGATCATACCTTTTTTATTGTGTCATTCGAAAGATAATTCAAATCTTCATGTTTCTTCCGCATACAATTTCTTCTATTTCTCATCGTCAGAGACCTGCAGCGTATTTTATGTTGGTTTTATTCAATTTATTTTTTTCTGTATTGTAACAGTATGCCTTAATTAGAGACATAATATGATTGTGTTTCTGAAAATCAAAGAGACTTTGTAGCAAACTATTTCTCAATCATTACATTCATCAAATATTATGTTTTATAACAACAAAACATTTTTTATAACAAACGAAACGTGTCAATCATATGTTCTATATCCCGGCCATTATGATACATAGATATATATATATTTATCGGTTTAAAAACGTGCGACGACGTTGTCCGATGCCTAGATTCCATCGTTTGCGATCCTCCCATTGTCCTATTTGCAAGTTTCGTTCGCTCATTGCTTTTCGTATTCCTTCCATCCAGTTCTTCTTTGGTCTTCCTCTTCGTCTTCTCATATTAGGTATCCACTCCATTATTTGTTTTGGTAGTCGTGTCTGTCCCATCCGTTGAACATGTCCATACCAGATCAGTTGTTTTCTCTCTATATCATCCATGATCGTGCCTTCTACTCCCATTTGATTACGTACTTCTTGGTTTCTCACTCTTTGCATTCTTGATATTCTAGCCGATCTCCTCAACGCATCCATCTCTGCAGCCTCTATCCTCTTCCTATTTCTCTCTGTAAGTCTCCATGTCTCCGATCCATATGTTAATTGGCTTTTGATCATTGTATTGTAGATGTTGAACTTTCGTGATCTAGTTATGTTTTTGCTCCACAATATTCCATTCAAACAGCCAATCACTTTTCTTGCTTCTGTTACTCTTGATCTTATCTCATTATCATCTGTGCCGCTTGTGTCGAACTTCACTCCCAAATACTTGTACTCCTCGCAAGGTTGTATGCTTTCTGTACCCCCAATATCCAGTACACTCTTTTCGTCTCAATACAAAGGTATTTAGTTTTCTCCAGGTTTATTTCTAATCCCCAACATTCATATGTTTCTTTCAGTTTACGTGTCATGTATTCTAGATCTTCTTTGTCTCCCGCGATTATAACCTGATCATCCGCAAACTGTAAGGTGTAAATGTTTGTATCATCGTTCAAGGGTATGCCCATCCCGAACATTCGCTTCCATTGTATCAAAGAATATTTTATATATATTTTAAATAAAGTGGTCGATGTGGGCATCCCTGTCGTAATCCTTGTTGACATAAAATGGGCTTGACAATTTGTTTCCTATTTTAATTTTAGATGTTGAGCCATAATATAGATTCTTCAATGCACCAATCAAAGTCTGGTTTATATTTGTGTTCTGTAGTGTTTCCCATAGCTTACACTAAGGTATTGAGTCGTAAGCCTTGGTTAGATCTACGAATAAAATATGCGTTGCTAGGTTAACTGAACTCCTTTTTTCAATGATCTGTTTTCATACAGAACACATTGTCCGTGCATGATCTTCCAGCTCTGAATCCACATTGTTCCTCCTCTTCGTCAATTTCTTTTTGTATTAGGGCTTTCAAAACCTTTCCGTATAGTCTGCTGAGCGTACTTGTAACTGAGATGCCTCTGTAGTTCGAGCATACGTCTTTTCTCCCTTTTTTATGATTGAAGATATATAAGCCTGTTTCCAAGCATCCGGAACATCCTCTCCGTTTATGTATCGGCTGAATATTGTAGTGAGCAGGTGGAAAAGTTTTTCAGTACCGTTCTTGATGAGCTCTGCATATATTCCTTCTGGTCCACAGGATATACCATTTTTTAGACCTCCTATATTCTCCACCACCATTTCCATATCAATTTCGATGTTCTCACCATGAATGTTAACTGGGTTTTCCTCTTCTGTGTATGTGGACGTCGTTCTTGAAGTAATTCTGTGTAGTGCTGTATCCATGGTTGTTGTCGGATCACGCTTATGTTGGATTTTTCCTTTCCTGTTGATTTAACATTTTTTATAAACTTCCACACTTCTGTTGTTTCCTTCCTCCTATGTATGTGTCTATTTCTCGGCATTTTTATCCCATATTTCGTTCTTTGCTTGGTTAATCATGTTTCGTGTTTCTCTTTTCATCGCGTTGTACGTATCTCGATCTTCTTGTTGCCTTGTTGTGATCCACTTTATATAAGCTTTCTTCTTTCGTTCTATCATTTTTTCTACTTCATCGTTCCACCATATCTTCGCACTATTAAGTTTTCTTTTCTCTCCAATAGCTTCTCTTGCTGCTTGATGTATACTTTCAACAATATTCTTGTATATATCAGGTGTTCTTTGATTTTCCGGAGATTGCAAATACATGTCAAGTCTACGTTGATACAAAATTGGTAGAATCGTCTAAAAGGCCCTCCAAATTATATTTCGGGTAATCTATTGTTTCACCTGCTTCATCATGTTGGTTATCTGGTTTGTTGTCTCCGACGAAAGTTTTTGCAATCTTAGCCTTCAAAAGATAGTGGTCCGATCCGCATGTGACTCCTCGATGAACCTTTACGTCTTCTATTTTTAAGGTTGATTTTTGTCGTGTGATAAAATAGTCTATGATTGATTTTATTTGTCTTGTTGGTTGTTCCCAAGTATACTTATGGATCCATTTATGTCTGTAGAAACCGTTTGTGATTTTCAGTTCGTTTTGTCTACAAAAGTCAATTAATCTAGTTCCATTGTCATTAACGGTATTCTCTCCATAAGGTCCCACCACGTTGTCTCCTGTCTTTGATCCTGTCCTACTATTAAAATCACCTAACAATATGAGTTCTCTGGTATTGCCTATTTGAACAACTGTATCGTTGAGTTTTTCGAAGAATTCCTCTTTTATTTGAACTTGTTCATCATCTGAAGGTGTATATACTGCTATTATAGTAATTCGCCGGCCCCAGAGATCCAGGTTGAGTGTATTATGTTTTCGTTTACGTATTGCCAGCTTCTGATATTTTTCTTATATTTTGAATGCACCAGAATAGAAACACCACGTTTTGCTCTTTGTTCCTTGGGTACGCCACTAAATATATGGACATATTTTCCAACATTTTCCGTTCCGTGGCCTTTCTTCTTGGTCTCAGTTAGTGCTATTATATCCATATTCATCGTCTCTAGTTCTGACGTAATTTCCAACATCTTGTTCCGACTACCTTGTACATTCCATGTTCCGTAATTCATAAACCTTTTCCATTCCCTTGGTCGTTTTACCGTGAATCCAATCCTTGTTCCGAGGCTATTTCTAGGCTTTTTAGCTGTTGTGAGGTTTTTACGAGTGTTGAGTCGCTGGCCCAACGCCTCAACCCCCAACCTGGAGGACCAGGGTATCTCTCTTTGTCTGACTCCTCACTCTCGACCTGTCCGGCTTGGGTGGCCCTACCAGTAGCTGTGCTACCGCGGCATAGCTCTCAAGATCCCTGGAGTACGCAAGCTCCCTCACCCGGCATAAAATGCCTTCGTCAAGGTGGAGATACCTTCGAAGGAGATGATACATAGATACATGAATATATCTTTTTCTTTGGATCATTATAAGTTACTCTGCCTACGTGAAGTCTAATATTTCGGCCGAAGGAATGATCAGAAAAAGAATGGATAATACCAAAAAGTTTTCTAGGAACCCCATAAGTTTGAATATTGGTATTTCCCTGCCTATGAACTGAAGTTCATAAAAAAAAAAACTTGTGGCAACTCATGTCAAAATAATTCAAATTATGATTTATCCAATATCAGCATGACCACAAAAAGCTTCATAATTCACATTTCGAATATTTCACATTAAAAAATAGCCCTTCAAAAGATTTACTTCCATTCAGTGGTCAGAATTCCACACATATTTCTCCAAATCAAAAAATTCCTCACAGTGAATTATAATAAGTGCTCCCATTCAGCTTCTCTGTCGGGTCTTAAGTGGTACTTTGTCCATTATCTTCGCCATCGGAAAGTTCCACTCATTTTCCTCTGAAATTTCCTTGGAATCCACACCAGGGAACCGGGAGAAACGACCTTATACCAGCCAGCTTCCTATCTTAAATCACGAACCCCAGACCCGAGGTCCGCACAACCAGTGGCGGACCACCCTATTGGTGCTCTACTAGTGGAAAACCACTGTCGCTAGGCTCCTGTATGAGCGTCTTTAAAGCGGAAATCTTAGCTATTGAGAGATATCTAGATATGAATCTAGAAGAAACTATGAGAAGCGCGATATAGCCATACACTCAGATAATCAAGCTGATATTAAAGCGCTGAGCTCCTACGTCATCGATTCAAAAATGATCTGGGACTGTCGGAACAAACTCAATGAGGTAGACAAGAAAAATAAGGTCTTTTTAATATAGATTCCCGGCCATTCGGGAATCAAAGGAAACGAAGAGGCCAATACACTTGCCAAAGAGGTCGCACGGACCTCACTCATTGGCCCACAACCCTTCTGTGATATAGGTAAATGTACCTATAAAAATAGGTTTCTGGGGAAGGAACTAGCCCTGTTGAAGCCTTCACAGATATTGGATTTTATCAGATCTCTGGAACTGGAAGGCGAGCTGTGAGGGTATGGTCCTAACAGCTCTGTAAGCGGGTACAATAGACCTCAAGGTCGCAGTGAACTGTAACCCCTTCTGTAAATTAGTGTAAAACCAGGTTCACACCACTCTTTAGCCTCTTGTTTCGATTCAGGATCATGGGTGATAACCCCTAATCTCTTCCATTTTGATGAATCCACAAACACAATCCACTTCTCTTCTATAAAGCGCTATAATGTTGCTGAAAAAGTTTAACATGCTTTTGTTCCACTGCTACAGCATGCGGCATCCAATTTTCACCCAGCTTTCTCAATGTTTATAAAGGGTTTTCCAATAAGAAGTGTTATTTTGAATAGCCCGCTATTTCGGTAGATGTCAAGTTTGAAGCTGTCATTTTTTGATATTTGACAAATAAAAACTGAGCCATTAATAAAAAAAAACAATACACGCTTCAAGCACTGAGTTAAATTATTAAAATTCACTTTAAAAATGGTGAAAATTTGGCAGAGACGGTTCGTAAAACTCGAACATTTTTGGTCGTCGTGAAGCACCTTGACGAACCGCAATAAAGAAATTAGTGGAAATATTCCGGTTGTTGGGACAAGTTAGTGATGAAGAATAAAACCTGTGCATCGTTGCTCAAGAACATCCGAGAATATGGCTGCTGTAGCCGAAAGTGTTGAAGAAAACCCAGGTTAGTCCATTCCTCGTCGTTCTTTATAATTAGGCATTCCACAAACGTCATAACACCGTATTCTGCATATAGCCCAGTCAAATTAGCATTTCACCTCGGAATGAAAGATAATAAGCTGAAAATTGGTATGAACCTTTGTTTTGTCATTCTAAATGTTGTCTCAAAAGTCACAAATGCTATCGTGCCGGCGTCTTAAGATATTGAAGGTCAAAGGTCATCAAAATCGGTTTTTTGCGAATATCTGCCTTCCTATTGCTTAAATGAGATTTGCAGTTATTATGAAAGTTGTAGACTATAAAATTGTCTACAACTTTTGTTTGAACTTTTTTTTCATGCGACCAACCGTTTTTGGGGTAGAGCGCGAAGAGTGCGCAGCGTACAGTCATATGACCTAATGCAGGGTCAAGCGTGAGTTACGGTTAGCAGTTCGTTGTATGAAGTCAATTATTCACTTAACAATTATAATTTTTAAACAATGCCCATTATTTATGTTCTATTCGTTAATTTTTTTTCAATTTAATTTTTTTTAAATAGCGCAGAATTCGTGTCACAGCCACTAAATGCGTGTAAAAATAAAATGTGTTTTTTAGTACGAGGATATTGGTTAAAACTTTTAGAAGAGTATATTTGTGTGTTGACATTGCCTTTGCCAACTTTTTTGAGGAAAATTTCCTGTTGATGGGATTGAGTACGTCCAATTAAAATAACGAACAAATCAATATCTTCTCCTATGATGACAGCAGTCTTTTGATGTTCTGTTAAGGCAATAGCTGTGTCAATGATGAGAACATCAGCATCATCTCTACAACGCACAAAACAAGTCAGAGATGATGCTGATGTTTTCATCATTGACACAGCTATTGCCTTAACAGAACATCAAAAGACTGCTGTCATCATAGGAGAAGATATTGATTTGTTCGTTATTTTAATTGGACGTACTCAATCCCATCAACAGGAAATTTTCCTCAAAAAAGTTGGCAAAGTCAATGTCAACACACAAATATACTCTTCTAAAAGTTTTAACCAATATCCTCGTACTAAAAAACACATTTTATTTTTACACGCATTTAGTGGCTGTGACACGAATTCTGCGCTATTTAAAAAAATTAAATTGAAAAAAATTAACGAATAGAACATAAATAATGGGCATTGTTTAAAAATTATAATTGTTAAGTGATAATTGACTTCATACAACGAACTGCTAACCGTAACTCACGCTTGACCCTGCATTAGGTCATATGACTGTACGCTGCGCACTCTTCGCGCTCTACCCCAAAAACGGTTGGTCGCATGAAAAAAAGTTCAAACAAAAGTTGTAGACAATTTTATAGTCTACAACTTTCATAATAACTGCAAATCTCATTTAAGCAATAGGAAGGCAGATATTCGCAAAAAACCGATTTTGATGACCTTTGACCTTCAATATCTTAAGACGCCGGCACGATAGCATTTGTGACTTTTGAGACAACATTTAGAATGACAAAACAAAGGTTCATACAATTTTCAGCTTATTATCTTTCATTCCGAGGTTGGCCCCCTTTTTCGTCTAATTTGACTGGGCTAATAAAGGTTCGGGTCTTAAGGCATATAAAGTTCAGTTAACACAAGAACAGAAGCTGGTTGATCATCAAAAACGTCGTGTCTTTGCTGATTGGGTCGTTGAAATGCATGAAAATGATCCGGATTTCTATCGAAAAATCATCTTGAGCGATGAGGCCCATTTCCACCTCGGTGGCTTCGTAAACAAGCAAAATTGTCGCATCTGAGGCTCGGAAAACCCAAGAGTTACTGTTGAACAGCTTCTCTATCCTCAACGTGTGACTGTTTAGTGCGGTCTATGGTCCGGCGGAGTCATTGGACTTTTTCGGAAATGAGGATGGAGCAATAGTTACAGTGAATGGATTGCGCTATCGAGAGATGATTATGATTTTTTTTATGGCCGAAATTGGATAGTATTGATCTGGGCAACGTTACTTTCAAGCTACGTGCCACACAAGCAACGAACCATTGATCTATTTGGAAAAGTTTCCGAACCACGTTATCTCTCGAAGAGACGATCACAATTGAACACCGAGATCTGTAATTTAACACCTTGCGACATATTCCTTTGGGGTCACGTGAAAGAGAAGGTCTATGCCAATAGCCCAGCGTTGATTCAAGACCTCACAGAAGAATTCGTGAGACTTCGAGGAAATAGGGCAGCCACTTTGCGGTTTGGTTATGGAAAATTTCATTAAAAGAATATGGTCCTGTAAGCGTGGTCGTGGTGGTACTAATTAAACGCGAAGAAACTTTATATATTTTCAACATTTGTCCATAAATTTCCTTCGCTTTCAAACCTTTAAAAAAATCATTATTGAATTTCATCTTATCGAGCCTCAAAAATTTTGAATTTCGAACCCAATCCTGATCAATCAGCAAAATGATCACCACGAATTGGTTCGAGAAAAACCCCAACATGCGTTTCGCTAAGAAACTCTACGCACTTTCCTCCGCCACTGAACGCACCCTCGGAAAACCCCATTTCCAGGAGGAAAAATGAATTTCCTCTAGCCCCTAGTACGCCATCAACTGTTGACTTATGCCTCCTGCGAGAGAAATGACCGGAAAGATCGAGCACATAACAAATGTTTCAGGCTGTGAACAACTCTGATGTTATTATGATGAAAATGGAATATGATGTTTCATCGTGTGCTGGCAAAGCGCCATCTCTGGGCCGGCCATGAAGTGTACGCGTGTTCGGAGAAATGGGATTTTATGGTCCTTCATTAGCGGATTTATGAATGGATTCGTTGTTGCCCCGTTTTTCGCTTTCTTTCTGTACACACGAGTCGAAATTTGTTGTGAATATTTAGGATCTGGGTTTTGGAAGTTACAGTTGGTGGGTCATTTGAAAGTTTGAATTCAAAATATGCATCAAGGAACCGAAAACGGTTTGAAGTTTGGCAAATTTTTTTTGCTTCGCGCAATTGTTTCGGCTAGAAATGTCATTTCTCTCATATTCAACGAGCTGGACTGAAAAAGTTCTCTCGCCTAGTGAATCAGAATTGAGGAAACTGACAAGCATGCTCATCAGTAGTTTTTTATCAAGAATAGCTCTCAACTGATAGATCTTGTATATAATCTTTTTAGGCGTTTCCAACAATAAGTCCACATCATGTACATCCCAACGCATATATTTATCAAGCATAATCCCTAGATATTTTATAGTATCTGTTCTTTAAATAACTGGCCAAGAACAAGGAGAGGTCGTACTACTACATCAAAATTATGAATTCAATTTAGGTTGACAGATGTAACATCTGTAAACCTTCCAAATTTTAGATTGATTAAACACCAATATTTCTAAATTTTGAATTTATGACTATTAATGAGGAAATTGTCATTAGCTGCTTCCGAGAGATTGAAAAAGCAACAATTAGTTGCGAAACGTAGCTCAAAGGCATGATATAGTGTCTTATTTCCAACGTTTTCCGATCCCACGTATTAAACAATAAAATTATAATATTCAAATATTCCTTGAAGGCTGGCCTTTGGTTATTAAAGAATGCGTCATGAATATCTTATCTATTCTATTTTGATTATAAAGCTCAATAAATTAGCGCACAACCAACAAGAAACCTTCCTCAAACCCACCTCTGCCTTTTTATATACAGAAAACCATTCATCCCATTTTTTCAAATCAATGAATGTTTCAATAATTTGCTACTGAACACTATGTTTTTGAGCGCGTGTTTTTTTTGAACGAGTGCTATATCGTTTTGTCCAAATGTCTGTAATTTTCTAATTCTGAGCCGAAAATGGTCTTGAACGATAGGGTTCTACCTACTTCCTCATGGTGAATTCGTGTCAAATTCAATTTTGTCTGTTGGGCCGTCGTTAGCACAATAACTTTCGAAGGGATTATCCTATAGAGACTTGAAATTTTCAGGGTAAGTTCGGTTTACGAATGGCTCGGTTAAGTTCGTTAACCATCCAAATTGTAGAGGTGTTCCATAAAATATGGCCATTCAAAATTTTTGTTCCTCAATATCTCAGACAAACGAAACCCATCGAAAGAAATGTTGCGGCAATATGTAAGATGCTCATAATAAGCCTCATGCAAAATTTTGTTGCCATACTGTGAACAGAACCATGGAAAATTCAATGGGAATATTGAGAAGGAAAAACTTTATATTTCCCTTAAAAAATATCCGATTCGAATGAAATCCATTTTATGAATGAAGATTGATACGCTGAATGCTCATGCAGAATTTTCTGACCATAGTGTAAACAGAATCATAGAAAATTCATTTGCAATGTTGAAAAGAACCATAACAGGATAACTGATTAAAGTGAAATTTATATTGTGAATCAAGACTGATATACTGAATGTTTATGCGAATTTCAAAAGGATCGCATCATCAGAACCATAGAATTATTTTTTTTCGATTGTTTAACTTTTACATATTCCATTTTTTTGAATAATTTCCAGAATATGATTCCGATTTTGCTGAGATTCTGCATTCATATATTTGGTATCAATCTCAAATCCCATATAAAATTCTGGGGTAATAGTCCTTATGGCTCCATTAAAGAACGAGCGCTCAAAAGCTCTTGCTCAGGGCTTTTCTTATATTTTTTCAATACTGAAATCTTTCGCTCTTATCGAGAAACCCCCATATTTCCTATTGCATGTCTATCAGATTATTTCTACCCCAATCAACTCCGAAGCTGTATCCAGCAATAATTACCTGTGAAAACCCCAATTTCTCGGGCCTCCAACGGGTTTTTCCACCCCGCATTCAGGGGTTTAATTGGGATCAGCAGTCGGGGAAGATCGAAAGATAAAATGGCGTTTTATATAGACGGCCCCACGTCGTAAAGCGTGATTTTTACACGGAAAACTCCAGTGCTGCAGGCGATGCAAAGGGCAGTGGAGTTTGGAGTGAATATTGGGGAAGGAGGATGGAGAAATCGAAAGGTCATAATGGAGACGGCGCACGGTCATTGAGTGAATTTGAAGGTTTCGTTTCTTTCGGTTTGCTGGCAGGAGTAGAATTGAGAGAACAATTCTGAGAGTTCGAATTTTCACAGGTTTCGAAAAAAAATGTTCGAATATTTTGGGAGGTGATTCAGAAATAAGTAAAAATCCACAAAAAGATGTTTAAGAGATATGATCGATTTTCGGTTTTCAAAATATCACTGCTAGTAGGTACATATAGCAATCCATCAACATATTTTGGTCGTGAGAGCTTAAAACCTGAGCATCACATCAAGGATAAAATTCAAATTGAATAAAAGTTTTGTTGAGATATATCTCTATTAAATGATACATTTCTGCTAAAAATTTATATTTTGGCCTTTTCAAAATAACAGAAAGTGTTCCTTGCGTTATTGCAAAATGGCGAATGCGCCGGTAAACTTTCGTTATTTATTATTTGAGGAAAATCCTCGCACCCATCAATTTTTAATTTCAAATGAAATTAATCTCAGCTTTTTTAAATTTTATATTTGTCACCCCCTACACTAGCACCCCTTTACTGAATTTTTCCAAATGGAGATACAGTGGAACTTCCCTATAATGAAATCGCTAAATACGCAAAAAAAAATTTATACAGAAATTTTGTTATAAAGAAAAAAAAGTTTTATAATATCAAGTATCGAAACAAGCCATATTTCCTTGCATTTTTTCATTGTGAATGCATATACATAAAAAGGTGTGTAAGTGCATTTCTAATAGCTTATAGGCATTTTATGTAGGTACGTGTAGGTACGTATACAATACATATCTATTCATAAATTTTTGGGCAATAATTTCTAATTTTGTCTGAGTGGTACAATTGAAATACATTTTATTCTCATTAAAAACTTAGCATTTTCTCGAAGATTCAAACATATTTTCCGGAACCCCTTCAATGGTCGGAAAGCGAGGCGATTCGTGTTAAAGGCTTGAAGTTCCTCTTCACGATTTGATTTTTCGGCGGGTTGCTCCTCTAAATCAACGCTCTGGGAATCATCACTGCTATTGTAGTGATCTCCAACACCGCATTCGACACATAGTTTTCAGGTGGAAGTTCATTTGTTACAATATTAACATCAACATTAACGAAATCATTTAAAATATTACTGTTATTATCAACATTTTCAGCTGATTTCAACGTTTCAGAAGGATCTATCCGCCCACCGCACTGATTTAGTTTATGGTCGGGATCTTAGACAAAGTCTAAGGTCGGGATCTTATACCTTTTTACCAATACCCATTCAAAGAGTGATGTTCTTGGAATATTTCGTAACAGAGAGGATTTGCTCCGTTTAGAGGGTTTTTTTCAACATGGAATTTGAATTTAAGGTGCAATGTCTTGAACGAAATTCGTTATACAGAGAAATTCGTTATACAGACGTTTGCTATATGGAAGTTCCATTCGAAAGCAGATCTCCCTATAGACGCTTTTTTGTTTTTTTACTCATTCAGAGATGTGGCTGAAAGTTTAATTGGTTGTGCTGCTTTTTCATTAAATAAATTAGGAGGAAATTCACAATATGTGATTGGAGAGTACTGAAATCAGACAAATATTCTCTTACTAATTAATACTAAGGGAAATTCAAGAATCCATGGATTTGTAATTTCGAGAGCAGATCTCCCAACCCATGCTTTTTGTATTTAAAATTTCTCACCCCCTAAGACCCACACGCTTCAATTATTTTTAAATAGAAATTTATGAATTGTGATACATCAAATGAAATCATTTCATGAATTCAACTTTTCTGTTTATATCTTGAACTACTCTGGAAAATTTGATTGATATTCGGATAGAAGAATTCAAATTCATGAACGCATAGATTAAGAGCAAGAGATATCAGGATATTTAAATTCAAATTGTTTGATGATATTTGATAATCAGGGCTATTGTTCGAAAAAACATTTATTATTTAACAACATGGAAGATTCTGTTACAATTGGCAACGTTTTTTCAAGCCTTCTCATTTGCATTTATACTGTATATCTGTGTCATTTAGTCAGAAGTTAGTGTATCAGTGAATTGAAATTCAAATATATGTACTTCTGTCTTCACGATAAGGCTTCTCTAAAATTTTTTTAGAGTATTTTCGGTTGGAAAAAGATTCACCGCTACAAATTTCTTTCCAACAACAAACTCAGGCACCATGACCATCTTATATATCTCCTTTCCATCGCCTTGACAGCACCCCCAAATTCCTCCTAACCCTAACCCCCCACTCCTTTCCTCCAGATCAAATCATCACTGACCAAACCTCTTCGCTCATTTGACGGACAACAATAGGTAACAATAATCCTCGATTCTCTCCACAAAAGAAGTGAATTGGCCGCGGAGACGGGGGGAGGTTGGAGGATACTCCAACTTACAACCCCGTTCGGGGTTGCATTTCCCCAGGGTCCCTTCTGCCCGCGTGCGGAAGCGATCCTTCTCTCTTCTAGCCGTACAAAAAGACCGATTCGTGCCCTGAACTTTGGGAGATATTGGTTTCCGTTTGTGCCACGTCCTAGACTTCGGAATGAATAGCTCTTTCGACCGCCTTGGGAGGTGTGGATGCACTCCAGGATGGGAGTTCAGACTGTAATGGAGGGTTGGGAGGGACAGGTCGTTTAACCGGCATGAATATTTGAGATAAGGGATGGTGCAATGTTTTTTGAAGAATACTCGATGGGCATTTCCAGTGTATTGAAATATCTATTTTTTTTTATTAGACAGCATTAAGAATAGAGTTAAACATACACTGCGCAAAAAAATTAACGTATATTCTGAAAATCTCAATTTTAATGAAAGTTAACTCTACATTGACCTTATAACTTATTTTTATGTTCTCTCGGGAAGGTTTTGAACGAAACAAGACACATTACATGGAAAAAAATTCGAGATTTCACTGAATCTTATGTGAAAGAAGAGAACTAAACAATTTTTAGAATACTGGAATGCCGATAATACTTGGTATTTCCACCCCTTGCGTTAATTACAACTCGGCAACGACGGTTCATACTCAAAATGAGTGATCTTTAAATGTTCTGATCTAATCCTTCCAGATTTCTCTGAGTTGGATTCCTAAGTCATTAAGAGTAGCTGGATGATTTTCTGAACTTCTCAGCCTTCTATTAAGGTTGTCCCAAAGCTGCTCAATCGGATTAAGATCTGGACTTCTTGCTGTCTATTCCATTCGAGAGACTTCAACCTCTCGAGGTACTCCTGAACAATGCGTGCACGATGGGGTCTGGCATAATCGTCCATAAAAATGAAATTTTCACCAATGTCTGTGCGAGCAGTTAAGATATTCCACCCTTTACCATAATCGATCCTCCCCCGAAACCAGTAGTATTCAGGAAATTACACTGAGCATATATGTATAACAGGGAACGTCGATCACAATGGTAGAGGCAGAATCTAGACTCATCTATGAAGAGAATTCTTTCCTAATCAGCCTCTTCCCAATGAATAAGCTCTCTCGCAAAATCCAAACGCGCCCTTCGATGGGCTGGGGTAAGAGTTGGGTCTATTCCTTTAATAACAAAGAATCTAGAAAAAAATCACCATTCGAAAATTTTGGATTTCACAAGAGGAAAAAAATAAAATCGAAAGAAGTGTTTTTTTACGAAATCTCAAAAATGGCTAGAGATAAAAGCCCCCGATCCCCCCATTATTAATCGAAAAGGCTGCGGGGGCAGATTTACCATTGAAACCCGCTATACCTTTCTGTGCGTCAAAAATTCATATTCGTGTTGCGAATTGAATTATTGGGAAAATTGCATAATTCGATATTGTGTTGAACCAATAATAGGCAATAATTAATTACACTGGAAATACCTCATAAGTTAATTCAACTAATTTAGGATGAAAGTGATATATCTATCTAATACGGGTACAATTATATTCAATTCACTCATGAAGTAACTATTCAATTCGTATCTCAGTACACATATCATACTTCAAGCAAAAAATATTTTCTATGCCAGCAAAAATTCTATCAGAATCCGTATTTAAAATTATGTTCTGATGTCCACTCCCCAAAAAACTTCCCCCGGATATTTTTATTAAAATGCACCCATATATTTTTTTCCTTCAAAGTTTCGCTAGAGGAAGAAGAGAATGTTGAAATTTTTTTTATCGTTTTAAATTCAACCAATAACAATCATAAATTGTGCCATATCACATTGTTTCATTTTGACATTCTTTTCAATTCAATTATTTCATATTCAAAATGATTTTTCATGTTGCGATGTTGAAATATCTTGAGACACCAAAATTTTGTCACCATAAGTGTCAAAATGGCGAATGCACCACAGGGGGTCGAATTTACATAAAATGATAAGAAGTTGTGTTAAAATAATTTATCCCTTACTGAATTCGCTTGCTTATTTCGGTGACTATACTTCCTTCATTTACCGTTTGCAATTAGATATGGGTGGATGATTATAACACAAGATATAAATCGCTAATCAGAACGAATTTCAATTGATTGAAATCATAAAACGGTAAACAGGGTGTCTACTTTTAAAGTGGACAAACTTGAAGAGGAGATTAAACGAGTGATTTGCAACAAAAAATATCATATAACACATGATCGAAATGTTGACGGTTTTTCTTTAATTTTTAAATTTTTTGATTTCAAGAAATATTTCGAGTTTTTTCTCTAAAATGATCATTATTCAGATATCCTTGTAATCTCGTCAAATTTGACCACATATTTGGAAAGGGCAATAAATTTTCTACAAGATAAGAGAGTATGTATGCAGAAAAAACTTTTTTTTATTGTGGGCGTGGTAAGGAGATGAACATTACGATTCTGAAGTTAACAAAATCAGATTTTTTTCCAAAGGCTCATTCGATGAAATATCAATAATTATATACACGTTTTTTTTTTCAGTAAAACATATCTCAGTTAGTGTACTTTCGAATGACATATCAACAGTGCAAATAAAATAATTGCAATGTCAAAAATTTAAGTGCAGGAAATAAAAGGTTGAAAATCAGCCTAGACGTAAACTTGAACAATCACTATGCTTTTTTTTTTGGTCACCACTGCATGTAGATTTCGTCTTCGGACTAAAAAAATTGGCTATCAATATTTTCTTCAACTTCATTTTGAATCGTTTGATGGAAATATCCCTTTAGCCACTAGGCAGTTCATTTTATACAACTCAAATCATTGACTAAATATCGTAAATCCTTCGCACATACCCTTTTTTCCGCTCTCGCCGAATTCAAATGCACATTCATCAACAACATGATTACAGGGTTTCATTCTGTTGGACGCCCGCCATACTCATGAATATTTCCCAACTGTTCGTGACGCCTTTTTTTATTATGTCGGTCTGTGAGGTCCCAAATTCATGAATGGACGCGAGATGCGAGATTTGATGAGAGTGGAGTGTGGAATTAAAGATGGGGATGGATGTATCTGCTGAGAAATTAATTACACGGAATACTGAGGGAGATAGAAATGGTCCTAGTTTCTGGGGATTCAGCTCTTGGTTTATTACACTGATGGCAAAAAAATTGAGGGGATGCAATGGTGTGAATTCGGGTCTGAGCATGCTTTTTCTTAGAATATACACTCAAGGAGTTTGTAGATGGTTATTTATACAGGATGTCTGGGTGTAACGTTAATGTATATTGTGACCGACAACTTCAGCTTTCGAACAAGACGAATTAGGGTCGATCCACACATTCAAGTGGCGTGACGGCAACGTTGCTGTCAGTGCTGCACTATCTTCAGTGTAATCCGTTATGAATTTTTCTCCATCCACACAGCAACGTACGGTGCCGTCCGTCTCAGTGTTTTTCCGAAATTGCTGGGTCCGCTCTATGGGCTTTTTCAGTTTGAATCTGGTATCTGACGTGAATGTTATTATCTTGCGAAATGAATTGCTGCTTTGAAGATCTTGCTTTTGACGAGGAAGAAGAAAATAAATAAAGACTGGTTACATCCCATATGACTTTTGTCAAAATTGAAATATTCTCATGACAGCCGTGCCCCGTTATCGCCGGAATATCAATGACATCGGACGTCAGTCTACGGTACGTGACGTTACTGAGATGTGTTGATCGACCTTTAGGGACCTGAAATTTTCACGGTCAAAGTCGGTGTATGATTACTGTAAATCAAAATTGTGGCCAGTAGTGCTGGTTTGGATCTGAATAACTATAACCTTCGAACAAACAGCTGAAAATTAGAAAATTTCAGAATAACTTTGAGACCTGACCTGTTTACTTCATATGTTACTCAATGTTTCCAGAAGTGGCCACCTGTAATGATGTAAGATGAATATGCCCTTAGAATGAATTTCATGGGAATTACAGTGGAACTTCCCTTTAACGAAAGCGCTAAATCCACAAAAAATCGTTATAAAGAAATTTCGTTATACAGATTTGTTTCTATAGTCGGAAATGTCGCGGTCGACTTCACTGATAAATTTAAGTTTATCATTCAAACTTAAGCACTTCCTTTTAGACATTTCTGCAAAACTTTCACACTAATGGTTAGATTGAAACCAAACTGCTAGGGGTGTATTGAAATTGTTTCAGAAGGATATCTCTACCCCGCCGCCGTAATGATTTAGTTCAGAATTGGGATTCATTACGTACGTCCGGAAAATTTCGGGAAAAACCCACCTTTTTTACCTACTTACCAATACCCATTCAAAGAATGTCCTTTAAATATTTCGTTATTGAGAAAATTTACTTCGTTTTAAAGGGTGTTTTTAACATGGAATTTGGATTCGAGGTGCAATGTCTTGTACGAAATTCGTTATACAAACGTTCGTTATAGGGAAGTTCCACTATATATCATTGTACGATTGATAAAAAAAAATGATTGTGGTGTATCAACGAACATTTTCAGATACAAAATCTCGATATTTATACAAATATTCCATTAATTTTTATACAGGTTTGCACGGAAACTGTTGAGTAAATTGCCATTTCGGTGATCGTATCAAATGATCAACAATCAATTAAATATAATGGATCAATGGTCATGGCTCTAATAAAAACCAATTCAGTTGATTATTGTATTCGAAGAATTGAATATTGTGGGATGCCAATAGATTTATACACACATTGTTAACGAAAATTACCAATTAATTATATTGAACCTTATTTAAGGCACGTGGGGAAATCGAAATAGCATAATATACGTTCGTATGCTCTTTGAAATGATCGTTAAAACTTTTTCACGATTCCATTCCAGTTGATTCCCATAAAGAGTCTGTCATCGATTGGTCGCGTTACCTTCGAACTTCATGGGCCATTGTCAACAGTTTGTAATGATGAAAATTCAGATTGTGAAGATATTTCATGTGTTGAAGGTTGTTTTCGTTGATAATTTTCTCGAATGCTCTCTGGGGAATTAAGATATGAGAAATTGCTTCATTGGTTCGAAATGAAGTTTTTGTTGTCTATTGCTTGCAACTGATTTGGAAAACTCATACGCATGGATTTGAAGTCAATGGATATTATTCTTCAGGAACTAGCGGGTGGTGATGTGACAACGCTTTACCTCTGGGTTTTTATGCTGCAGAATATTGTTGTTCAGTTTGGTTGAACAGTGAAAATGAAAAATTCAAGAAAAGACCTGAGCAGGAGCTTTTGAGCGCTCGTTCTTTGGTGGAGCAATAAGACTATTACCTCAAAATTTTATATGGGATTTGAGATTGATACCAAATATATAAATGCAAAATCTCACCACAATCGGAATTATATTTGAAGATTATTCAAGAAATGAAATATGTAAAGAAATAAATAATTGCGGCAGTTTGTGTTAACATAGCCATAGAAAAAAATAGGAATCGTAATATCAATTTTTTAGATATTTCAATTTTTGTATAATTTTCAAAATATAATTGCGATAGAGCTGAGATTTTGCATTCATGTATTCAGTACTTTGTGACATATACAACATTTTAAGGTGATAGTCTTATTGCTACAACAATAAACGAGCGCTCTTTAAGACCACTTTCGACTTCAAATTTGATACTTATGGGCACTTGGTCTAAAATTTCACAAGCTGTTTTCTTAGAAACAAGCGCGCAGACTCAATGGAACTTGTGCAGGGTATGGACATTATAGGTATTGCAAATTTCACTTTAAGCAACCGAACTCCACAAGACAATGGCGCAACGTATTTATTTTCGGACGAATCAGGATTTAGTTTACAGAGTGATAGTCGACAAGAAAAGATTTAGAGAGCCCCAGACAAACAAGAACGATTCAATTTCACCCGATAAGTTGTGACTTTCCGGAACGGTATAATGTTCAGCCGTCATTTCATTTATAATATGATATTTATTATGATAACGCCCAAGACAACAATATCCAGAGACCAAAGAATGAATACTGATTCTTCATACCGGTTCCAAACGCAGAACCATTAATTAATTCGGTTTCACCTGCGATATCTCAAAACGAAGATATCCCCTGAGGTACAGGAGGCGATGAAACTATCTGGAAGCTGTCGAGAAAAGTAGAAACCGGAGTTTTCAACTATGGCGGCATTGAGAGGTTTCGCGAGAAGGGCATCCGATTGAATAATTCGATATTGAGATCTGCCGGAGAGCAGACTTGGATATTAAGGCTACGCTTTCGTTATGGCGTGGAAATTCGGGAATCCTCGACAGCAAACTGCACTTTGATGCGGAAACGAATTTTGCATTCGAAGTTCAGTTCGCGAAATTAAATTTTAGTAAGCTTTAATTTTGATTGAATTTAGTTGGTGCTGAAAGGAGAAGTTTTGGGTTGTGTTGTGTTGAGATGACATTGGAAAGAAGTGGTGTAAATGGGTTTTCTGGTTTCGTCTGGTGATACTTGTTTCCAAAATTTTTTTTAATTGTTGCCATGAGAGCGAATGCTGGTCAGACAAATGAACAATGAGCGAATTTTTTTTGTGTAACTTCGACGGAATTGGTGTCTCCTCGAATCGATATTTATTGAAAGTTTGAAGGTAATACCAAAATAGCAACATTCAACTATAGTTCCGTAATAATAACCATGGTGTTACAGTAAAATAAGAAACCGAATTCGTCTACTGAAAGTATCCATGCCCTTAGGTGTCAATCACTATAGCTTTCACCCTACTCGTAAGAAGCCCACATAGTTATTGATCAGCCCCGAGCAAAAGACGAAAAAAGATCCCACCAAGATATACAGACGGTTATTTTCTTGTTTCCTAATCAGTTCGTGTTCCTGTTCGCATCCCTCAGGCCAAGTGGGAAGCTGTTTCGGACAGATTTTATCTTAGCCTGGTTGCGAGATCAGAATTTGACTCCCAACAGCAAACAATCCCTGTAACGGCTTTTGAAGTTGAGGGCATTATCTTGGCGAATTACTCGAACTGTGTGGGAGAGGCTGTCGGAGAAATCGGAGAATTGTGTTGTAGTTATTATCCTGCAGGAAGGATATGGGCGGTGGAGAACCGTAGACAGGACTGTAGTAGGATTTGTGATTTTTGTGGATCGTGAATCGAATACACGAGAACAGTTGACAAGAAAAGAATTTGTAAATCGTCAGTTGAATGCAGAACTATCCCATTTTTCCAGAAAATCGGTTTATGGCCTAAAAAGATGCTTGACACTTCATTCCATCTGATGCAGAAGTATTGCAAGTCCATTTTATATCTTTACCTCACTTTTTTAATTTCATATAAACTCACGTGATGGTTCAATCTAGCGATTAAGTGGACATAGCATAGTTCTAACCCATACCATAAGGACATAGTTTAGTTAAATGGACATAGTTTAGTTTCAAAACAATCAACAAAACAATCAGGATCTTCATGTTGAAGTTCAAAATGAAAGAATGTTTATATATTTTCAATCAGCTTTTGACCTTTTTAAAAAAACGTGTCTCCTGAAAGTATGATTTCGGACTTAATATAGTTCTGCCTTCAACCGAAGAAATATTTTTTCAATAAGGACAACTTCTTTTAAATAAAAAATATTTGAGATATTTCACAAACTTTATTACCGACTTGAAATACAATCAAAACATTTAAAGAAACTACAACCCCAAATAAACTTTTAAACACCCAGCAGGAATTCCACGAACATTTAGTTTATCCGAATTTGCTCATTATTCTGCCATTATCACGACTTCATTCCTTTCCACTTTTCCCACATACTCCACATAAACTGTCGACAGAAATATACAGAAAAATAGTCATTTCTGTGTGTTCTGTTGTTTCTATGCTAGTTTCTGATGTATTTTCTTTTGTTATCTTTATTTATTTTATGACTATCTCGTACATTTATACACCAATTTCCTCGAAGTTACATTTTTGATAGTCATTGACATACTTTGATAGTGATTGATACCCAGTATGATAGTCATTGACATATTTTCATCTCACTCCTGCATCAATTTTGGGTATGATATCATCCTTCTTTCTCTCACTCATACATCTTCATTAATGGGCGAATGAAACATTCATACTAAAAATACCAAAGAAATAAGAAATTTTAAACAATTTTATTCCATATAAACAACGAAGTAACTAAAAGTTTTAGTGATCCTCACATATATACCGATGTAATAAACTATTAGTGCTATCTAGGGTTTTTTCGTTTGTCTACACATATTTCTATTTGGGTCAAGTTCAATTTCCTCAGGTTGTCATTCTGAAAACGCCATCATTAGTTTCTTTAAGAACAGCATATAATTGCGTATATTTTTTTATTGTCATGTTTCATAGTCGTTAGAAGTTTTCTTCTGTTTGGAAGGTTCCAAGGAATATTAAATTGATGTAAGTAAACCCTTCAATGATTTATTTATCAAGGTTGAGCCCTATGTCAATCACTGTTCGATGTAATATTTTTGACACAGTTGTTGCCATATGGTTAAACCTCAATATAAAAATCATTGAAGGGTTTACTTACATTTCTTAAATATTCCTTGGAACCTTCCAAACAGTTGAAACCTTTTAACGAATATGAAACAGAACAAAATCGAAAAATATACTCAATTTTGTGAAGTCGCTATCCTTAAGTAAACTCTAATATATACACTTATTGACACTACACAAACTCTAGCGCCAAATTTCTTAGGATGGCGTTTTCAGATGATAACCTGAGGAAACTGTACTTGACCCAAATGAAAATAAATCATTCCGGAATATGTGGAGACAGATGAAAAACTCTGGATAGCACGAATAGTTTATTACATCGGTACATATGTATACAGTGTCAATCACTATCGGGGTGTCAACAAATGAACCTCTCACCCTATCCCAGTCGAAATAGAGAAACATTTTCAGGTATTTCCAGATCATAGAGTGTTTATTTCTTGGGAAACCTAAGGGGGCCAATACTTTTAACAATGTGTGTACTGAGATACAAATTGAACAGTTAATTCATGAGTGAATTGAATATAATTGTACTCGTATTAGATAGATATATTAACTTCATCCTAAATTAGTTGAATCAATTTATGGGGTATTTCCAGTGTAATTAATTATTAGCTACTATTGGTTCAACACAATATCGAATTATGCAATTTTCGCAATAATTAAATACGCAACACGTAATATGAATTTTTTGGGCGGATGGAAATTTGCTATTTGGATATACTGAACTGCTGTATTTCCAACTGATTCAAACAAGCAACTGTAATTGGATCATTCAATATATGATTGTGAATCAGCAGATAAATTGTTTATAGTTTTCTGGTTATACAATATTTAATCAAGAGCTTACATGTCTATATTCATCACAACCTGTTTGAAAAATTCTATTTCGATTGATTGAGGTTTGTTTTTGTTTTTGCGAAGTCGTACTTTTTTAGAGGTACTGAAACGAAGTAAGTCGCATCTACCTTATGGTTATTTGCAATGGTACATTATCTAACTAGTTTTAGGAATAAGAGAATCATAATTAAATTAATACCTTCTACACTACTCTTTTAAACTCTGATGGAATGTTTCTGTTTGTTAACAATCATGTTTTACGCATGTCTTGCAAATATTACAGTATTTCTGAAGTAAATGAACTTCAATATGATTGCAAGGCACATTCAAATGTCGAATCATGAAACCTGGCGCAAATATCTTGAAAATCATATAAAAACAACCAATGTTGAGTGAAAGTTAATAAACAGCACGAGTAGAATATAAACATAGAGATATTTTCCTCGTTTTCGCCACTTTTTACATCTGACAAAGCTCACCTATGTTTTTGATTGATCTGGGGGTGTTATACAGGGTGCCCATTACTCGACGTCAACCCGGAACCGGGTGAAAAGGCAGTAATGCTGATTGTCAGAAAATATAAAAAAATCTAAGTTGCATGATTTTAAAATAATGCTCATTCAAAAAAACACGCAAAATTCCACACCCTGTGGCAGTCTTTTCGCCTCTGTTGCCACGAATATCAACTTTTTCCAACTTTTTTTCTTTGCTGTGTAACCTTGAATAATGCTTGTCTAAACTGTAAATCAAAATTTTGCTACCAGCTGCTCTAGGTTTCATAAAAATAGGGCTTACTTCTCAGAAAAAATTCGAAATAAACAATTGCCTAGTTTCAACTGACTGTATTGAAAAAAAAATGTACTACTAGGTTGGCATGTTTTTTCAAAAGTTGGCGCATTTAGTAAGGATTCCAAAATGGTATAATACTTGTTTAATTGTAGCTAGCTGCCGTAGTTCAAATTTATTTTCGATTGCCTTTGAATACACTCTTTCGTTAAGTGCTTCCCAGTAATAAAGTCCAATGGATTCAAGTCCGGTGAACGGGCCGACTACGAGATTGGACCAAACGTCTGATCCATCTTCCGGGAAAAAATGTTATCAGAAAAAAAATTTCCAGAGAAAATAATTTTTCCAGAAAAAAATTTTCCGGAGTAATTTTCTCTGAAAATTTTTTTCTGGTAACATTTTTTCCTGGTAGATGGATCAGACGTTCTGGTCCAATCTCGTGGCCGGCCTGTTTACCGGACTTGAATCCATTGGACTTTATTACTGGGGAGCACTTAACGAAAGAGTGTATTCAAAGGCAATCGAAAATAAATTTGAACTACGGCAGCTACAATTAAACAAGTATTATACCATTTCGGAATCCTTACTAAATGCGCCAACTTTTGAAAAAACATGCCAAACCTACGTAGTACATTTTTTTTTCAATACAGCCAGTTGAAACTAGGCAATTGTTTATTTCGAATTTTTTTTCTGAGAAGTAAGCCCTATTTTTATGAAACCTAGAGCAGCTGGTAGCAAAATGTTGATTACAGTTTAGACAAGCATTATAACGGCGTTCCCACGAGGCGTTATTCACGACAGTGAACCACGCTTTCGTGAAATACACTTCTGTGTGAACGCATAGTTTTTAAACTTGCTTTCGTGAGGAATGCGTTCACACAGAAGTGTATTTCACGAAAGCGTGGTTCACTGTCGTGAATAACGCCTCGTGGGAACGCCGTATTATTCAAGGTTACACAGCAAAGAAAAAAGTTGGAAAAAGTTGATATTTGTGGCAACAGGAGTGAAAAGACTGTCACAGGGTGTGGAATTTTGAGTGTTTTTTTTAAATGCGCATTATTTTAAATCATGCAACTTAGATTTTTTTTTTATATTTTTCTGACAACTAGCATTACTTGCCTTTTCACCCGGTTCCGGGTTGACGTCGAGTAATGGGACACCCTGTATACTCCAGAAACAATAGCTATTAATTTGTTGAATAAATTCTTCGATTGAAATAATTACGAAAATCAATAATAATAAAAATATCATTTTTTCTTAATTGTTGCAAACGATTTAAGGAGATAATTCCTGGGAATATTTTATGACAGAAAGTTTCCATAAATGTAGTTCCGGAAATGCATTGTTTCCAAGATACAGGGTGTTGAAGTTTTACTTAAAAACTGACTGAAAAAGTGGTACGCCACTGAGATTTTTTGAACTTGCAATTATTTTTGAATTATTCGTTCAATTCATAACGAAAAATCCTTCAAGCGTTTTTTTCGAGTGGCGTTTTTATGTAAAAATAAAACATCTTGACGTAGTATCTCTACTACATAGTGTTTCGAAGTAACTGCAAATTCGCGTTAAGATGTTTAATTTTCTCGAATAAAAACGGCACCCCACACGAAAAGAAAGCAGAGGAGAGAAGAATTCAAAAATAATTGTTAGTTTAAAATATCTCACTTTTTCAGTCAATTTTTAAGTAAAATTTCAACACCCTCTATCTTGGAAACAATGCATTTCCAGAACTACATTTACGGGAATTTTTTTTCATAAAATATTTCGAGGAATCATTCCCTTCAATCTTTCGCAGCAATTCAGAAACACCCTGTATATTATATGAACACGCCGTCGATCATTGTTCTTCAGCCTTACGAAAATTATTTTGTTCCTTTGTCTGAGCGCAAGAGGTACAAAATGAACGCTTTTATTGTGCTTTGGGATCTACGTATTTGGTATTCCAATAGTAGTGCTAACCTCAATACACCCTGATGAAGAAAGGACTGATAACAATTCAGATCCAGAACAGTATGAGGTTCTACATGTCCTCTGTTGCTTCGCCTGAATAGACTTATTGTTTGTTGATTAGGAAACTGTCAAATAGCATGTCAAATATATGCGAAGTTACCAAACTACGGGAAGATACGTAGAATATATGGTGTAAACTCATGTTAACCCCGATATTATAGAGATTTCTGTAGTTTATATAACCAAACATCTTGGGCTGGTTATTCGGGTTTTCCAATAAGAGGTGTTATTTTGAATAACCTGCCATTTCGGTAAATGTCACGTTTGAAGCTGTCAGTTTTTGACATTTGACAACTAGAAACTACGCCATTAATAAAAATGGACAGATACACGCTTTCATAACGCAATGAAATCATTAAAATTCACTATAAAATGGTGAAAATTTGACGGAGACGGTTCGTAAAACTCGAACAATTTTGGGTCGTCTTGAAGCACCTTGTCTGACTGAAATAAAAAAATTGGTGGAAAAATTCGGGCTGTTAGGGCAAGTTAGTGATGTGAAGAATAAAACCCATGCACGTCGCTAAGAACCACCGAGAATATTGCTGCTGTATCCGAAAATGTTTGAAGAAAACCAGGGTTTGTCTATTTCTCGTCTTTCTTTGGAATTAGGCATTCCACAAACGTCATTACATTACTAAACAACGTTTACTTTCAACGAGACGGTGCTACAAGCAACGAAACCATTGATTTTTTGCGGAAAAAGTTTCCGGACCGTGGTATTTCCCGAAGATGTGATCACAATTGGCCACCGAGATCTTGGGATTCAACACCTTGCGACTTCTTTTTTTGAGAACACGTGAAGGAGGTCTACTTAATAAAATTTGTATATTTCTATGTTCCAGTAGGGTTTGACATTTCTCGTAGTGCTTCTGAATACTTAGTGTACGGTTGCTCTGAGGATTGCACTTTAAAATAGCATAAATTGAACATTGTAATGGGCCATTAATGCTCAAATTCGTACACATTAGAATAACCTTTTATTTTGAGGTCTTAAAAAAAATTTAATATTCACTTGAATTAAAAGCATCCAGAAAATGGCTAGGACAAAATGAAGTAATCGTAACATTGAATTGGTATTCCTAACTGACTACTCTAATATTTGTTCTGCTCTTTTTATTCTAACAAACCTCACGTCTAGCTTCTATTAACATTAATTATACCAACTCACACCACGTGGTCAAACGTTTAATCAAGGAATATTTATGAGTTTGTAATTGTGGTAAAGTAATTTTCATAATCCGCGGTCTCGGTTTGCTACGTCTGCTGCACTGGCAGATGCAAATTGAAGCAATAAGCTTCATTACACTCATTTTAATTACGCTTTGTTCAAGTTTATGCATTAAGTGCCTGCGCCGTCTATATGGGGATTCAGTTGAATTATTGGCAATCGACGTATGTTTAGGTTGTTGATTAATCATTTTCCTGTCATTGTTTCGCGTATTTTGACGTATCGCTGGAGTAGTTTTCGCTATTTGATTATGTGAAGTTTTTAATTCGAGTATTTTCAAACTGTAAATTTGACGAGGTTAAAATACAATATTAAACTGCTCAATAATAAATGAACAATTTTGAAAACATAATTTTTTTTTCGTAGAATTAACAGTTTTAGCAGAGATATACAGTGGAACTTCCCTATAACGAATTCCGTACAAGACATTGCTTTTGAATCTAAATTCCATGATAAAAAACCCTCTAAAACGAAGTATATTCTCTCTATAATAAAAAATTGAAAGAACATCACTCTTTGAATGGGAATTGATATGAGGTATATGGGTGGGTTTTTTTCCGAATTTTTTCTGTCGTACGTAATAAATCCCGTCCTTAAACGAAATCATTATGGCGGACAGAGAGATCCTTCTGAAATAGTTTTAAATACAACCCTGGCTGTTTGGTTTCCAGCTAACCATCACGCTAGTGCGAAAGTTGTACCAAAATGTCTAAAAGAAAGTGCTTAAGTTTGAATGATAACCTTAAAATTTTCCGTGAAACCGACCACGACATTGCCGATTATAGAAATAAATTTTCTGTATAACGAAATTTCTTTATAACGAATTTTTTTGCGGATTTAGCGCTTTCGCTGTAAATACAAATAGAAAGACTATTTTGTTGTTCCATCATTGAAAGCTACCTGATTTCAATTAGAATATCCTGGAAAGTATTAGTCTCATTGTATTCATTATTCAAATCTCAAACGTACCTCAAAATTTGGAAGATATGTTTGAGATTTGAAAAGAAAGACGAATTCTAAAATTCTTCAATATAGGCTCTACTAAACTAGCAAAGTACTTCATAGATTCAATCTTTGGTTTCACTTTAGTTAGACTAGCCCTGATAGTATCTTAAGTCTTGGAGGCTGTTTCCACATTGTACGTATTTCCAACTATAATAATTCTATAACATACTTATAACTAAAGACCGGATTATATGCAACGTACAAACGTTGTTATATGCATGCAAAATATGCAGATATTTCAATAATGAATTTTGGAAACTCAAAAAAAAAGTAATTCTTATTTCAAAATCAACTCTCATTAATATGGTATCAGAATTTAATTTAATGTTTTTGTAACAATTAAATATTGTTAACAAAATGTTCAATTGTTAAATTTTGCCTTCGATTATTCTGATATTTTGTATGTGGAAGAGGTTCGCTGCACATCCACGGACGTAACTGGGTAGGATTTGAACCTTGGTCTTATGTTTTTCCCTTATAGATTCAGGTAAAACTTCTACCGTCCCATTAATAGAACTTTCGATAAGAGACAAATCTTCGAAACCTATATTCTACTACTCAGTGTCATTGCAAATTTCTCTTGAAAATAAGATATTTGGAAATGCCGATAAAAACGTGGGAGTTCATTTGGAGTATTTCACTCACTATTTGGATTCGCAAATCTAACAGAAGTCACAAGTATTATTACTCAAAACTCCTCATATTTTTGTGAATTTGGTCGTATTCAGCACATTCATCGCATTTCGGAATGCAGGGAAGAAAATATGTATTGAAAATATGCATCTTACTAAATTTTAGCTAGAATATGCAAATACTCCGGTCTCTAGTTATGACATTAGTTATCGTTTTGTACGCTTAAGCAATTGACACAATTGTAAAGAAACACAGCTACAAACAAGTCAGAAGTCTCACTGCAGTTCCTATTGATATTTGATATTTGAAATCAAGGAATCATCAAGAAATAGTACGAAAAATGTGATAATTCACAGGTGTCATAAATCGTTATCTCTCCATTCGTGTTCATTAAACAATAGTATAGTATGCAACGAGCGTACAATGATAGCTTTTATTCAAGAGGTGAAGTTTAGGCCACGAGCCCTAGGCGAGTGGTCCAAACCACCGAGTGAATACAGCCATTATACTCGAGTTAGTAGCATACGTTATCGACGACTACTGAATATATTTTTGAAGATTTTAACATTTGGCGACCGCGACAAGACCCTTCTCTGACAAGCTTGGAAAAGTCAAGTTGACACATGAGAAATGTTTGAAGAACTGGTTTTTGTAATATAAAATGCTTGAATTGATATAATAAAAGTAGATTTACCCCTCTATTGACAAGGTGTACCCATATTTGTTAGTTGAAGTACTTTAGAATACTGAAGAAATACCAATTCAAGAATATTATATCAAAGCTAAATCTATGAAGCATCTGACAGCAGTGATTAATATCTCATTAATACCTTGTGATTGAAGGATATTATATGGCCGAGCACAGAGACTTATTCTGGACGGATTTTACAAGTTTGTTGTGAATAAACAATCATTAACAACCACTGAATGTAATCCACTAAGCATACCAGAACAAAACGAGCAAACAAACGCCCAGAAGTACTAAAAATTAAAAACCATTAACACACTCAAAAAAAGGAAAAAAACAATCCCACTTGAAAAAACTAGGAACAATTAGGCGAAACAGACCGCTACCCCTAATTTATATAATTAAATTCAACGCGCATGGAACGAGTGCTAATTGAAGCTAAATTCAATTAACCCAAGTTGTCTTTTTGGATTCTTCAGAGGACCGCAGCTATTCCAAGATGAAATTCCCCCGTGTGTCCGCCTGACTGCTCCTCATATAATTTGATGAAAGTCGTTTTGGGCCCGGAAGGAATCGGATCTTTCGTTTTTCAGATTAATTAAGGTCGAGAAGTTGGTGGCGGCTCCTTCGCGGCGAATTTTAGTGGTTTTGATGTTGGGAACTTATCGCGCGCGAAAGGTCAATGAGCGATGAAAAAACCATGAATTACGGTTATGGTTCAATGAATTTCGAAGTTTTTTATACTGGATGTTCCTGAGTGAGCATCTTTAAGTTTTGGTGAAAGGTAGATTTCTCAGGAAAAAGGATATTCTTGGGGTGTAACCGAACTGAAATACTGATTCCAGCCGATTCGGCCATTTGGACAGATTTTTGGCTTAAGCCAAACTTCACTTAGATTCGACCGGAATTTTCAAAGTGAAAAATGAAAGAGAAACAATGTTCTTATTTCAAAGGTTTTCCGTCATAAGGTGTTATTTTGATATTCAAAGAAAAATGCCATTTTTTCATATAAATGATCGGATGTTTATTTCATTATAAAGAAGAAGCTATGCCGTTAATAGTGGAAAATAACATCAAGCAAATGACCACCACGACCACGCTTACAGGACTATATCCTTTCAATGAAATTTTCCATAACCAAATCGCAAAGTGGCTGCCCTATGTCCCCGATTACCTCACGAATTCCATCTTTGAGGTCTTGAATCGACGCTGGGCTATTGTCGAAGACCTTTTCTTTCACGTGGCCCCAAAGGAAGAAGTCGCAAGGTGTTGAATCACAGGATCTCGGTGGCCAATTGTGATCACCTCTTCGAGAGATAACACGGTTCGGAAACTTCTCCCGCAAAAGATCAATCAGCAAAGATACGACGTTGTTGATGATCGGCCGGCTTGAGTTCTTGTGTTAACTGAACTTCAGCCTTAAGACCCAAATATTTATGCAAATACAGTGAAATGACGTTTGTGGAATGCCTAATTCCAAAGAACGAATGGACAAACCTGGGTTTTCTCATCACTTTCTGCCACAGCAGTATATATCAGCAGAATATTGCTGTTGTAGCAATATTCTCGGCTGTTCTTAAGCGTTGTGCACGGGTTTTATTCTTCACATCACTAACTTATACCAACAGTTCGAATTTTTCCACTAATTCTTAATTGCGGTCCCACAAGTGCTTCACGATGACCCAAAAAAAAAAAATGTCCGAGTTTTACGAAACGTTTCTCCCAAATTTTCAGCATTTTTACAGTGAATTTCAATACTTTCAATGCGTTCTTAATGTGTGTATCGTTCCATTTCATTAATGGCGTAGTTTCTACTTGTCAAATATCAAAAAATGACAGCTTAAAACGTGAAATCTACCGAAATAGCGGGCTATTCAAAATAGCATTTCTTATTGAAAAACCGTTCATACTAACAAAAATGAAAGTCTTCTAAAAAAAGAACTTGGGTCATCGTTATCACAATTTAAAAGATAAAAATCTTCAAGAAAAGAAATGTCACTCATAGTAAATAACCGTAGGATAAAATACAAAATATTTTTTTCGGATTTCATAGTAGTTAACAAACAACAAAAAATTTTTGGAATGAACACCCACTTATTTGAAAAACTGTCATGAAGGAAACACAATAATGTAGAAAACAATATTAAGATCGCTTTGTTTTTCGACCAATAATAATAATAATAAACGTCTCTTATTCAATCACATTGTACACAGATATGCACTATCAAACGTTCTTCACAATTTTTTTTCAATAATTTTTTCACTGAGTATTGCAATTTTTAATATGGCTTCTTTGTTTCAGGATACTTATTATTTAAAGATTTCTGCGAAAACATGTCAGAAATTCCCGTGCCTCAGTTACGTTTCTACGAAGAGGTGAGGTCAATTATATATTCTTCGAAAAAATATTTGTTTACTACCTGAATAATTGAGTAATCAGAAATATTTAACTGATAGATTTCACTTAAATAATCATTATTATTCCTCGCCAGAAAACTTTTTCAGCAGGTATAACACCTATTATTATCGAACTTGATGCTCAATTTCTTTGTTGTCATCGATAAAATAGTCTAATCACTCTAATAGGTTCCTATTAAAGTTGTTTCCATTCAGAATTCGAGCTAAGTGATATAAAAAATGTTTATTGTGGTAGCATTATTTGGAGAAAAAAATTAAAATTGACTTGATAGTGTTTGTACTATTTCTTTTTCAAATTAGAATTCCTCAGTTGACCACCCAGTATAAAAAACAACTCTCGTATGCATAATGTTAACAGAAGCATTATCGGATTTAAGGAAGTTTTGACAATGTCCGAATATGCTCGTACGTCAATTTTATCGCTGTCAATCAAACGTAGATTGATGCGTTTCAATTTCCGGTTCTCTGATACTGATTTACGAGAGGTTGATATGGCACTGAAATCCGAATAAACGAGTTCAATACGAGTTATTAACCTGTATTGGCTTTAAAATGATTCGTCGGGATATTCAAATATGATTATGGTGGATATCATGAATTTTCGGAAAGATTGGTTGATTTAAAACACCTCGTGTTCATTTTTCAGTATTTTAGAGTGTCTATGTATTAATTTAGATATTCACTGAAAAATTCATCGAGATAATAAATTAATAATAATACTATAATAGTTATATTTCAAAATTATTGGATACAGCGAAAGGAAAATGCCTCATATAAAACAGAACATAAACTTAATTTCGTTGCAATGGTTAACTATTGAAAAAATTTTTCCACAGCTATTTTATAATCTACCCATTATACGTCCGTTTGATCGGCCAAAATAATAACCATTAATCACTAGTGAATAATAAGTCATTATTCACTGCTGTCAGATGATTCATGGATCTAGCTATAATATTATATTTCACTTAGACAGATAAGATATTTCAAATTGATATTTGTTCAGTGTTACGAAAATAGGTAATTACGTACAAAATATAAATTGACAAGTTCATAGAAAAATTATTCATGACAACTTGATTCTTTTCACACTTTCAATAGAAGGGTCATATTACAGCCGCACAATGTTAAAAACTTCAAGAAAATATTCAGTAGTCGTGGATAATGTATAGTATTCTACTAGCGTATAATGGCCTGCGGCTCGTAGCCTAAACTTCACCGAGAAAATCTACCGAGCATATAGTGCTATTGAAACCTAGAAACGTCAAACGCTTTATTTAAATTGCTGATGATCAGGTCAAAAATATCAATTTAACTATTATTTATGAATGCGAAATTTGCCAACGAATAATAAGCAATATTTCTGTTATGAAAATAACATATTTTAATTTGTGAATTGACGAAAACCATCTTTTCAGGTTATAATTTCCAACTCAGAATTATTAATTTCGTTTGGTTATTCCTCAACCCTCCAAATACTCAAAAATCACGGAATCATAAAATTCGCTCGATATTCTCGGCTAAAAGATGTATAGTCCATTCACGAAAGGTTGAGCCGTCGGTTGGCCATGGAAATTTGGCATATTCCACTGTGTATATTGAAATTTTAGGTTATGTTGTTTATTGTCTTGTCAGTTTGATACTCAATGTTGTCAATATTGCATATAAATCTCTGATAACTCGGAAGATTGTCGGACGGGGCAACGTAGACTTTATTTTACGTTATGACAGCAAATACTGCCAACTTCAGATAAATAAACAAACGCCTACTAGGCGCTCAAACTTTCGTGAACGGACTGTGATTACGAAACAGCACCTACTATTGCTAACTAATATCGGTCATTTTTCGATCTGTCATGTCAAAATCACTCGAAATTATGACATGGCGCGCAATTCAAATTGTGCGCTCTCATTTAAACATCCTTTATTTAGTATACACACCTGTCAGAACAATGTGAATAAATTCCTTTTAATAAATGTTTCAGAGGCCTTACGTTGTGAATCCTAAATAAACGTTTCTCTTATCCAACCACAAACTCCTCAGAAAATGTTCATTAAGGACATGGAGCAAAGTACATACGCCAAAAATAATTAAATTCTAATTAGCTTCCTAGAAGTTGTATTTTCCTCGTCTTGCAGTTTAGTCCTTCACCTATTCCCCTCCTAACAATCTGCTCATACATCCTTCTTCTAAAAGGACCTCTTTATTTTACGGTTGAACTATATCAACCGAAATTACAAAGTTCCAAACTGGGAACGTTTGGAGTTAAACTTTCTTTGAAGACTACATCGCCTAGCAGTTACGGTGATTCTGGGGAACTATCATATTTATGAACCTGAATTTTGAGTGCGCCATTTTTCAGGATAAGAGAACTTGTTGGTGAAGCAGTTTTTCGGATGGCAACGCTTCTGTTTTCGAATTGACGGTCGTCAACTTGAGACGTATGGAAAATGTTTGGATATAAAAGGAATTGAATGTGTTTGAAAGTAACGAATGAAGAATTTATTTTATGCGAGAAAATCTGTTCAAGAATCATCAAGCATTTGAATCTGATTTTGGATTTATATTCAATTGGCAGAACTAGAATTATGTATGAGGATGGTTCAATTCAATGAATGTTTCCAAATTTGATGAAGATAAATAATTCGTATACGTGAAATGAATATTTCATTTCTATTTGAGATATATACTCGAAATATGTAAAGATACTTGGAAAAATTTTTTCTGGAAGATTCGATACTTCAGAAACTGTTCCACATTTACTGCAGAAAGGAATGTATCTCTGCTTCGAGAGGGTTTGACAAAACTGTGATGTAACGGTGATTGATACCTTGTGAGATTACACACAGATCAACGATAAGTAATGTGATAACATATGTTAAAGGGTTACAATGTGAAAACAAAAGATAATGTCGGATCTAACTGAAGTGAAACATGATAAAGAAAATCAAACAACCAAAAATTGCATACAGGAAGTGAGTACGGAATAGCCGTTATTGAGAAAGCTAAACGTCCCCTGAATATTCGAATCAAAAAACATAAAAAACTACCTCAACTTAGAGATACTGATAATCGAGGATTATTCAACATGCTTCGAATGAAAACCATAAAATTCTATGAGGCGAAGCTTCCATAATATAAAAAGGAGAAAAACTGAACAGAAGTAAATTGAATGAATTTTTGGACAACTGAATGAATCAAAACTCAAGAAAAGCCCTGAGCAACAGCTTTTGAGCTCTCGTTCTTTGGTAGAGCAATAAGACTATTTCCTCAAAATTTGATATGGGATTTGAGATTGATACAAAATATTTAAATGCAGAATCTCAGCATAATCGGAATTATATTCTGGAAATTATTCAAATAATGAAATATATGAAACAAATAAATCACAAAAATTGATTTTTGTGGTTCTGATGATGCGATCCTCTTGAAATTTCGCATGTACATTCAGTATATCAATTTTTTACAACATAAATTTCACTTGCATCGGTTATCCTGTTGTGGAAATATTGGGATTCTTCTTTTCAATGTTCCAATTGAATTTTCTATGATTCTGTTAATACTATGGCCACAAAATTTTGCATGAAGATTGAGTATAACAGTTTTCATTCACAAAAAAAATTTACATGAATCGAATATCTTGTTATGGAAATATATAGATTCTTCTTTTCAATATTCCAATTGAATTTTCTATGATTCTGTTAACACTATGGCCACAAAATTCTGCATGAATATTCAGTGTATCAATTGTTAATTAGAAGATAAATTTCATTCGAATAGGATATTTTTTCATGGAAATATGAAGTTTCTTCTTTTTTAGTTTCCAATTGAATTTTCCATGGTTCTGCTTACACTTTGGCCACAAAATTTTGTAGGAAGCAGATTATGACCATCTTGCTTATAGCCGCAACATTTCTTTTCGATGGGTTCGTTTTGTGTGAGATGAGGAACAAAAATTTTTAATGGCCTGTACTAAATATTTTGGCTGGTTAACGAACTTAACCGAGCTATTTAGAAGTCGAACTCACCCTGAAAATTTCAAGTCTCTAAGACAATCCAATCCCTTCAAAGTGATTCTGCTAACGGACGGACGGCCCCACGGACAGAATTGAATTTGACCACGAATTCGGCATCAGGGAGTAGAACCCTATCGTTTGAGACCATTTTCTGCTCAAAATGTGGGCAAAACTATATAGCACTCGTTTAAGGAGAACGAACGCTCAAAAAGATCTAAGTCTTCGATTATTATTTTTTGAAAACGGTCAAAAATAACAAACAATTTCAAAGAGTGACGAAAGTTGCGTTTTAGAAAGTCGAGAGTCTGAAGTGTTTTCCCGCGGAATGCTGACCGAAACGTTGGAAAGAAGAAGTAGATATAATTGAAATAGCTCAAATAACATGGCAATCGCAGTTTCAGCATCAAGAATTTCACGTCAACAGCTTTTAATTGATGGGTAATTAAAATTTCATCAAATCGCCGCTCGCCCTCAATCAACGTCCAAACACCGGAAATTACAAAGAGCAACGAACCCCAAACGATCAAATTGACGAAGGAATAACAGGAAATCGTCAAAATCACCACAATCCGCCAATCCGCTCGTTAACGTCAAGCGATCACCTAAATCCGACTTTTAATCCTCCCAGAGCCACGTCTACTGCCATTATTCGAATCGAAATCGAAAAATGTATCACTCATATTCGTAACATTTTCGGTTCGAATTTTGAAAATCACAGACATTTGGGCAAAACGATATAGCACTCGTTTGAGGAGAACTAACGCTCAAAAAAATGACAAAGTCTTCGATGATTATTTTCTGAAAACGGTCAAAACAAAAACAATTTCAAAGAGTGTCGAAAGTTGCATTTTGGAAAGTTGAAAGTCCCAAGGGTTTTCCCGAAGAATGCTGACCGAAACGTTAGACAGAAGTAGTAGATATAATTGAAATAGCCCAAATAAAATGGCAATCAAAATTTCACGTCAACAGCTTTCAATCGATAGGTAATTAAAATTTCATCAAATCGCCGCTCGCCCTCAATCAACGTCAAAACACCAGAAATTACAATGAGCAACGAACCCCAAACGATCAAATTGACGAAGGAATAACAGGAAATCGTCAAAATCACCACAATCCGCCAATCCGCTCGTTAACGTCAAGCGATCACCTAAATCCGACTTTTTAATCCTCCTCAAAGCCTCGTCTACTGCCAAAATTTGAATCGAAATCGAAAAATGCCCCGCACGATCGGCAGATATCTCGATTCTAGTTCCGTTTCCGGTATGCCGCCGCGAGATGAAATTCCATTTCCGCCATTTGATGCGAATTCCGATTTTTTTTCTTCGCGGGCGGGCGACAGTGATTGAATCCGTATTTCTTCTTTTCGTCGCCAGGCCGCTTTGCCGATGCATTTGAAGTGTTCGGGTTACCAGAAATTCAATTCCATAAATCATAATAAATCCGAAGGATGTTGCGGCCGTCCTAGGCGTGCAATTCCCGTTGGGATTTTTCTGTTCGTGATTCTGTCTATGGAATAAGATTTTCATATGACAGAGTATGAGGGGTTTTTCTTGATCTGTGGCCGAGGAATGATACGTTAGAGGTCACAGAAAATTTGTTATCATTTTTCTACAGGGTCTTTATAAATGATTGTAACAGCGCAGTTGGCTTTGGATTGCAGAATACCAATGTCTAACCAATCAGAGCATAGCATGATCACAGAAGTCTGTGGTTTGCATAATCCAAAGCCAACTGCGCTGTTACAATCATTTAGAGAGACCCTGTATTATGATTACAGTGAAACCTTTCTTGGCAGACACTTCCCATAAGCGGACGCTCCCCTCAAACGACAATTTCTCTGAAACCGATAAATTTTCTTGTAATATTATTTATTTGTTTCTCATTTGTAAACGTCAGTTTCCAAAAACACAGTATTAATCAAGTTTATTTTTTCAAGTCACTAACTTGTAAAATTGACAGTTAACTTGTAAAACTTTTACAAGTTAGTAGTATTATTTACATTGAAAGTTGTCAAGTACTTGCTTCTAATTTAATTTATTCTTCTAATCTCAGAGTTCCTGGAACAAATGTATTTTTCAATAAACGTTCTTAAACTATTCAAAAACGATATTCGTACCTTGTTTTATTCGTATCTATTCGCTATCCTTTTCATGTACTTGCTTCTAATTTCATTTATCCTTCTAATTTCATCGTTCCTGGAACAAATATTTTTAGTAATAAACGTTATAAAAGTATTAAAAAACGATATTCATACCTTGTTTCATTTGGATCTGGCCTTTTTCGTCAGAAATTAGCAAATATTCTCGAAGGACTTCCCTCTCGTAAAGCCACTGACAGTTGTCATAATTTTCCGATGTCATAAATAATCATAAATGGCTTACGACATTTGCGACAAATTATTGAGATTTTTTGGATTTTATCTCACCTTTTATAAACGAGAAACAAATAAAATATAAAACAATACACGCAAGGTAACGGCTTTTACTGGCTCAAGGAGGTAACTGACTCACCTGCGGCTCGTCAATTATATCCTCCATTCGCCAGTAAAAACCCTCTTACCTTGCTAGTAATGTTATATACTATATCCCGAGCGTACGCTTCTATCGGACGGACACGGACACCTTGATCTCCTCAACAGTGCCGAATAACCTCCCAGATACGGACGCGGAATTCCGAAGAACGCCCAATAGTGAATAGAAAAGTACGTGTTCATAGAAGATTCTCGTAGTTATTTCTTGTTTTAACCGCGCTTAAGAGAATTTCAGCCACTTCAGAGAATCCCCTTCATTCAGTTTATTTTTGTATATATGTATTTCAATACAAAAATAATTTGTGTTTTGTTTTGATTTCCCTTCATATTTATTTTGCACTTTTTCCCACAAGCGTACTCCTCCTACGTCGGGACAAGAAAGCTGGAACCAACGATGTCCGCTCTTGGGAGATTTCACTGTATTTCAAATCAAAATACCTATTATTGGCTTGGTGCTTTCGAGGTATTTGTGATTTGAGTTTATGTTCCTTTTTGAGCGCTCGTTTTCCTTGTAAACGAGTTTCATATCGTTTTTCCCAAATGTCTGTAATTTTTAATTTTGTGCCGAAAATGGCAAATGATAGAGTTCGACTCCCTAATGACGAATCCGTGGTCAAATTCAATTCTGTCCGTAGGGCCGTCCGGCCGTGTACACGATAACTTCCGGAGGGATTTTTCTAGAGAGAGAAATTTTCAGTGTGGGTTCAGTTGCCAAAGGCCGCAGTTAAGTTCGTTTACGAGCCAAACCGTACAAGATGTTCCATTAAATATGGCCATTCAAAATTTTTGTCCCTCAATATTTCAACCAAAAGGAAACCAATCGAAATGAAAATTTGCGGCCAAATGCAAGATGCTCATAATGAGCCTCGTGCAAAATGTTGTGAACATTTGCTTACAGAACCAAAGAATATTCAATTGGAATATTGAAAAGAGGAATCTTTTTATTCCCATAACAAGATATGTATCCGATTCGAGTGAATTTTATTAGGATTGATATACTGAATGTACATGCAAAATTCCAAGAGGATCGCATCATCTGGATCATAGAATAATTTTTTTCAAACACATTTCATTTTTTGAATATTTTTCCAGAAAATAATACCGATCGTGGTGAGATTTTGCATCCATATGATTATCATAAGTCTCAAGTCCTATAACAACTGTTGAGGTAATAGCATGATTGCTCCATCAATGAACGATCGTTCAAAATCACCTGCTCAAGGTTTTACTTAATTTTTTCTTCTTCACAAGCAGAGATTGAATCCGTATTTCTTTTCGTCGCCAAGCCGCTCTGTCGATGCATTTGAAGTGTTTCGGGTTACCAGAAATTCAATTCCATGAATCATAATAAATCCGAAGGCTGTTACGGCCATCTTTGATGTGGAATACCCGTTGGGATTTTCTCTATTCGTGATCCTGTCTGGATGCAGGTATATTAAGAGTGTAATAAGATTTTTCATGTCACAGGAGATGCGGTGGTGTTATTCTTGATCGTTGGGCAAGCAATGATATGTTAGAGTTCACAGTAAAAAACTATTAATTCTCTGTTATGATTATTTCAAATCAGAATAGATACTTTTGTCATGGCGATCAATGTTTATGTCCTTCTTCAGCTTCAAGTCTCTTTCCTTTCTCTTTTACTCCTTGAAAGGCTGAGGACGATGTCAAAAATAATCGAGCCTGTTACCTCATTAATATTTTCTTGTGGGGATATGTCGTGTGTACTTATAAACTGTTGCGCCATCTATGATTGGGCTCTGTAGAACACTTTTCATCAGGAAATCAATAGAATAATTTGATGCATCTACCATTCTATCACATCGAAGGTGTTGTAGGTATTTAGTATTAGCATTACCGAAGTTGATCACATATGAAATTTAAACGAAATCTTCAATTTTTCCAATGCTTGGTCTGCTCACTTCTCGTAATTATAAGGTTCTGAAGGATGTATTATGACAACAATTAGTAATTAGATGAAATTATGAGAAATGGCGAAGCATTCGAAAAGTCATTAGATATATGAATATCTCACATTCTGTCTGATATAATGAAGTAATATTGTTTGATATTCATGGTGATTATCCCATGAAAAAATAGGTGGAATTGTTAAACAATCAATTTTCTGTATGAATTATTTCTATAATTGTTCGATCAATGACGAAGGAAAAGCTTGATAGTAGCTAATTTTGGAAAGGAATGAAACTTTTTTTGTCAAAGAATACAGTGCAAAATATGATGCAAGAGAATGAAAACAAATCGTTCTTGTTTGTTGTTTATTTGTTTAATTCTCTTGTGTACAATGCATGAAGAGTGCAATGCAAACAAGGTAACGACAAATTTATAATATTGCATTTAGATAAGTTATCGAGATAGACTCGAGTATATCATTTGATTTATCGAGATATTTATTCGTATAAGTCCAAACATTTGTAGGTACTGAATTATGAACAACACTTGTCAATTTTTGCCCGATAATTTGCGATGTAACTTTCAACGCAATATTTTCCGACTATTTGCGTCATTGATTCGATGATAATAATCTTTTCATAATGTCACACATTCATTTTCGTTTGTGATGGCTCGGTTTGACTTGTAGGTTATTGTTCTATAAAATTGTTTCCAATTTCTTTGTCCTCTTCCAAAAATGGCCATCCCAAGAAATTGTTGGAAAAGACTGAATAGATTGGGCATAATGGTATAGAACCACAAACCTATAACAAGTCAAACCGAAGGAGTACAAAATACAGTGGAACTTCTCTATAATTTCGTACAAGACATTGCACCTTGAATCCAAATTCCATGTTAGAAACACCCTCTTATACGAAGTTAATTCTCTCTATAACGAAATATTCAAAGAACATCACTCTTTGAAGGGGTATTGGTAAGAAGGTATAAGGGTGGGTTTTTTCCGAAAGTTTTCCGGACGTACGTAATAAATATTGACCTTCAACTAATATCATTACGGCGGGCAGAGAGATGCTTCTTAACCAGTTTTAAATACACCCCTTTGCTGTTTGGTTTCAATCTAACCATCACGCTAGTGTGAAAGTTGTGCGAAAATGTCTAAAAGGAAGTGCTTAAGTTTGAATGATAAACTCAAATTTATCAGTGAAGTCGACCGTGACATTGCCGACTATAGAAACAAATTTCCTGTACAACGAAATTTCCTTATAACGAATTTTTGTTTGCGGTTTTAGCGCTTTCGTTGAAGGGAAGTTCCACTGTATAACCAATGTATTACCTTAATATGGTGAAGGGTTATCTGAAAAAATTGGAAGAATTGGAAATAAGTAGGTACAATTTGAGAAGAGAATTGACGACTTAAAATAATACCCGGGCTAATATTACTAAAATAAAAACTTATAGATGAAAATCAACTAACTAAAAATTGCATATTGAAGTGGTGAGTATGGTAGAGCCTATATTGGAGATACTGAAGTTCCTTTGAATGTTTGAATCAAAGAACCTGAAAATATATCTCAAGTGCACAACAAGGAGATACTGCTAAGTCAAAGCTTGTCCAATATGTTTCTAATGAAGATGACAGGGTCTTATGGGTTGAAGTTTACATATAAAGAAAATAAAAAAATTGAAGAAAGCAACTTCTATGTCAATTACCGAAAATCCCGTCAATCAACCCTGTGTTGATTTCCAAAATAAAAAATTCACCTAACAAAAGATTAAATGAATTGTTGGACAACTGATTCAATAAAACAAGATCGAATCGTCAAAACTGACATACAATTCAAAAGAGCGACGACAGTTGCTTTTCTTCTTTCTGAAAGTTACAAGTCTTAAGTGTTTAACTGACAATGAAAGAAGCCCAAATGGTATTTCAGTGAATGTTCCATCAACAAAAATTCACGTCAACAATTGAAGACTACTTGTCTCTCCCTCCAACAAAACTCATGCAAATTTCCCAGTAGTAGTTTCCGGACCGTGTTATCTCTCGAAGAGGTGATCACAATTGACCACCGAGATCTTGTGATTTAACACCTTGCGACTTCCTCATTTAGGGCCACGTGAAAGAGAAGGTCTACTCCAATAGCCCAGCGTCGATTTAAGACCTCAAAGATGGAATTCGTGAGGCTATCGAGGTCATAGGGCAGCCATTTTGCGATTTAGTTATGGAAAATTTCATTAAAAGGATATGGTCCTGTACGCGTGGTCGTGGTGGTAATTTGCCTGATGTTATTGTCCACTATTAACGGCATAGCTTCTTCTTTATAATGAAATAAACATCCGATCAGTTATATTTGAAAATGGCATTTTTCTTTGAATGTCAAAATAACACCTCTTACTGGAAAACTCTTTATAATTGCTAACCGCATAGTACAGTACAGTCTCTATAATCCGGCCGTGCGCTACTCCGGCACGTCCAGTAATCCGGCACTCGGCGTCGGAGGAGGGGTCAGCTGTTTTCATGTTTCTGCATGTCAACAAACCGTTTTTTACATTGACCTTAACTGTGTTTTGCTTATATGTAATATTTTATCGATTTATACATAATATTATGTAATGATTTTTACACTGTACTTGTTTTGTAGTAATTATACGATGTTTTTATGGTCTATTTAGCTTTTTTTTACCATATCTCCACTAATCCGGCAATTTCGGCAATCCGGCACTACCGATCTCAATATAGGGCCGGATTAGCGAGATCCTACTGTATTCAATCTCTCAGTTTGAAAAAATTAAAAAATGTTGTAAAGGTTCTATTGCTAACCAAATGTTACTATTCGGTGGGCGATTACCTTCTGATGTACTTAGTGAACAGTTTAGCTGATAATTGTTAATTGCACCTGACCTATTCATACACTCGTTGTCATAAAGAATTAATAACATATGTTTCATCATCAAAAATTCCACGTCAGCAATTGAAGATACTTGTCTCTCCCTCCAACAAAACTCATGCAAATTCCTTGTAGCCGCCCTATTTCAAGTCCTAACCATCTTTGGCATTAATCCTTGCCGAGTGGATGTCGAGGACGAAAGGAAACATATTTTACGTTTCAGACGTAAACGAGGCGAGATGCGATGACGTGGCGAAAACGAGCCGACAGTGGAAGGAAGGACTCATTATCTTCCTGTAATGCGTATTTCCGGGGAACGAATGGCCTTGTTCAGGCATGTCCTACGACATGATCCTTATTGGGTACCGGAGAGGTGACACCCAAGTTGCAACGAGATGCTCCTTCGTCCTGATGGCTCTGTCAAGAAGGAAATAATGAATTGTCGGGACTGCTGCAAGAGTTCATGGTGGGGAAACGAGGATATGCTGCTAACAGGATGTATAAAAAGTTTGCGAGGGTTTTTTGGCGGTACTAATGCGATTGTGTTGAGAGAGCATGTGTTGGAAGGGAGATATTTCAGGATACACTTAATTGAAGACAGTTTCTACAAGGTTGGTAACGTGGAAGTCCTGGTGGAAAATTTATAGAAATGTTATTTTCTATTTCTCATTCTGTTTTCTACTATTAAACGCTGCGGCCAGCCTACGGAGGACCGCAAACACTGTAAGAAAAAAACAGGAAAGTTGAATTTCAGAAGGAATAAAATGAAGCCATCAATAGCTCTTATGATAGCCACATTTGAGTTATCGTTTTTTTTTCAGTATGATAATAACTGTTCAAAAGAAAAGGTGCGTACATTCGACTATGGAATTCTTTTGTTATAATGGTACACTTATGTTGGCATTAGGAGCAGTTAAGATTGGGAGTTTATTGTTGACATCTGGAAAAGTAAGTCACGTTGTTGTGTACTTTTCTAATTTTGACTTTTGAATAAAATGAATTAAAGAATCTGTATTGAATGTTGCGTTAGAAATGAAATGAAGTGCTCTAAGGCATTTGAAATTTTGACTGTGGCATTTGGGTTACAGAAGGTTAAGAAGTTATTGCAGATTATCAAGCAAAAATCACCGAAACAGTGGAAAACAATATTTTGAAAATCGTCACACCACTAAAGGGTTTTCTAATAAGAGGTGTCATTTAGATATTCAGAGAAAATGCCATTTTTCAATATAAATGATCGGATATTTATTTAATTATAGAGAAGAAGCTATGCCGTTAATAGTGGAAAATAACATCAGGCAAATGACCACCACGACCACGCTTATAGGACCATATCCTTTCAATGAAATTTTCCTTTACCAAATCGCAAAGTGGCAGCCCTATCTCCTCAAATGCCTCACGAATTCCATTCTTTGAGGTCTTGAATCGACGCTGGGTTATTGGCGTATACCTTTTCTTTCACGTAGCTCCAAAGGAAGAAGTCGCAAGGTGTTAAATCACAAGATCTCGGTGGAATATGTGATCACCTCCTCGAGAGATAACACGGTTCGGAAACTTTTTCCGCAAAAGATCAATGTTTCGACGTTGTTGATGATCGGCCGGCCCGAGTTCTTGTGTTAACTGAACTTTATAAGCCTTAAGACCCAAAGATTTATGCAAAAAAACGTTGTGTAATGACGTTTGTGGAAAGCGTTATTCCAAAGAACAACGAGAAATGGACAACCTGGCTTTTCTTCAACATCTTCGGCTACAGCAGCAATTCTCGGCTGTTCTTGAGCGACGTGTACAGGTGTTATCTTCACATCACTAATTGTCCTATCAGCTCGAATTTTTCCACCAATTTCTTTACTGCGGTCCGACAAGGTGCTTCACGACGACCTAAAAACGTTCGAGTTTTACGAACCGTCTGGGCCGAAATTTCATCATTTTTATAGGGAACTTTACTCATTTCAATGCGTTCTTAAAGCATGTATCGTTCTGTTTTATTATTGGCCTAGTGTCTACTTGTCAAATGTTAAAAAATTACAGCTTCAAACGTGATATCTACCGAAATAGCGGGCTATTCAAAATAACACCTCTTATTGGAAAACCCTTTATGTATTAGGTAATTGGCAGAGGATGACTTATAATATTTGAGATCTTTATCGGTAGAAAATTTTAATATTGCGGACATCATTGCTTTTGTAGAGTACTTAAGCATCCCCAAAATAGGTGAAATGTGGTTTGGTCAAAGTTAAAACTTTTACATCGTTATCGAAAATTTCATTCGCGTGAGATTATTCCGCAGTTGGAGGGCGGGACTCCTTAACGTGACTACGTGTTTTATGGGGGTAGAGGGGTGATCGTTATCATAAAGGGGTTGCGAAGGAGTTCTTTGTTGAAAATGAGTGGATTCGGCAAATTTACACCCCATTTTCCACTGAAATTGTTACAGATGGATCGTTACTTTGAATTTATAACATAAAAGAACTGGCATGTTCTCTCAAAAAAGGACGTGAACACTTTGCTTCGATTAGAGAAAGTGAAAACTGAAGATTTATCTTCGTTTGATATTCGTATCCCGATATGGGGAGAAATATTGTTACGGCACCATTTCGACAGTTTTTATAACTTTGTTATACTATAAAAAATATCAGGGGTGGCTATTTTTCATTGAGACATACCCTGTTTTGGGGAACCGCTATGGTTTTGTAGTTATTCTGCATAACTTCATCTAAACTATATTCAACTATTTAAGTCTAGCGCATGCTTTGGTCTGTATTATGGAATTATATACTGCTTTTTTTCGGAGTCCATAAGACCTTTGACAGCTTTAAACTTGAAAACCAAACCTGCAAATTCATTATTTTACAATAAAAAATGATTGCCGAAAAAAAAGAAACATTATTCTTTGTCAATCAGTTATCTTGAAAACATATTGAAAGTTTAGGTACACTCATTAGTTTTACCCGAAATATAGTTTCAAATGGTTGAAGATTAACTTCTGTTCTGCTTAATTCCTAACAACATTCACTACTTAGAAGCTTTTGCAAGTTTATTCATATAAGGAAAAAGATTACTTGATTTCAATATTCGGAAAACTAACGGTCTCGTGATATTTTCATGAATGAATATTTCTGTTCAAATCTCAAACCTATCTCGAAAGTTTTAGACTTTCAAATCGTTTCCACCAATTCCATGAAAAATATCTCGACTCTCTGACAATGTAGATAATTCCAACAATTTATTTTAAATAGCAGAATAAACTGTATGAGAATTTTTTCTGATTACCACCCTAAAGAAACTACCACCACATTTCACAATCATTTCTAAATTTAAAATCACATACAGGGTGTTCTGATTTGTTCCCGACAAACTGAAATGGGTGATAGATCACATCATTTTAAGCAAAAAAGTTTCTATAAACATGGGTCCGGAAACGCTTCGTTTCCGAGATACAGGGTTGTAGAAGTTGAAAAAATAATTCGCGTTTTCTTTAATATGTTTTGACTGCTTCGAAATGCTTTCACGAAATTTCGTATACAGGGTTTTTTTGGACGAGAAATTTTGATTTGTGGTAGATTTATTTGTATTTTCTAGAGGGCGCCACCGGCAACCATTTCAACCCGTGTAAACCGTTGCAACTTCTTGTGCTACCCTGTACACCTTTTGGGACTTAAAAAATCGATTCTCTTTTCCTTTTTACTTAAAGAAGATATTTCTCATCGAAGTCGCTAGGAGCAATCGTTTCAGAGAGAAAAATGCATTTAAAGCCAAAGGGTCCCAAAACTTCCGATAATTATTCCCATTCAAATATTAATCTAAATTCATTTGAGAATTTCTAAGGCAAAATGCGTGCGCATTTTCAATTGCCCACTAATAAGTAGAAGTGGTATGCTATGTAATTGTTGTTTTTACGTGGAATCAGTCGAAAGATATTGAAGAAAACGGGAATTATTTTTCAACTTTAACAACCTGTATCTCGGAAACGAAACATTTCCGGACCCATGTTCATAGGAACTTTTCTGCTTAAAATAATGTGATCTATCACCCATTTCAGTTTTTCGGAAACAAATCAGAAACACCCTGTATATAAATTGTGCGCATTCACCATTCTGCGATCTCCACAATATCGATGAAGATCATAAATACATCAACACAAAAGAAACCTTGATACCCAATAAAACAGAGTGAATATGCCACAACTCATAATAATTATTTTCTAATTTTTATCTACGTAAAATGCTGAAGAATTGTTATTTTTTCCTACTACTGGGTAGTCGTTTAGAGGGAAAACATAAAGGTTGAAATTCAAAGAATAAATATGCGAGGTGATGATCAGAAACAAAATTTCAACGACGCATTATGATGGAATTTTTGCTGCCATTCAAAATACTTTTTGATTGAACTTTCTAACATTTCCCATCATATCTGTGAATTGAGCAGTGTATTTAGAAATATCGCAAAAAATATTATTACATACATTCTGATCGAAATATGTTCGAGATTACCGTTTTATGGACAATTCCCTACACAAATAAAAATGGATGATAATTTCTACCAGTTTCATATTCGTCCCGAACATGAATACTTTGTAGTTTATACCCTCAGCGCATAACCATAAAACTTTTTCAGCAGTAACAATAAAATCGAATTCTCAATATCGCGAAATACCCTCATCACGTGAATCAATCTCAAATCGAATCTGATTCGTGTTTTAAATAAACGTCCCGACATGAACAGGTATATACGGATTTCGCAAACGACTTATCAAAAGCCAATTAACGTTAATAGAGTTCAGGAACCGATCACGAAGCTAATCTACTATTTTCCTATTCCGTTGCCGACTTGATTCTCTCAAGCTGCAAGGTGCGCACAAACCTTTTACCATCCTCTTTCTATAATCACCCGTTCCGGAGTTATGTGTGATGAAGTCTTCAGATCGATGCGTTTGATGTGGTTTGGTGCAAATAATTACCTTCTGATGTTTATGTAATGTTATCATACGTGTGCACACAATGTCGCCTATATCATTCGTCAGATATTGCCTGAGATTAAGCTGCTGTTATTCGGTTTGGATAGAAGCTTGGATATTAGAGCTATATATAGTAGTACTTGTTTAATGTATACCTTAGATTCTCAAGAAAATATTGTCTATTTGATTCGGTGTTTGAGTAACACTGAATGTGAAAGAACAAACATTGAATAATGTTGCTATGGCTTCGCGTTGCAAAATGGCGAATGCGTAGTAACACTTGGAAGTTGGCAATCATCCCCTACGATAAGGCTGCACTTTTCATTTGGATAGGAGCTTGGATAGTAGGGCTAGATTTAGTTATACTTCTCGAGAATACTTATACCCCAGTTTATGCAGAATATACGTTTAATTCGATACAATTGTTCATGTGATACTGTGATACAAACATTGAATTACAATGAGACCGCGTTTTGTTGCAGAATGGTGAATGCGCCAGGTAACATAGCCTAATTTAATTGAGGTTTGAGCTAAAAATCTTAAACCTTCTTCAGATCTAGAGGTTCGGTGTGATTCGCTACACCTGAGCAGATCGATGCGTTTGATGTGGTTTGGTGCAAATAATTACCTTCTGATGTTTATATAATGTTATCATACGTGTGCACACAATGTCGCCTATATCATTCGTCAGATATTGCCTGATATTAAAATGCTGTTATTCGGTTTGGATAGAAGCTTGGATATTAGAGCTAGATATAGTAGTCTTGTTAAATGTTCAGCTAAGATTCTGAAGAATTTATTGTAGATTTGATGTCAGTTTAAGTAACATGAATATGAAATAACAAACATTGAATAGGTAATGTTGCGATGTCTTTGCTGCTGCAAAATGGCGAATGCGTCCTTAAACTTCGAAGTAGGTCGTTATTCCCTGAGATTATTTCATTTGGATAGGACTTAGCCTATCTAAGTTTAGGTATCAGCTAAAAATCTTAAATTTGCCATAAGTTAACGAATCAATGATGGTATGATTTTTTCGATCTAGACGTTCGGTGTGTGATTCACTACATCTGTCTACTATTTCCTATTCGTCGCCGATTTGATTCTTTGAAGCTGCAAGATGCAAACAAACTTTTTTACCCTCCTCTTGCGACAGTTATCCGTTTCGGGGGGGTATTGGTGATGAAGTCTCCAGATCGATGCGTTTGATGTGGTTTGGTGCATATAATCACCTTCTGATATTTATGTAATGTTATAATACGTGTGCACACATGTGGCCCATATTATTCGTCTTTATTACCTGAGATTAAGCTGCTGTTAGTGGGTTTGGATAGAAGCTTGGATATTAGAGCTAGATATAGGAAAATTTGTTAAATGTTACTTTAGACTCTGAAGGAATATATTGTCGATTTGATTCAGTTGTTCAAGTAACACTGAAATGAAATAACAAACATTGAGTAATGTTGCGATGGCTTTGCGTTGCAAAATGGCGAATGCGTAGTAAAACTTCGACGTTGGTAGTTATCCCTGAGATTGGGCTGTACTATTTTATTTCGATAGAAGCTTGGATAGTAGAGCTAGATATAGTAATACTTCTCAATAGTTAACCTCAGACTATGTAGTATATATTGTCAATTCGTTTCAATTGTTCAAGTGATACTAAGTATAAAGTAACAGACATTAAATAACAATGAGACCGCGTTTTGTTGCAGAATAGCGAAAGCGCCAGGTAACCTAGCTTACCTCAATTGAGGTATGATCT